>CM076678.1:118647301-118954801 GCA_038501925.1 Xenopus petersii | reverse complement strand
ACATGGTGGGCCAAGGTGCACGCGCCCCACATAGCGTTGCCATCTGTCCGGTATTTTACTGGCCTGGCCGGTAAAATTGATGGTTGATCCCAATGTTATTAATAGGGAAAACTTATAAATATATAGGAAGGCAGGTATTTTATTTCCAGGAAAGGTGGCAACCCTAGCCCCAGCAAAGGGAGTAAACACCAGGAAATATCAGAAGAGGCTGGCACAAGCCTGGACCCACAAAGTAGTAGAGCCAGAGTCAGATTGTAAAAAGTTAAAAAAAGCTTACATTAAGAACCAAGGCCTGACGCATTTCGTGTCTACCAGGGGCACTTAGTCATAGGCTCAATGTCATAGGCCTATGACTAAGTGTCCCTGGTAGACACGAAACGCATCACGCCTTGGTTCTTAAT
Organism: Xenopus petersii; assembly: GCA_038501925.1. Lineage (NCBI taxonomy): Eukaryota > Metazoa > Chordata > Amphibia > Anura > Pipidae > Xenopus > Xenopus petersii. The sequence goes on along the minus strand of CM076678.1, from coordinate 118,954,400 downwards.
TATGGAGAATAAAATGTAAGCTTTTTAACCTTTTACAATCTGACTCCGGCTCTGCCACTTTTTTTCTAATATGCTTCCAAGTATCTATTTCGATAGCCAGTGTGTGCCTGGGTTCTAATAAAAGTGGTGTTCAGTTCAGATCAGGTGTTTACATTAAAACTGTCTCAGTTAATATAAGCATTTAAATGCCCAATGGTCAGATTGTTATATATAAAAAAAGGGTCCTTAAAAAAAATAAAATCTACCCTGTGCAGAGATATAACATGGAAGGAGGGCAGAATGGTGTGAGCATTAGTTACATTATATATACTGTATAGGAAAGTGCTGGCTGCACATTTTAATATGATGGGAATGTACTATTGATGACTGAAGGGTCCTTTCTATTGTAGTCTATCTGGAGCAGTCTGTGTTTGTTGATATGTGGCCCTTCAGCCATTGTAATGTGCAGTTAAACCACATCCCTGACAGTTCAGTACTGGGAGCTACAGTTGCAGGTCAGAACCAGCTGGAGAGAACTTTGTTGATCACTGTATTGATCTTTGTGTTGTTCTTGTGGCAGCTCAGATAGGGCTGTGTGGATTTTGGATTGATTCACCCTGGCAACCACTGTGGAATTCCGTCTGGGCAAGAGAAAGCTGCAGTGGTTGTTGCTAGTAGCAGAGATCAGCAGGCACTTACAAAGGGCCAACTTGTGTCCTTATAGATGTTGGTGAACTAAAACCCTCAGACCCCCCCAGTGGCTGAGATGTTGGGAATTGTAGAGCAATAACATCTGGAGTAGCAGCACTGGTATAACTAATCAGGAATGCTTCCCCGTGGAGCGAGATTTATTTATGTGTGACTACCGACAGGCACCCGTCCCTACAAACACTGCACTGAGACCTGTGTAATTGAGGCTCATCAATCAAAGGGTAAAATGACGCCTGTCAAAATGACACAAAAAATACATCTGCTTAATGTTAAAGTCGTGGAAAAAGCACAGGTCTTTGCTTGGCCACTAGATTGTTATCGGTACCCTTGTCATTGGCTGAGGCCTGCACAAAGGGTTGGTTCTGTAGAAATACAATGTATCCATGTAAAGATTATAGCAATAGACGGCTCTAGGGAAGTAAATGTGTTATTATTTATCTAGATAGAAACAAAGAAGGTTAATGGTTATAGCCGACCAGAGGTGATATTATGGATTGATTAGAAGCAGATCCCAAGAGTGCAATGTCTGGCTATCTTATTGCTCTTGGAGGATTCTGGGAGTTGTAGTATAGCAACAGTTGGAGTGCCAGAGATCACAAGGTTAGATGTGATATAAAGGTTGCCATTGGTACAAATAGAACTAAATATTCAATCTGATGGGTTCCACGAGAAACAGTACAGCTGTAATCACTATACCCCTTATCCTCACCTCACTGCTACCATTGCTGCTTGGCTCCCTGAGTCACGGAGTCATATGTCTGAGCAAGACTCAGGTTTGTATGTCCGAATCTCTAAACGCAGAGCCCCCTTGCATGGCTATTTGTGACATATGAATAAATATGAATAAGTAGGGGAGGAAGAGGAAGAGGCCAGATGAGAAGAAGAATGACACATTTCCAGTAAATGAGATACAGTGCCGAGTTGTGAATTGCATTCTTGTTCCTGTTACACAGGCTTCAGCAATAAAAGGAAGACACAGTTTCATTTTCTTTCTAACTGCTGCCATTTCATTAGAACTTTTGCCTTTAATGTTGGGGCCCGAGAGACAGGCAGGGCTGTCAGAAAGTGCCTTCTTGGGTGGGACGTTTTGGGGGAAGACAAAGGAGCCATTTTCTGTGCGTTTGCACAATGTGGAGTTTGTATGATGGGCTGTAGTTCCTCTTTGAGCAGTTTCGGCTTGAAGCGTTCTGCTTAGGAATGTTTGCTTCCCATAGTTTAAGGTCTTATGGCTTCCATGGCTTGTGGTCAGTGTGGCAGCGAAGTTTGAAAAAAAAAAAAAATTATATATATATATATATATATATAAAAATCACAGTAAGATGTATCTAGCAAGCATGGTTGCCAACCACCCTGAAGTCCAACTCTTTAGGGGCTAAAAAAGGGGTGAAAACCTCTGTGCACCCCATCACCTATTGAAAGAGGGCTGTAGATATGGAAGAACTAGTAAAGACAGATGTGACCAATACTTAGGATGCTGCTCAACATGCAGCTTGTAGTTGTAGTTTAACTAGAACACTCAGCTTGTACTGAAAGCTGCTGGGGTACTCCAGCAGTTATAGTTCAATAACAGTTATGGCCATGGAAAGAAATATCTTCATTCATTTTTGGGTGCATTATAAAACCGTCTGTAGTCCTTCATTAAATAGTGGTAGGAGGAATCCTGGTGGCTTTTGGCCTTGTTTCCAAGAGATGTCCCTCCAGCCATAGCAGAACTACAACTTGCAGCACCCCATGCACGTTTTTGGGGATGTATGTTTGAGAATGCCAAGTTCAAGAGATATCCCTCCATCTATTGAAGAACTATGAATTCCAGCACCCCATGCAAGTGTTTGCCTATCTGGGGATGCAAGTTACAGATGTCCAAGTCTCCCACCAGCTTGATTAATATGGGAGCCGTTTTCTTTTCAACATATGGTTGGTACCATGCAACTTTTAGTTATTAGTTATTATGTTATGTGAAACAATGCTGAATATTATCATTAGGAGTTCACAGGGGGCAGTTATTACATCCGGAGCTCAGATGAACAAGGAAAACAAATCACTCGCTGATGGACACAATTATGTTAGAGGAAGGATTTCCTTAATAAGCGTGGATAGGGTGCAGTTTCCTTCCCATTGCACCTAGTATAATACTTTCCATCAAGCAGAAAGATAAGAGGCAATAACATCTCCTTTATGTGACTGGAAATGTATTTGCTGTATAAGGAAAATGTCATCATATATTTCCGCAGTGATACTATTGAAGTGGTTTCACAGAAACCTAATCTCTGTATATAGTCACTAGTTTAGCGTGCCCGTGTGCTGTGCTGGTAAGTAAGTTACCAGTCCCATTATTGCCTAATAGAGATTCAGTTTCGTGCAGTTGCAGGGAGAAGGAAATGGTGCTTGCAACTGTCCAGCGTATGAAGGCTCTGTCTTTAGATGAAACTGGGGACTGAAACAAGCGTGAGATCTAGAGAAGTATACTGATACTTCATGAATGCAGGCCTTGTGGTTAAAATGCTTCTTATATATGATTATGAATTAAATATAAGTGATCTAGAATAGGCAAACACTTCTCAGTATACAGCTGTATGGGACGGCCCTGAATCAGTCTTTCTTTGGATTCGACCAATTTCGATCAAATCACAAGCCCAAATGCATTTGCATTTAAATAAAAAAAATTCCATCAAAGTTGTGAAAAATTTTCAGTTCCAGAGATTAAAATTCACATGATTTAAAGGTTCAGATATCCTTTATCTGAACCCAGGACTGTGTTGGATTTCTAATCCGAATCCTAAATAAACACTGAACCATCTAGGGCTCATTCATTAACATTTGGCAAGCTACAGTAACCCATAACCATCAGCAGTCTATGGTTGCTATGGGTTATTACAGCAGACTGTATTTGTCCTGCTTTAGTAAATAAGCCCTTAAGTGTCTCTCTCAACATGTCTGACATGAGCTATACTTTTACTAGAAGTATCATTGTACTGTGATGAAAAGATCCAGAACATGAGTGAAGTAAAAGTTGGGATGAGGGTGGCTTTTCTTGGCTCAGCACATGTCACTGCTAAAGTCAAGTAACATCAACTAAATGAGTTTTCTTGCTGGCTGATAACAGAGCAGAGCATTCGTGGGAGCATGTCTCTCTCCCCAGAGGCTGAACACAGCAAACGGCTTTATTTATGTCTGTGCTCTTGTTGAAATGAAAAACAATTAGTAGCATTTGTTAGGTCCAACCACAATGTTTTTGTAACGGGATCTGGCTATAAATGAATAAGAGTTAACTAGATATTTGGGTTTGGGATTTGAACAGACACAAAATGTAGAGTCATCAGAACAAATGTATGTAATGATTACAAGAGCATTCCTTAAATTCTCCTGCACAGGGATCATTATACACTTTCCAGTGATCTCCTGCCTGCTGGCAAAGGTCAGAATCCAATATGTCTGTCTTGGGGAGCTTTTGTGCTGTCTGTCCAGTTGTAAGTGGTGCTTTGATTGACAGTTTTTGGGGTCGAGAGTCTGTGTTGACAATTGCATGAACTGGAATGTCTGGATCACTGAAATAACTTGAATATGTTGAGGCTTAATCAGCCCAAATATATACAGGTGTGGGATAATGGATCGTTCCGTAATTTGAATCGTCATACCTTAAGTCTACCAAAAAATCATGGAAACATTAAATAAACCCAATAGGCTGGTTTTACTTCCAATAAGGATTAATTATATCTTAGTTTGAATCAATTGATTTTAGGGATGCACCGAATCCAGGATTCGGTTCGGGATTCGACCAGGATTCTGCCTTTTTCAGCAAGATTCGGATTCGGCCGAATCCTTCTGCCTGGCCGAACCAAATCTGAATCCTAATTTGCATATGCAAATTAGGGGTGGAGAGGAAAATCACGTGACTTTTTGTCCGAAAACAAGGAAGTAAAAAATGTTTTCCCCTTCCCACCCCTAATTTGCATATGCAAATTGGGGTTCGGATTCGGTTCGGTATTCGGCTGAATCTTTCACAAAGGATTCGGGGGTTCGGCCGAATCCAAAATAGTGGATTCGGTGCATCCCTAATTGATTTATTATTACAGAGAAAAAGGTTAATTATTATTATCTTTTCTGGATAACAGGTTTCCGGATAATAGATCCCATACCTGTATATACAGATGTGTCTTTATGTCTCCAAAACTTGCCTCTACTTTAGGAATTGAAAAAGGATCACCTGCTTTGAGGCCATGGGGAGCAACATAAAAAAGTTGGCAAGCACTGTGAGCCACTCCTTGGAGATCCTTGCTCTACAATCCTACACAATCTGTAGTAAACCAAGAAAGAGTAAAAATGGAACTGGGCATGCACTGGATCAGTGTTTTTTTTTGGATTCAAATGATCACATTCAGTTCCAGAGATTTAGGGGGTTATTTGTCTGAATTTATCTCAATATTTCCTGCTACAAACTGCGGTCAAATCCGCTCAGATTTTTTACGCTTATTTATTATTATATTTTTTCAAAAATTTGCTTTGCGATAAAAAATCAGATTTTCACGAATTTTTTCATCCAATTTTCCAATTTTGGGGTATTGCACAAAAACCCAGCACACATCAAAAAATCATTGGGACTTATCCCATTGGCTTATATGCAACCTCAACAGGTCTGAGATTATTTTCAGATTCTGACTTTTCCATCCTCGGGGTTTAATAAATTCCGAAAAATTTGTGATTTTATATAAAAAAGAAATCACACTTTTTTCGTGATTTTTGCATTCGTAGTTTAGTAAATAACCCCCTAAAATTCACATGATTTAAAGGTTCAGATATAGTATCCTTTGTCTGAACCTGGAATTTTGACAGATCCGAATTCTGCAAAATATGCTAGGATTCAGCCGAAAACGGATTCCTGGTTTGGGTGCATCACGAAATTCATCATTGCAGCTTTAATATAAATCGTTTTTGAAAATGTTTTGCATATATCTGAGTCTGTATATACTGCATATAAGTATCCATGTGTTGGAGACAACATACCAATTGTGCTTCTATTGATTTTAGTGAATTAGTGTCCTCAGTGGTTAATAATAGAATGACTCTCTATACAGGAATGAGCACATATGGCTTGTGCATTCAACATGCTGTTGATGTGTACAGAGTTCTGTCTACATGTTAGTGCCGCATTCTAAAAGTCTGCAAGACATGGCAAATATTAGTCCCAATGAGCAATCATTTTATATGCCGGGATGGGATCTGTTATCCAGAATGCTCGGGGCCAGGGGCTTGCAGGATAAAGGGTCTTTCCATAATTTGGATTTCCATACTTTGTCTACTAAAAAAATATTTAAAAATTAACTAAACCCAATTGGATTGTTTAATAAGGATTAATCATATCTTAGTTGGGATACTGTTTTTTTTATTGCAGAGAAAATGGAAATATGTTTTAAAATGTTGAATTATTTGATTAAAATGGAGCCTATGGGAGATGACCTTCCTTTAATTCAGAGCTTTCTGGATAACAGGTTTCCGGATAATGGCTCTCATACCTGTACTACAGTGACATTACTCGCTGGGTTAAGAAAAGAAAAAAACGAAATAAATTCCATCACATGGTGGGCTGAAAAGGCTTTACTCTGAATGCAATGGGGATTGAGTTAAGCTTTTTAGAGGGGTTTGGTATTCGGCAAAGTTCTCATAAGGAGCAAACTATAAACTGGATTTCTCTCAACAGTAGAATAATGAAATGGTGTAATGCTTGGCCAGGGCAGTGTAGGATACAATGAGTCATGCTTGAGAAATAGGCTCTTAGAAAATATTCCTTAAAGGAAAACTTCAGTAAAAAACAATAAGCCTTTAGTCTTACAATGTAAGCAGTTCTATAATATGGTCGTTTTGTCTTTTTTGCTTTTCTAGAAGGGCTCATTATTTACCCTACTGTGAATCTTTTTAACTACATACATGTGTGGTTGAGTAAAACCATGTTACAGAAGCATTTTTATTCCATTTCTAAAGAGTACTCATTGCTGGGATGTAAAAAAATTTAGAGTTTATTTTAGTGTTATTCGACTAGGGAATAGTCCAAATTTGATTCCAGTTTAAAAAAAAATTCTAAATTCGAATTTTGAAATTTATCATGTACTGTCCCTTTAAGAATCCAAATTCGAGTATTTGCCATCTAAAACCTGCTGAATTGGTGTTTTAGCCTATGGGGGACCTCCTACAATCAATTTGGAGTCATTTGGTGGACTTTTGAAAAAAATAATTTTTGATTTAAAACTCGAATCGAATTCGATTCAGTTTTGCAGGTTGATCCTATTCACCCGAAAATTTTCATTTTTTAATAAATTTCAATTGTTCATTTTATTTTTGAATTTTGAGTTTATGGGAGTTTTTATTGACTCCCATAAACTCTAAATTCGACCCTTGATAAATATGCCCCTAAATTTCAGTATGATATTCTGAGACAAATTGCTATTGGTTTATTTTTTTTTCGAGTTATTTAGCTTTTTATTCAGCAGCTCTCAAGTTTGCAATTTCATCAAATTACCCTAGCAACCATGCATTTATTTGAATGAGTGTCTGGAATATGAAGAGGGCCTGAATAGAAATAGTAGAAAGTAGCAATAACAATAAATAGTAGAAAGTAGCACTAACAATAAATTTGAAGGCTCCCATACACGGGCCGATAAAAGCTGCTGACAGACTAGGTCGGCAGCTTATCTGCCCGTGTGTAGAGCCTTCCGACGGGCAGGGTAAAAAATCCAGGCGGATTGCGGCCTTATCTTTTTGTTGATGCGGTTCCTCAATCCGACCGCCCGTTTGGCCTCCATTCTGATATGATCGTTTGGCCCTAGGGCCCGCGATCGGATGGATCAGCCCGATATCGCCCACTTCAATGTGGGCATATTGAGGAGAGATCCACTCGTTTGGCGACATCGCCAAATGAGCGGATTTCCTTGTGTATGGCCACCTTTAGAGAACATATGTTTTTTTAGAAAGCTGGAAAGAAGAAGAAGGCACATTTTTAAAAACTATAAAAAACAAAAAATGAAGGCCAATTGAAAAGTTTCTTAGAATAAGCCATTATATAATATACTAAAAATTAACTTGACATGCTTGACAAAGGGGTACAACCCCGAAACTTCTCACTATCTGCAAATAAACACGCAAAGGTTTGTCCCTGCTTGCACCAGCGAATCTTTTTAGAGTTGTCTGCAGGCCCGGATTTGCGGCAAGGCCGCATAGGCCCGGGCCTAGGGCGGCAGAAAAATAGGGGCGGCATGCCGCCCAGCCGCATTATGGGGACGCGTGCGTCCCCATTCATTTACAGCAGCTGCGCCGGCGTTTTTTCGCCGGCGCGCTGGTAAAGTGAGGTGGGGTGGGCGCTAGGACCGCGCGGCCGCCTGTTCGGACCGCGCGGCCTAGGGGCGCGCCTCTGTGAAATCCGGCGCTGGTTGTCTGCTTTGGAGGGTGCCGAAAAGTTTCTTAGAATAAGCCGTTCTGTAATATACTAAAAATTAACTTAAATGGTGAACTGAACAAAAGGCAGCAGTTTTCTGGTGGAAACGTATGAGGGCATTGTACAGAACAGATATTCATGAATGTCAGAATCCCTTTTATCCCATATTTACCCCATACTGACTAATTTGTCCAGCAGTATTGGCCAGTTTGTGGCCATGAATGATAGGAGCTACTTAAAGATGACGGATTGTAGCTGGCGATTAATAGCTTTACTTGTTTATGAGCATAATGAGGAACAAGGGGTTATTAAAGTTTACCCCTCTTTGCAGCAGCTGTTGGTGAGGGACCCCAGGTCAGGCCCATGCTAATCCCCATCTCTGCGTCACTGCGAGCTAGAGATATTTCTCTAAGGAATGACAGTGATTTTTTAAGGCAAATATTTTGTTAAACTATAGAACTGATTCACAAACAAATGACAAGTATAACTTAAAACAAACTTTGCTCTTGAATGAAATGGTGCCGGGCGGAATTTCTAGACTCAAAACTACTCGATTTTACCCAAGAGGTTATTGAATTACATTTTTAAAGGTATAACGCAACGCGGGAAATATTTCATCTTCAATATAATGTTCAGTTGATTTACAAGTTGATAAAAACACATTAAGCTGTTTGTATTAACTCTCTGCTCATAGCTTTCAAGTGTCCCTAGAACTTGAGACTTTCCTCTTATATGCAGCTAATAAAAACACAGGGACTTTTTTTTACAGGGAAGTCCAGTTTTATGGGCATTTGCATATTTTCTTTGAAGCTTCTGGCAAATCACTGATCTTAAATTAAAATGTATTTTTAAGGGTACTTTTCAGGGTGAAATTCACTGTCAGAGTTAGAGACTGAAGGGTGGATTGTTTAGATTTAGGATCCCTCTTGGTTAGAACATATACAAACTGTGAAGTTATCAGAACAAATGTATGTAATGATTATCTGAGAATTCCTTAAATTCTCCTGGGGAAGGATCATCATGCACTTTCTAGGGATCTCCTGACTGCTTTCACAGTTCAACATGGCTGCCTCTGGAAGGTTCTGTGCAGCCTGTCCACTTATAAGTAATATGGCATCAGTTATCAGGAAACCCCTTATCCAGAAAGCTCAGAATTATGGAATGGCCGTCTCCCATAGACTCTTTTTATCCAAATAATCCAAATGTTTAAACATGATTTCCTTTTTCTCTGTAATAACAAAACGGCACCTTGTACTTGATACAAACTATGTAATAATATAATTAATCCTTATTGGAAGCAAAACCAACGTATTGGGTTTATTATTATTATTATTATTATTAACAGAAACCTATTAAAAAAATCTAAGTTTTTTCTGCGGATGAATAGGCTGTATTTGATTGTTCAAATTGAAGTTAGATCATATTCGATCTGATTCAATTCGAAATTTTGATTTTTAAAAGTCAACCAGTTGACTCCAAATAGGTTCTGGGAGGTCCCCCATAGGCTAAAACAGCAATTCTGCAGGTTTTAGATGGTGAATGGTCAAAGTTGAAGTTTTAAAGAGACAGTACATTATACATTTCGATATTCGATTTTTTTTCAAATTCAAATAGAATTTGGACTATTCGATAGTCAAAGTACACAAAAATATCTTGAAATTCAAATTATTTTACTTCGAATTTCCAATGATAAATCTGCCCCTTAATGTTTACATGATTTTCTAGCAGACTTAAGGTATAGTCCAAATTATAGAAACATCCATTATCTGGAAAACCCCAGGTCCCGAGCATTCTGGATAACAGGTACCATATATTTACTAAAGGTCACTTTAGCTTTCATTATCAAAAGATAGTAAGGATGCAGGGCTTACTACGGGCGTTGTTTAGGTGCTAGATATCATATAAATTGGCTTTTTTATAACATGCCTACAATAATGTTCCTGGCAATTTCGCTTTGGTTCACGTGAGATGTGGATATCCCATTGTTATGTGGGTTTTGTGGTGAAAGTCATTCGTGGAATGCGTCTGCCCTTGTGGCTTGTAAGTTTCCCTCTTTCGAGTCATTATCTCTGTTATTTCCAAATCGTGATCATTTCTTAGTCGATCAAGTCATCTTGAGCTTTTCTCCATCCGTGTCACATGAATTTCTTGGTTACGATCATGTGGTTTGCCATTCACAAACAGTGTTATTGGCGCTCTCCTTCACACCAACCAATAGTGCATGAACCCAAGATATTATATCATGAGATCTAGGGTAAATGGATCTTTGTCATCTTTGGGAAAATGCAAAGGGAGCTAATTTCCTACAGTTAAGCCAGATCGCCACAAAATCCATATTTTCCTATTTTTTTTGTCTTTACCAAACACTAATTTCAAAGTTGCCTCACAAGGAAACTTCGGGTGACTTCGGAAAACCGAAGAGACGCTTATGCCATCCCCCTGGACGATTCAAATTCTTGAACCTTAAGGTGCAAGTCACAGTTTCCCCAAGAGACTTGCTTATCCTAAATAGTTACATTTGTATCTTTGCTTATCTTAAATTGTTACAAATGTATTAAGTGCACCTGCCAAGTATTCTGGGCTCTCTGTCAAAAGCCTCTTAATTAATTACATTTCAGAAACATTGCATCTTTTTCTGGCTGTTCAGTGCAGGAGATCAAAGAGGACATTTCATTAACATTGGGACTGTGGGTTGAGCTGTGCAATTGGGACTGTCTCGCAAAAAACGGGACAGTTGGGAGGTATGAGACATGCCTTGTCAAAGTGAAAAATAGAGTTTTACTCTATACTTAATTTGCATCTTCCAGGCTGTGAATGTTTACGTTTTTTTTTAAGTAATAAAATTTATGTCTGCTTTGGTGTTCCTCATTACACAAAGCTGAAGACAGCTTAGCTGCTGGGTGCACAAATTTCCTTAAAAGAGAAGGAAAGGTCTTTTAACTTGGGGGTGCCAAAAGTTAGGCACCCCCAAGTGATCGCATGTACTTACCTGAAACCCCGGGCCGGTGCTCCTATCAGGAGAAAACTGCATCAGCCCAGGATTTTTCCAGTGAGCACCACAGAGAGATTGTCTACTGGCTTCTCTTTTTTCTCGTGGCTGTGCATGCGCAGTAGTGAGAAGAGCTGAACTTTTAACGAAAAAGTCGGCTATTTCGTTCTACTGCACATGCGTCTGCCCCGGGAAATTTTAGGATAGAAGAAGCTGGAAGATGATCTCTCTGTGGTGCTTGCTGAAAGAATACAGGGCTGTAAGTATAGGTAAGTACATGCAATCACTTGGAGGTGCCCAACTTTTTGGCACCCCAAGTTAAAAGACCTTTTCCTTTAACCCTTGTGTTGGCAGCCCTATGCCACCCATTTTGGATGCTGTAAGTTAAAATTATAATTACCTAGACTGCCTAAAATTGGGTGTGCTGGTTCATCTTTTGTCATACACTTTTTCCCAGGCCTCTTATGCTGTTCATGTCACTAAACTGGTTGGGTTGGATTAACCAAAGAGGAACCACCCATGCTCGTCACCTTTCATTTGTCCCTCTAGCAAATTTGCACATATCTTTAAACTAATCCAGTGATGACTGGTCCCTGCTCTTAAAAAGATGTGTACTCGTTCAGTGAGACCTGAGCAAACATATCACAGATCTCTTTGGTTTTACCTTTTTTGTAGGCAGTAAATATGACAACAGTTACTGTGTTATCAAGTCATCTATCTCAGTTGTACTGCATCAGAACATGAAATATAATGGACTAGCACCCAAACTTTTTGTCAATTCAGTTAGTTTCAGATAGTTCACCAGAAGTAAAGACTTTTTCCAATTACTTTCTATTTTCTATTTGTGACTGTTTTTCTAATATTGAAGTTTAAAGTTCAATTTTCCACCTTCTTATGTCTTTCTGAAGCAACTCAGCGACTTTGTAAATCGTACATTAGTTGATTAGTTGATATATTTCTTATCTTTGGCCCTGCTGAGCAGAATTCATTAAAGGCAGCTGTTATAATGGGGGTACGGCCTCTGAGGGCCCCTGGTTCTGACTCTACAACCTTTGATTGAAGAGCATGTAAATGGCACACAAGGAAAATTCCAAGCAGATTGGTCTTTGCCTTGTGCTAAATTTAAAGGGGCATATTCCTTTGTTCCCTAAACCTTAAAGCTAGTGCTAGACGTAGCGTCTCAGTGGATAAACACAGGCCAAGAATCCTCTCCTAAGGGGCAAGAGTCAGCACCTTCCAATGCAAGAGTGCATTTTGGCATCAAAATCCTCTGCATGTGACTGGACCCGGGCCAATGCAATGGATCCTGGTATAAGCAAGGAAGGGTCTCATTCTTATTGTAGGAGAGGATTCTCAGCCTTCATTTATTCACAGGCTGAGATCTTCTACATGTGTCACTAGCCTTAAAATTATGCTATTTTACAAGCAGAATTCTCCTTTCTTGTTTCATTTTGGAGGCCTTGTTCATGCAAGTGTGCAGGGTACCCCCTTTTTCAACATAAGCTCAATGAGTAAGTCTGTAGAAATAAGTCAAATCAACTGGACTTGCTGTGTTTTTCCTTGAAGACGTTTCACCAGTCATCCATCCAATCTCAATTCAGAAAAGAAAAAAACAATTGATCTGACTAATTTCTACACATATACCATGACCTGGATAAATGAGAATCTTCACAAACTCAATGAGAAAGGTTTGCACTGAACATTCATTTTTCCTATTGATTAAAAAAGGAAATGTATATAGTTTTGGGTATTTTTTGCACTAAACAGGCAAGAGACAGGTGAATTGTGTCCAAAATGGAACTTTGCACATTAGAGGAAAAGTGAACTTTGCACACTGCAGAAAAGCCTATGGAGAATTTGAGAAGCCTGTGGGCCTCCAGCTGATCAGACATCATTCAAGTTAAAGAATTTTTGGAGAATTGGTATTTTAGATATTTGTATTATATAAATAAATATTACAGAAGTTGTTAGGTTTGTGAAATAAATTAAATTCCAGCTTCCTGTGGTTTCTTTTGAAGGAGCGTGTTGCAGCTGTGTTAACTTTCCTAACCTCCAGATAATAAATTTGAGCCATAGTTGGGCCAAGTTAAAATAGGTCTTCTAAAGAAAGGCTTTGAAGTATTTCCATTCTCAGGAGATGCCTGCACCTCTCATTAAAAAGCCTTTAAGGTATACAGCAGGTACCAGCCACCACATGTTCCTCAGTAGTGAGAATAAGGAATTCAGCCAGTGGAACATTCCCTTTTCCCAAAAAAAGCTACAAACCAGACACAGACAGGTTATAATTCACAAATGGGACTGAGCCCCTGTAGTGCATGAGGTAAAGCCTCCTGTAGTTTTATTATTGGACTGGAAGGCCCAGACATTGGACATTGTTACTCGGAAAGTTGGCATAGTTTCCACTAGTTGATATAGAGCTTTGGCATTTATAGTATCATTCCAGTGGTTGTTTGCTCAGTGTTTTCAAAGGGACTTACCATGGTACATTTCTTGTAAACTGAGTAAAGCCCGAGCTTTAAAGGGGGTGGTTCAACTTTAAATTAATTTTTAGTATGTTATAGAATGTCCTATTCCTAACAACTTTGCAGTTGGTCTTCATTATTTATTTACATTTTTGAGTTATTTGCCTTCCTCTTCAACCTCATTTTAGCATTCAAATTGGGTTCCCATCCCCAACACCCCAAAATCTATTTCTCTTTAAAGCACAATTTTATTTTTATTGTTGCTTTTTATTACTTATCTTTTCATTCAACCCCCCTTCTAGACTTAGGAGGGGGGTAGCAAGCTACTGCCTGTTTGCTAGGCAAAATAAGACCCACGTAACTACTTTTGATACAGACCTATCCAGGTGGCTCTCAGTGCAAACAATGTTACATTTATTGTGTGCCAATGTTTCGAGTTTTCCCACCATATGAAGAATAGTTGATATATCCTAGATTCTAGGTTATTTCGATTCTGTGTTGTTAAGCAGGCTGGTAACTATTGGTAAACACTTCCTAATAATTGTCATAATGATATAGTCCTCAGTGACTAAGGGGGTTATTTATCAAAATCCAAAAATATTGCATTATTTTCTGAAAATATACTCTGACCAAATCTGCTTGGGTTACATCCCCTTATTTATCAACAAGTTTTCCATATAAATTCCAGTCTGGGACAAAACTTGGAAGAATATTGAAAATCATATGGAAATTCTAATTGTATGAATTTTTTTGGTATTCCGCCCGAAAATTCTGATTTTGCAACATGCCTCCCCTAATAGCTTGCTGTCCTAAGCCCGGGCCTTTGTGACCTCGCAACAAAACTGGACCTGATAATAAATCCCAAAAAATTCCAGTTTTTTTCCCCATAAAAAATTCAGATTTTTCAAGTTTTTTCTATTCGGGGGGGGGGGGGGACAATTTGCTTGTTGCCTGCTCTGGTTTTGTGCCTTTGATTTACAGCTATAGAAGTAAACAAAACTGAGAAACAAGTTAGATTTACAGGCCCTGGTACCATTTGGGTAGACTTTGGTTATTTTGATTGTCTTGACCTATACTGCTAACCTTTAACCCAGGCCAATAAAAACCAGTGCTCTCTGCCAAAGCTCTGGGATTTCCTAATCACTGTCCTAAATGGTAAGCAGTCAGGAGAGGAGCCGCAATTAGCGGAAAGTCCGAAAGCATTATTGTGTTTATTCACTGACAACATAAGGAATGCTCATAATGTGCAAGAAAACCTAAGGTTAGAGGCTAAAATGTCAACAGAAATGCATTTAAATTACATTATTAGCCAGGGGAAAAAATATATGTATGCATCTGTACATATATATATATATATATATATATATATATATATATATATATATATATATATATATATATATTCTCTCTCACCAATCCTTTTGGATTTAGACAATTTCAAAATGCTATGCAGTCTTTATATAAAGCAAACAATGCTGATAATTATATAGCCCAAAGTTGTTCTGCCTTCAGACTTTTTAACAGAAAACAATTGAGACTTTGCTGCCTAATTGCATGACGTGTATCTTATATGTCTGCTTGGATTGCAAGCACTTATTAGAATTATTGCATGTCTTAGTGCAACCAGCTTTGAAGTGGGTGGAGCAAGAACCATCCTGTAGAAAGTCACAGCATTACTTTAGCAGGTCATATCAGACTGCATTGACTCTGATTTGTGATCAGCCTAAATCCCAGGCGTTGCTTCTTTACTTTAAGGTACTAATTATCTCTGACCAGACAGGCTGATTAAACAGAGTAGCATGAGTTACATGTCATTGTTTCCCATAAATAAGCACTGAAGAGCTTTAGATGTGGAAATTATACTGCTTTATTCCTGTAATCCTTCCTTCTGTAAACTTAATGCGTAAAGGGGAAACATGTTTATCTTTATCTCAGTGTTTTACAATCCATTCCAATTTCAAAATTAAAACTGAAAGTGAATGAAGTGACAACTGGTGCTGCCATATTGTTTCTTTATGTAGTGGTCTGTTGGGTTGTTAGCATTATGTCCTTTTTATGTTTTAAAGGCAGCTATACCCAGCAAGCCCAATGTTTATGTAGTTTTTATAGTATGTCTCTATGTAGGCCAGTGGTCTCAAATCTTTTTTTTACCTGTGAGTCGGATTCAAGTGTAAAAAAAAGTTGGAGAGCAACAAAAGTAGCCCTTGTGTGGACTGCCAGCCTACTGGAGGCTCTGTTTGTCAGTGCACCTTTTCTCATGCAACCACAGACCACTGGGAGCAACATCCAATGGGCTGGCCAGTAACATTTTGCATACAAGCCACTGGTTGGGGATCACTGGTGTAGGCTACAGCACATTTAGGGGTTGTTGCTACCACTGCTGTGGCTTCCGTTTTCTATAATTGTCATGTTCAATGACATGAATTCAATCGACACCCGTCTGTGTTTTCTTCTAGGAAGATGATTATAACATAAAAGGTGGGTTTTGATAAGGTTGTGTTTAGCCAGTCAGCCTCAAACTAGGTCAAGGGAAGCAAAGGCAGTAAAAATGTCACGGCCGGCACCCGATACCAGAACAAATGCCAAGCACCCTGGTCTCGGCTCGGCTTCACCAGTAGTGTGACCACCGTTGGGCTTCGGGAGGAGCCCTCAGCTTACTTGGGTGCCACCTGTACTTAACGAGGGGTGCAAGGCGAGATGTTTTGGCTGGCGAAGGGGCACGGCTGTTAGCAGAGTCTTTAGGCCGAAGGTCACGGTACAAATGGAGCAAGCGAGAGAATCGTCAGACAGGCTGGGTCGAGGCAGGCAGATATCAAGAATCGTCAGGCAGGCAAGGGTCAAACCGGGTAATCAAACAGAAGGGATCAGGCAGAAAGAGTAGTCGAAATGCAGGCAAAGGTCAGAGTTCGGATATCAGAATAGTCAGGAACAGGCAGGGATCAAAAACCAGGAATCACAGATAAAGTTTTACAGGAACACACAGCACAAGGCTTCAGGAACCACTAGAATAACAATTCTATCACAATTTAAAAACAGCCAGACTGGGCTTTAAATATATTTGAATTTCGCGCCCTTGCGCGCTGACGTCATCCATCAGCGTGCCTGCGCCTTTAAAAACCAGGAGGCGCACCGCGCGCGCCCTAGAGAGGAGCCGGCGCCAGCGAAGACACGCTGGCGCGGCTAGAGGTAGCGCGGTGCGGCTGGCGTCCCCGCCGATAGCGGGGCGGACGACCCCGCCGCACAGGTAATCTTATAAAAATATTCTATTACTATACATCATTTTAATACATCCAATAGTACAGCTTAGAAACCTCTAGTTATTCTTGCCAAGCAGTTAGTATGTCTACAACCCATCCATATACAGTGTACCAGTTTTAGGCTTTGCAAAGAAAACAAACTTTTTTCAGATGTATAATGTGGTCTGTGTTGTGCATTTCAGCTTGGAATCATTTTTAGCTGTCAGTTTTCTTTCTGACAGATAAAATGATATGTGACCACATATGTTCATTTTAGGTTTACTCTACTGAAAATACTAGGATGATACCGTAGGACAGTGAACCCAAACCAGTGGCTCTTGAGCAACATGTTGGTCTACACTCCCATTGATGTTGCTCCCAGTGGCCTCGTAGTGAGCGAGCCCTATGAAATTCAATTTTGGAGGCATAAAGGCACATGTTTACTCCTGCAGGCTAGCAGTCCACATGTGCTCTCAGTTACTGTATCATAGCCCTTATTTGCCATTCCCAAGGAATTTTTTTTTCTTGTCTTTCTTCCCAACCGTTTTTACATTTAAGTGTGGCTCACGGGTTAAAAAGTTTTGGGACTCCTGCCTTAAGATATGCCTAAAAACTGCTGACATTTGTAGGCCAGATTCTGAAGCACATATCTCTGTCACTCAAACTGCCGACCAAGTGATTCTAGTGGCCTCTCAGTATAGCTTTGTCAGGGAGCCGGGAGCTCCCTCCAGGGAGGTTGTCAGGATCAAGGAGGAAGCCCTCTTGAGGGAACAAGGTCGCGGTGTCCAAGGGGTTAATCCAAAAGAGTGGTCGGAATCCAGGCAAGAGTTCAAGGCAGGCGGATAACAACAAGTCCAAAGTCCAGGCAGGGGTACAAAGGGGTCAGGATACAAGGCAGGAACAGGATAAAGCGCACAGGGAACCCAGGATAAGCTTAGGGGAAGTTATCCTATACTTGGGCGCCATTCTGGCGTCTAAACAGGCTTTTTATTTGAATTTGGCGCCTTAGTGACGTCATTGACGTCCTTGCGCCGACGTCGGCGCATTGACGTCATCGCGCCGGCGCCGCTTACCCATGTGGCGGCCATGGGCGCCACCATCTTGGGAGCGACGCCGGCAGGAGAGGATGCGCCGCCCGGAGCTCCTGGGCCTGCTCCGGGCGGCGATCGTTACAAGCTTGAGCCCATGTCTTCTTAACGGGAATCAACCAGTAATAGCTGTCATAACAGTCCACTTTTCTTGTAATGCACTGTAAGAACATGAATTCCACTAAAACTGAAAAACAAAACACAATAAATTTTACACCCTCTGATATTTTATGCGTTAGAAACAATAATAGTATGAAGAACAGCTCTCTTGCTGCTTTAACTCTGGATGCCCTTCACTTTTCTGACTTCATTTCTGTGAGCATGAAAATAATTTATGGTTGTATATTTTGGAGGAGAGAATAGTCCAAATCCATGACACACCCAGATCCACAAACTTATTAATAGAGCAGAGCACAAGAAGTCTGAAGGACACACTTATGTCACTCTCATCCAGCATCATCTCCTTAGGCAGTTTAGCATTGAAGGGATCAAATCAATGTATTTCATAGTGTGTATGGATTGCTTGTAAAAATTTGGTCCCAAAGATCTTTCAGTGCATTGGCATTCCTTTGTTCAGCTCTGTGAGTGCTCCCTTGTGTTTAAGGCCAATCTTATCTGTTACTACATATACAGTATATATATATATTCTAATATATAAGTTGGGAATGGAAGGGTTGCAATTGCATAATAACATTAATTCTGCACGTAGACCCATTGCAATATTTTTTCCGTTATCTCAATTGAGACAACTCATGTGTCGAGAACATCATAACTCAAAGCATTTGGAAAGATCTTTTGCAAAATATACACATTCCTCTCTTGTTTGGCCTGAAGAACCATGGACAATGTTCAAAACTCGGAGCGGACAGGTGGTTCTTCTCTGGGTGCTGACGCATTTAAAATGTATAGCAGTGTCATAACTAGAAGTTACTGGGCCCCACAGCAAAATAATTTAAAGACCCCCTAAACTTTGGAAATAATATTGTTTTTTACATATTTAAACTACGTCAGGGCAGTGGCACAACTGAGTTTACTGGACCTCTAAAGTTTGGGAATAGTAGTTTGCTGTAGGACAAGTAAAAAACAAGCCAAGTGTTCTAGCAGCTAAAACAGTTGGAAGCTCCCTGAGCCTACCCCTGTTCATCCAAAATTCAAATAGGTCAGCGCTAATCAAAGCTCAGGGGAAAAATATGAAGAAAAAGAGAAAAAATATAATATATTGTAGTATTTAGTTAGAGAGTTATAGTTCCACAACACCATATGGTTTCACTTAACCTTTAGTGCAATTAACTCTTTACACTCCACCATGTGCGTTTATTTAAAGTGGATACTTACAAACGTTCAAATTATTTTGTGCATATCAGACCTTGTAGATTGCAAAACTTTTTGTTGATCCTTCTTGCTAGGGGAAGTTTAAAAAAGCGCAGATAGTGTAAAAACTTCTTTATTTTTCAATAAATAGAAACCAATTGGTTACACTCACATTTAAGTGGATTAAACAGGCAAAACATCTCACTCTCTATCGTCCCAGTTTCTTGGATCTTCAGTGATTTGCGGTTCAGGTCTCAGGTCTTTTTTTTACAGGTTGCATCTTATCCCAGGCCGCTTCCAAGCCAAATAAATCAACTTCCTACTAGAGGGAAATGAAGCTCACCATTACTTCGGCTCTTTGCCTTTATTGCAGCAGAAAAGTGGCACAAGCTTACAGGATAGCCCTTTCCTCAGGTGTGTTCATCTAACAATGGACAGCCCTTCAGTCACAATGTTGTCTTATTTTGTCTTGTTTTGAAACAAGGAATGTACTTTATGAATGTTCACACAATAATACATGAGTGTGCATGTATTCCTATAATTGACCTCAGCTTCCCACCATTTCTATTGCAGCCCTGATCTTCTCTAAAGTCCATTCACTCTAAAATAAACATGGCAAGATCACCAAATTTGTGGATTTCATTTGTGCAGCAAAGTGGGCCAAATGGGGATGAATTGTTTGATCCATGGGCAACACGCCCACGTGGTCCTGGTCTAGTGTGATCTTCAAACCTGCACAGTCTATATCTGCCTGATATCTGGCCAGACATTGCAAGGGGATGATAAGTTACCAACTTGCTGTGAAGGGGCTAAGTTGCTAGCTTTTGTTGACCTGTGTATGGCGAGATTTATCTTCCAGACCTCTGTCAGGCCAAATAATATGTGGAACTCTGCCCTCTGTAAAAAAAAATGTACATGTTTTTAAAATGCCTTTCCCCTTTAAAGCAAACACAAATTGATTAATCAAAAATTTAAGGCCAGTCAAGCTGGCCAGCTATATCAGACTAATCCCTTCAAAGCTTGACTTCTATTTTGTATATATGCACTTCTGTATCAGACTTCATGTTTTCAGCTTAAACCTCGAGGGCGAGGTCTTGAGCATGCTCAGTTTGCTCCTCTCTCCCTTCTCCACTCCCTACTGAGCCCAGAGCTATGAGTGAGCAGGAAGTGATGTCACACCAAGCTAATATGGCAGCTGCTATCCTGAACAAACAGAGATAGTTTCTAGAGCTGTTTACTCAGGTATGGTAAAGCATTTTAGTGTTATATATTGCACTATTGTGGCTAATCTATTGGCAATACACTGCTTCAGTAGCTTTCCTTATCCTTTAATGTAATATACCCCTCTCTATCAAAAATCCCGTGTTTTACTTATTGTTATATTTTATTGCAGCACCATTTATAAAAGCATGCTTTACTTAAAACAACTGTTCCTCTAAGTGCTAAATATATATTTCATACGTCATTTGGGTTTCAGTACAAACAATGAATTCCTGGAATGATGATACAAAGAGAAAGCAGTGCAGAAAGGGACCACCCCCGTTCTGTCTTATCATAGTGTGTCACGTGTGAAATGAGGAGGTGGATTAGGTAGATGACAGATAAACTGAGATGCCTAACTGATATCTTTCCTGTATTGTGCTTTGTCTTGGTCAGTTTGGCCCGTAGCTTCATAAAATAGCTCTTTCATTTCTCTAGGAATAACATATCACTTGGTTTCTGTTGTAGCCGCTATTTTTCATATGTACCATACCTATTAAGCTGGCCATAGACACAAAGATCTGATCGTACTAATCATCGTACGATCGGACTTTCCCATCTCCCGACCTGCAACTAACCATTCTGATCAAATAAAGTAAAAAAGAACAGATCAGCCGATGTTCTGCCCCTGACAGCAATCATATGAAAGTTATGTCCGACCAAAGCTGGTGACAGTCTCCCGTATCGTACGATCAGCAATACATGCAGAGATATTATCGGCAGCCGACAGAAATCTTTTAACCTGTCTGATCGACCAAACGACCGATCTCCGCCGGATGAAAAATGTCGGGACTCTCCACACACAGTCCGAAAATCGTACGAATCCTCGATTCGTACGATCAGATCTTTGCGTCTATGGCCAGCTTAACTCTACCACTTTGAAATTGTCTTAATAGGTTAGCTAAGTACATTCTTTCGTCTTCCAGTAGATGTAGGAGGTACTTAAGATGGACATATTTAAAACTACCACACACAGGCTAATCTCTAGTACAGGTATGGAATCTCTTATCCAGAAGCCTTTTACCCAGAAAGCTCTGAATTACAGAAAGGCTGCCTCCCTTTGATTTTCTTTTTGCCTCTGTAATAATAAAACAGTACTTTGTACCTGATGGTAACTCAGCTGCATAAATCCATTTCAAAACAATTCTGTTGGATTACTGTTTAATTTTTAATAGAGTTAAGGTATGGTGATCCAAATTACAGAAAGACTTCATACCTGAAAAAACTCAAGTCCCAAAGATTCCAGATAATAGATCCTATACCTGCATTTTCAGTAGTTTGGATAGCCATAATACAATGATCCTACAGATAAACCCATGGACAGATCAGTGTGAAGTGTCTGTGGTTATCCTAATTTGGGTACAGTTATTAAACGAACAGTAACACCAAAAATTTTAAGTGTTTTAAAGTAATGGAAATATCATGTACTGTTGCGTTGCACTGGTCAAACTGATCTGTTTGCTTCAGAAACACTACTATAGTTCATATAAACAAGCTGTTGTGGAACAATGGCGGAAATTGAAAAACGGCTATATGGCACAGGTTAACTAATGGATAACAGATAACACCATTAGACAGAGCTTATTTGCTATCTGCTGTGTAACTTGAGCTTTTTCTCCTTTGATTGGCTGCCCCCATTGCTACACAGCAGCTCATTTATATAAACAATAGTAGTGTTTCTGAAGCAAACACAGCAGTTTTACCAGTGCAGGGCAACACTGTATTATATTTTCATTACTTTAAAACACTTTTATTTTTTGACGAACTGTTCCTTTAAGTCTTCTTAAAGGAGTCGTTTTTAGTATGTTATAGACTGGCCAATTCTAAGCAACTTTTCAATTGGTCTTCATGGTCTTCTGATTCTTTCCAGCTTTCCAATGGGGGTCACTGAACTCATCTATAAACAAATGTTCTGTAAGGCTACACACTTATAGTTATTACTTTTCTTTCTATGAAAGCCCTCTCATATTCATATACCAGTCTCTTGTTTACATCAGTTCTAGGGTAATTTGGCCCTAGCAACCAGATTGCTGAAATTGCCAACTGGAGATCAGCTGAATAAAAAGCTAAATAACTAAAAAAACACAAATAATACAAAATTCAAACCAATTGTCTCAGAATATCTCTATATCATACTAAAAGTTAATTCAACAGCCGGTAGAGATTTTTTTGAAAGGTGGCAACCCTACTGATGGGGAATATTAAAAAAGTACATATTACCTATATAACATGGCACTCTTTGCTCTACATATTTGGGGTCGGTTTCTTGAGTGCTCTCCAAGGTGTATGTGAGACTATTGCCTAGAAGACATTCTACTGAACACAGTGTGTGATCAGCCCGTTGCAGTCATTCCTAAAGACACTGTCATATACCAGCAATTGTACAACAAATGCTTACTTGAGGAATGGAGCCATGAAAAAGTGTTCATTTTATTCTGGAAGCCTTGCGTAGCACTCGCTCTGTGGATAAAATAACAAGTGATTTAAAGGCAGGAAACTGCAGGGTGAAACATGTAACTTTGTACCAAATAAAAAACAGTCACAGTTTTATTCAATCTCTAGAATTGACTTTTTTTGTCATACTTAAACCACTGCAAATAGTCATCAAAATGAGCATTTGATACTGGAATTCATATAAATGACAGTGATTTGGTTTCCCTTTAACATTCCTGCGCTTGAGCAAGTTTTATCTAGTTAGTAACTGGGCTCTGCCAATATAAAAAAAACAGTTTATCTGCAAATCTAAGAATACAGAAGGGAACTAAGCTGGGTCTGTTAGTTAATCAGTAGTCAGGATATTTAAACACAACTGCTGGTTGACTTGCTCCCTAAAATTCACCAGATCTTCAGCGGAAATTATTAATGAGAAACTCGGCTGTAAAATGTCACTTGCCTGTACAGACGTTGAACCATCTGTATATAATTAGCCGTATATATTTCCATTCCCTGCCGTGAGTCCAGAAGCAAAACAACCGCATAAAACTACAAGGTGTGCTGGCTGTAGTGCAGAAATTTGGCAATATAAAGCTGCTGGGCTGCATACATTTTTTTTGACCAATAAACTACTTAAAGGAAAACTATACCCCCCCAAACAATGTAGGTCTCTATTAAAAGATACTGAGTAAAACAGCTCATGTGTAAAACCCTGCTTCATGTAAATGAACCATTATCATAATAATATACTTTTTTAGTAGTATGTGCCATTGGGTAATCATAAGTAGAAAATTGCCATTTTAAAAAATAAGGGCCGCTCCCTGAGATCGTACGATTCACTGTGCACACATACAAACCACATGTAAGGTCACATGAGCCAATTAACAGACAGAGTTCTGCCTTTTGCTTCCTCACTTCTTCCTGTTACAGTTAGTGTTGTAGTATTTCTGGTCAGGTGATCTCTGAGGCAGCACAGATAGAGTCACGAAATGGTGGTTCAAGGCAAGAGATGTAAAAGGGCAATATTTATGTAAATATATATTCCAGTTTGGTAAGATTCTTTAATATGTCATTCAATTTGATATAAACTATCTGTTGCTTACGTATTCATTTTGGGGGTATAGTTTTCCTTTAATGTTACTCTCATGTTAGAGAAATGGCCAGTACATTCCAAAGCAATGTGATGCTATTGGTGGAGCAGACAAACAGGGTTCTACCATCTGTGTGTGTGTGGGGGGGGGGGTAGTGGGGGTAATGGGAGAGGGGCATCTGAGCTTTGAGGAGGTTGATAGTTCCGTAATATAAACCATTGAGTAGTGAAACCCTTTTTCATTTCAGGGAATTATAGATCCTCTTTTTCAGACATAGCAGGAATCTCTGCTAATAAATTATTGGTCATGATTTTATTCAGTGTTTTGGGGTGTATATGTGTATAGTCTACATTGCTTACATGTATATACACCATGGGGCACATTTACTTAGCTCGAGTGAATGAATAGAAGAAAAAATACTTCGAATTTCGAACGTTTTTTTTGGCTACTTCGACCATCGAATTGGCTACTTCGACTACAACTTCGACTTCGAATCGAACGATTCAAATTAAAAATCATTCAACTATTCGGCCATTCGATAGTCGAAGTACTGACTCTTTAAAAAAAACTTTGACCCCCTACTTCACCAACTAAAACTTATCGAGGTACAATGTTAAAGAAGGTCCCCATAGGCTTTCTAGCAATTTTCTGATCGAAGGAATTTCGTTCGATCGATGGATTGAAATCCTTCGAATCGTTCCAAGTATTTGCGGTAAATCCGTTGACTTCCATATTCGAAGTCGAAGGATTTTACTTTGACGGTTGAATATTGAGGGTTAATTAACCCTCGATATTCGACAATTAGTAAATGTGCCCCTATATGTTACCCTAGAGTTAAATTATTCCTCTAGCGTTAATTACATTAACCATAAATTAGCTTCTACACAACAGTGCAATTTTGTTCTTTTATTTGGGTGGTATTATACATGTACAGTGTGTCCTCTATCACTGCCATGTGTTACAGAAGCGACACAATCAGTGATAAAAATTTGCTATCTCGGGCAACAAATCTCCCAGAAAATGCCCTGCCGTTCACTGACCAGAAGTAAATGATATTACTCATAACAAATTGGTTTATCGCAGGAAAATGCTGGCAAGGTTAGTGATCGGCAAGGCATTTTTGGGGAGATTTTTTTTATCTGCGGTAGCAATTACAGATCTCTCCTTGTGTCATTGCCTTAAAGCATGTTGCAGCATCTACTGTGCTTATATTGCTGCATGCTGATGTGCATTTGCAAAGATCCCCAACTTGGCCTACACTGGCATTAGGTAAAGGGCAGCTGCACACTTGAGCTTGTTGTCAGAGCCTGGTACTGTATGGGACCTGTTATGCAGAATGCTCAGGACCTGGGGTTTTCCAACAAGGCGTATTTCCAAAATTTTGATTAGTCTACCAAAAAACTCATTCAAACATAGCAATTAATCATTTAATCATTTAAACATTAAATAAACACAACAGCAATTGAGGCCCTCGTGCCCTTGGGAAGCAAGGATTTACTTCTGTTGAAGAACTGGTTCAGATGTACAGATATATGGAATGTGTAATCTGGAAACTCTTTATCCAGAAAGTTCTGAATTACAGGAAGGCCATATTGTGCAGACTCCATTTGCACCCATATTCTGTAATTCCGAACTTTCTGGATAAAGCGTTTCCAGATAACGCATCCCATATATCTGTACATCTGAATGCTTCCCAAGGGCACTAGGGAATTGCTTGGCTTGCCCTCTTGCACTATAAATTATCACTAAACACTGCATGCTGGGACACATGGCAGAACAATGGGGTGGATGCATGATGGATTATTAAGTATTATTTTGGCACAAAATGGGGGCAATTATATTCTTTGTTGCCTATTTTTTAAGAAGTAGCTGAAAATCAAAGCAGATTTATTGTGATTCATAGCGCATAGAAAGAACCACCAACGTATAATTAGAGCTCCAAGGTAAATAAATGTGTTCACCTCAGAACTGTGGCAATTAATCATTAGCTCAGGAATATGTGCAAGGGATGAGCAGGGGGAAAAACACACAGGGATTGCTAAATGTAGTGTCACAGTGTTATTGACACCATGCTTTCGGCAGGCCACCTTATTGATTAGGGTGTGCACTTCCACCTCTTCTGCCATGTAGGAACAACAGCCCCTAGATAGAATATAGACAGCTTCTTATATACAAGCAAATACATGGGAGTTAGAGTTCTGCAGCCGAATAACTGGCTAATAGGTAACTGTAGATATTGAGGTCAGTTGAATAACACATGGACAGGCAGTAACTGGACAACTGGATTTTTTGTTCTTTGGAACAATTCTCTGTTCTTGTTCTTAGCAACCTATTTGTTTGTGTCCAAGTCCAACTCTAGGCTGCAGGTGGATAGTAACTTGGGAAATTACTTCGATTCCAACTTATTGTTTGAAACATAACAATGTAACCTTCCATACTGTTTATTTGGGAAAGTCAGAGATGACCATCCTCTCTTCCTTTCCTTTGTAGTTCTAATTTATGGATTCCTGAGCAAAGTATCTGTAGTTTTTTTGCCATTTCCAAAAATGTTTTTTTTATTTTTTTATTTCAACAGATGTTAACGTTTAACTGTGAAAATATATCTGCTAGCACGCCTAGAACTAGAGAAGCCAAATTACTTGAGGAACACAAATGAAAACTCACTGTGCTGTGATACCGAACTGTCCATATGTGCGATGTTTGTCTCATTGCTGTACCATGCTGCAGAATATGGCGGCGCTTTATAAATAATGATGCTGAAAATGTTCTTCCCTATATAGCAACTGCATGAAATTCCATTGGCAATGATTGCATGTGCAGCGCAGGGCATTGTGAGTGGGAAGGATATTAATAGAAGGTCCCCTTGTGCTGTTCTTGGCTTCACTGCAGCCAAATCAAATGTGATTTTCCGCTATGTCTTAGTGGCTTATTTACTGTATCTAAGTGTGTATGCACAGCATAGCAAAGCCACCACAGAAATTATACACCATAGCCAGCTTTTTGTTTGGGTTACGACTATAAATATATCACTTGATATTTTTTCTAAAATAGTATTTTTTGATATTGAGCAGTTATCTAGCAGTTTTCATGCCTGGCAGAGTGTAGGAGAATGTGAAATAATGTGCGGCACGGTGTTAATAAGATTGTGAACTCCTTAGTCAGGACCTCCGGGTTTTTTGTCAACAATGCAAATTAAAGCAAAAGGTATGTTAGCATAATTATTCAAAACAATTAAAGTTACAGCTCTTCTAGGTGCCACTTTTAGTCACAAAGTCTCAATTTAGTCTCTTGATACATTTGTATTAACATTGCCCATTCAGTGTGGATGCATTCGCTTTGGTTAAGCTTACTTTTTTAAGTTTAAGGGGATTATAAATAGACATTGTAGCTGCTCCAGAGTAAAGCTGGCCATAGACGCACAGATCCTATCATACGAATCGAGGATTCGTACGATTTTTTGAATTGTGTGTGGAGAGTGCCGTCATCTTTCGTCCGGCAGAGATCGGTCGTTTGGTCGATCGGACAGGTTTGATTTTGACCCGATCCCGCCGGAGCCCTTGCGATGTCACCAAACGAGCGGATCTTTGCGTCTATGGCCAGCTTAAAAAACATTTAACTGGGCAGTGTTAGAACCGACGCAACAACATCAGAACATTGAAAGGATATTCATCAGCTGGATCAACTTGTATCCAATCAAGGCATTAGAATAACACCGTTAAAGCTCTATCATGCTATAGCCATTCTAGGCATTAGAAGAATACTGGTATGGCTATACCACCCTGTAGCTAATGAGGACATTAAAAGAACACTCGTAAGGCTATATATCATTCTATAAAAGAACAATAGTATGTATATATAGTATAGTATATAGTTATATCCAACCAGAGCATTAGAAGAACATTGGTATGGCTATAACACCCTGTATCCAATCAGAAAATTAGAAGAGTGATGATTTTTCTAGTAGCTTAAGAGCATTAGAAGAAGACAACACCACATTGTAGACAGTAAGAGCTTTAGAAGAACATTGTTAAGACTAAGCCAATCAAAGAGTTAGAATTAGCCGGTGTGGCTATAGCATCGTGAAACCTGGTAGCATTAGATAGTTTATAATTTGATTATTCTGTAGGCAGTCAGATTATTATAAACTGTAACATTCTATCTGGAACATTGTTCTGTATGAAACAAGGCTCGTGCAATCAGCTCATACATTGAATTGATCGATACTTGACCGAGGTCCGTAATGCTCTCCATAATAAAAGACTTCTATTTCATATTAGAGTTATTAATAAACACCCTCATTGTCTGATTTTCTAACTGGATCTGTAAATCCTGGGCACTGGTCCGACCTCTCCATGCTGGCACGAGACACATACTTGGCATGAAGCAATAAAGCTGCGCATTTATGTGACTATCACTTTATCCACAGAAATGGCTGCTGTCGTAGTTACAAATTCCACTTCTTGCCTCCGCTTCCTCCGCTTGTTATTCATGGGGCTTTGTCTGTGGAATGTGCGGGGTGTCAGAAGTGTGCTGCGATTGTGTGTGGTCCCAAGCCACAGGGTGACCCATTGGTCAGAAGCTGCCTCAGCACTCTGCTTAACCATCTACCCAGGAGCTCACAGTTTGGATTATTTTTGTTATAAAGCATTTATAAAGTGCATAGTATATAGCAGGACTGCACAATACTAAACACTTCAATAGTATGGAACAAGCCTGTTAACCCTGTGCATCCTGTGGCCTGAATTCTTCTGTATATATTCACAGTTGAAGAACAACAACAAGGAGGTTACAGCTTTGGGATCCCTGAGGCATAGACTTAAATATCCAGTAATTTAAATTACAGTTTGCCCATTGAATTTGTGTAGAATGTTCCTCCCTCAAAAAGCCCCTGTGTAGTTGTGGGCCCATGACAATTGCTTCCCCGACAACAGTTCATGTTTGTAGCACAATAACCTTCCCATTACCACTATGATCTGCTGGGGCGTATAATTTAGCACCCTGCAAATAACTAGAGGGGTTATGTTAAACAAAAAAATTATAGAAAATGGAAATTTTTATTTCCAAGAAGAGCAATGTTAATTAATACAGCATAAGACCTGAGGGCTTATGTATGAATGCGGGGCGTAAGTCCAGAAAACACTTATGCCTGGTGCAGAGCAGCTGCCTTCTATGCCCGTGTGCCATTTACAACTTTAATTCTGCAAGGGGCCCTGCACTATGGGCTACCCGCATGCACATTTTTAAATGGCGGGTGCAGAGTTGAAGGTGACAGCGTGCGGCAGTAAGAAGTGGGGCAAGGTGCAATGCCCCCTCCCTTTCTGTTTTCCTTTAATTCACATTCAAGTTTTACTGACCTATAGAAAGGCAAATAAACTGCTGCACAAGTTTCCATTTTGCTTGAAAAGGGTTATATCCTCGGAGACTTTAAAAAGGCAGTGGGGCAGATCCCTGGATTAACTCAACATGTATGTTGTTATCAAAATATTTTTGTGTTTGTGCCTGAACACGATGTGTAGTGTTGAGTGTTTTCATTTGAAAAATATGTATTGTTTCAGCTTGTATATCCTGGAATAGCGCGCCTGCATTTAGTTCAGTCGTTAAAAGTAAATAATGATTTTTTTTTTATGGCTGGGATTGCTGGGGTGACTTGTATTTATTATCATTCACTAAATTATATTTTATTTTCCAGGCTTACAGTGTCGAGGTGCCAGTGAGCCATGTCTAAATGAAGGAAGATGTATCACCAGTGATGACGGCTCTGCATACTGCAAGTAAGTGAGATATGTGCACTGCTGTAATGCCATAAATACAATATCAGTGTCACTGTGAATGGCTCCAGACTATTGCCCGGCTATGATATAGTATACCTCCCAACTGTCCCGTTTTCTGCCGGACAGTCCCGATTTTGGCATCTCAGCCCGCAGTCCCATTTTTCTTAGCTTAAATGGCCCAACTTTCTCTTTGATCTCCTCCACTGACTCAAGAAAAAGATACCAAGTTTCTGAAATGTAATTAAAATTAGAGTTTTTTGGCAGAAAGCCCAGATCAGTTAGCAGCTGTACTTGGATACTTTTGTGACAATTTAAGATAATCAGAAAACAATCCTAATTATTTAAGATAAGCAGGTCTCTTGGGAGAACTAAGACGAGCAGCAATTTCACTTTCATTAGTAAAACTGTTATAACACAAAAAACATTGCACTAAAACTCCCAGAAATGTGTTCAAACTTTCATAACCTGCCAAATTTTGTAAAATGGACATGGTAATTACAGGGTGTGGCCAGAAAATAGGCGTGGCCAAAATTAATTTTTATGCCTTTTTCTTCCATTTTTTTTAAATGTTGGGAGGTATGATGTGGTTACTCAGTAGGCTGAAAATATGTTGCAGAAATGATACTAGCTGGGGTAAAGCAGTTTAGTAATGCTAAACATATTCAAATAGGCTGTGCCAGTCTGGACAATTTATTAAGGCTTTTATCAGCACTCTTGGTGCTTCCTGATCACCCAAAAAACCTCCAGAGTTCTATTGCCTGCACTTATAGTTTATCCACTGGAAAGTGGCAATGGGCAAGCAAAGGGAGTATGATGGAAAATAAGTGGGTATTGCGCTGTGTCGCTGCTGTCAAAAATTCTGTGCTTTTGTCCTAATCCAGGTTATTTTTCTTGGCATCTGGAGAGCTGTAAATCTCACACACCTGCTTTAAGAAATAAATGCCTATTGCACAAGCCTTTTACTATATACCAGCGACCTTAAGCTACCTGTAACCTGAACATGAAAAAGTAGCAATAAATATCACTTTACAGTGTAAAACCTTCTGGAACATGTAGCAATACTTGAGGAACTGGTTAGTAAAACGCACAATCGGAGCACATATAAACTTTATGCAGACAATGCCCTGGTTACGATTGAACCCAGTATTTCAGGATATTGCTAACCACTGAGCAGCATATCAAATGTATATGAATGGCTAAAGGTGGCCATAGACGCGAAGATCTGCTTGTTTGGCGACATCACCAAACGAGCCGATCGTTCCCTGATATGCCACTAACGGGCATGGCTATATCGGGGGTAATCTGAACGTTTGGCCTTATGGCCAAACGATCGGATTTCAATGAGAGCGCAATGGGCTCTGGCGGGACGTATTGATCTGATCGACCAAACGACCGATCTCCGCCGGGCGAAAAATGACGGGACTCTCCACACACGGTCCGAAAATCATACAAATCCACAATTCGTACGATAGGATCTTTGCGTCTATGGCCACCTTTATTATAAGCTATTTGTCAATTGGCCTTCATTTATTCTTTTTTATAGTTTTTTAATTATTTGCCTTTCTTCTTCTTCTTACTCTTTCCTGCTTTCAAATGGGGGTCACCGACCCCATCCAAAAACAATTACTCTGTAAAGCTACACATTTATTGTTATTGCTACATTTTATTCAGGCCTCTCCTTTTCATATTCCAGTCTCTTATTAAAATCAGTGCATGGTTGCTTGGACCCTAGCAAACAGACTGCTGAAATTGCAGACTGGAAAGCTGCTGAATGAAAAGAACTCAAAAACCTTAAATTATAAAAAATGAGAACCAATTACAAATTGTCTCATAATATCACTCTCTACACCAGGGGTCCCCAAGCTTTTTTTTTTTTTTTACACACGAGCCACGTTCAAATGTAAAAAGACTTGGGGAGCAACACAAGCATGAACAAAGTCTTGGGGATGCCAAATAAGGGCTGTGGTTGTCTATTTGGTAGGCCTTAAATAAGCAATTTCATGCTAAGTAGATAAACGCTTTGACTGGTTGGATACATAGTGTTTCAGCCAGTGTATGGCCACCTTAAAGGGGTTGTTCAACTTTGAGTTAACTTTTAATATGATGTAGGGAACAATATTCTGAGATAATTTGCAATTGGTTTTCATTTTTTATTACTTGTGGCTTTTTATTCAGCAGCTCTCCAGTTTGGAGTGTCAGCAATCTGGTTTGTAAGGGTCCAAATTACCCTAACAACCATGCATTGATTTTAATGAGAATATGGAATATTAATATGGGAGGGTCAGAACAGAAAGATGAGTAATAAAAAGTAGCAATAACAATAAATGTGTAGCTTTAGAGAGGATTTGTTTTTAGAGGGGGGTCAGTGATTCCCTTTTGAAAGCTAGAAAAAGTCAGGAGAAGAAGGCAAACAGTTCATAAACTCAAATAAACAATGAAGACCAATTGAAAAGTTGTTTAGAATTGTATAACATACTAAAAGTTAACCACCCCTTGACGATGCATACGTTTGACGTGAAAGGTGAACTGTACAACTCACTGCAGTGGTAGGAAAGATAGAGAACAACCTCATTCTGTGCAATTCAACCTACATCTGATCCTTGTCCCTTAATTAGATATATATTTATATATTAGATATATATATATATATAATAATAATGTGAAAAGGCTGGCCTGACAGAACCCACCACCTGTATCCTATATACATACTGCTAAGCCGTGGGAAAGGTCTTTTTCTGTCTTTTCTTGCCACTAGGCTTCAATTTCAGTGGGGTTATGAGAGGCTTCCATATATGGATTTTTATCATTGAAGCTAAAATATGGGTTACTCCGGGTCACATAAGGCTAAGAAGCTGTTTGATGTATGGGCTTTCTATCTGGGCACACAAAGGCATTGCTGTGCAAAGAAGCTGAGCATATACAAATTTAAACTTAAGCAGCAAAGTTTACTGCTGAACTTTCATGAAGCAACTTCCATAGAACAGCTTTAAAGAGAATTAATATGGCTAAAAGAATGGATGTATTATGCCGGGTGTAGCTCTGCACCCTCTCATATCCAGAGCCTGGCCTTCTTATGCTAATGAATAGAATGAAGGTCTCATAGGAAACGCCTGAACGACTTTAATTCCACTGCTAAGGCTCCAGAAAAATGTAGAATATGCCAAAGTCCCAGCAGGCTGTCTGTAAATGTTTGTGTTCAAAGGAGAGGAGGAAGTGATTAAAATAGGGAGGGAATTTTGTATATGTTTAATTAAGTGCATATTCTCCATGTCATATTTTTTATTATTGTGTGTGTGTGTTCATGCAAAGCGTTCTGGGAGTTTGCCAGGTTTGGCTCATCTCTCTCTGATGTTGGCTAAGTCGTTGATGCAGCATGGAAAATATATATTCCTGTGTTTCAGGAATTTCCAGCTGCAGGATTTCCAATAGCTTTAAGCACCGCCTCTTACGATAACACTGAAACTGAAAGCTCTTGTGGTTGTTATTTAATTATGTTGAGATGCCTTGCACTGAAGCCTGTTTGTTGAAAGGGACACTTTCACTATAGGGCATGCTTCCTTATGCTTTTACTCTTCGTGTGGAGATGGCATACCTCCCAACTGTCCTGTTGTCTGAGGGACAGTCCTGATTTTTTTTCTTACTGAAATGTCCCGAATTTCTCTTTGATCTCCTGCACTGACGCCAGAAAAAGATCCAACGTTTCTGATACTTTTTGGCAGAACAGTTAGCAGCTGTACTTGGATACTTATGTAACAATTTAAGATTAGCAAAGAAACTAATTCGATTCAAGGTTTTAAAAACTCGATTATAGTTTTTTTTCTGAAAAAAAAAATTTGAAGGTTTTAGCTGGCGAATAGTCAAAATCGAGTTCTTAAAGGACCATAGTATGATAAAAACGAAAAAAAATTGAATTCGAATTTTCAATTCGACCCTTGATAAATCTGCCTTGAAGTGTTGTAAAACGCTTCTGGGCTGGTTATCACCCCTAAAATAACCCTGGGACTCTTCACAGCATAATAAAAATGCCAAGATTCCGAGGCAGCTCTGTACTTCTTTTCAGCTTGTCATTTTGTAAGCTTTGAAAAAGAAGCCCTGAGCTGCCATTATGATTGACAGTAATAGTAAAATAATATTTTAAAAATAATAAAAATAGCAAGAGAGGGGACAGCATCAGTCTGAGTTTTAAGACTACAAATTCAGTATGTTCCGTTCTGTGAGTGACCTGCACACTATCTCTCCTGCTGGGAGACTGGGACTCATTCCAGAGTTGGTCATTTGCAAACACATACTATAGAGCTGTATGTCTGATTTTGGTCTAATTCCTTAGCCATTGATCCATATATTATACAGTAATGCAATTTAGCCACAACACTCTGAGATTACATTGCAGTTGATCTCTCCAGATACATTGTGAAAGCTGTCATTGGGTTCCATCAGTGCCTGTTGGAGGTCATCTACTGACCCAGAAGTTTGAGAAAACACCAGCTCCCGTTGGCTTTTATTAAGGTGTACACTAAAGTCCACCAGCCAAGCAGCTGAAACATACAATATGGCCATTCATGTGTGCGGTAAAATCACACATAATCCACTCATCTGACCCACCCGTTAAGTGACTGGGAATGGTAAAGTATTAACGGAATAAGCCTGTATGTACAAGCCCAGCTTAGGGAAAGTCACAGCATTGCACTGAACCTTTTTCACATACCCCTGAGATTCCATTGTCTGTTTGTACCAAAGTTGGCTAAACCTCATGTGCCATAGCAAATCTAGGACAAAATGATTCCAAACAGTTAACTAAATCAACATTCCAGCGATCACATTGCTGCACAGTTTTTCTAAATTTTTTCTTAAAAATGTATAATGTGTATATTATGGGGCAGATTTACTAAGCTTGAGTGAATAATTCGAATGAAAAATGTTCGAATTTCAAAGTAATTTTTTGGGTACTTCGACCATCGAATTGGTCAAATTCGATCGAACCGAATGCTTCGAACGATTCGAAGTAAAAATCGTTTAACCATTCAATAATCGAAGTACTGTCTCTTTAAAAAAAACTTCGACTTCATACTTCGCCATTTAAAACCTACCGAAGTCCAATGTTAGCCTATAGGGACCTTCCCCAGCACTGTTCTATGTTTTGGTTGAATAAAAATCCTTTGATTGATCGATTAAAATTCGATTTGAAGGATTTTATCTTTTGATCGAACGATTTTTATTCGAAGCTTTTGCACTAAAATCCTTCGAATTCGATATTCGAATTCAAAGGATTTTACTTCGAGGGTCAAATTCGAGGGTTTTTTAACCCTCGAAATTCGACCCTTGATAAATCTGCCCATAAGTGTATGTCCTGAAAAATATAACCTGTGGCATAATTAGAGGGGAACTCCACAAATCATAACTTAAGCGTTTTTGAAAAGTAAACATAATTTCTAGCAACTTTGCAATATACATCAATTAAAAAATATGGACAGTTCCCTAAGCCTAGCCCCCTGCTCTCCTGCTGATATGTCTGACTACTTTACTGAGCTTGCTGACTACTGTTACTTTGTATCAACAGCCATTTGTCCTCAGGCTGCATCCACCAAACCCTACAATTCCCTGCACACATGATTTCAATAAGGAACAGAACATCACAGTGCAATGCATTGTGGGTTATGTAGTCCCTGCATGCTGTAAACTGTGGAGAAGTTGTTACAATTTGTAATATCAGTATTTTAGTCCCTCCT
Organism: Xenopus petersii; assembly: GCA_038501925.1. NCBI lineage: Eukaryota > Metazoa > Chordata > Amphibia > Anura > Pipidae > Xenopus > Xenopus petersii. Next base: position 118,918,920 of record CM076678.1, on the reverse strand, counting down.
TCCCTGCCAGGATTTCAAATGATGCAGAAAGAGAAGAACTGTTAAACAGCTGGATTGCAGCATAGAAAATTGCATTTATTCATACTTTTTGAAGAAACCGGTAACTGTAATGGATATATTAGTGGTTTCTGTGGTATGTGGGCTCTTTATCAAATTTTGGTTTGGAAGCCAGAGTTCCCCTTTAATTAACTTTTAGAATGTTATAGAATGGCCCATTCTAACAGATTTTCAATTGGTCTTCATTATTTATTTTTTTATATGTTTTCTATTATTTGCCTTCCTCTTCTGACTTTTTCCAACTTTCATATGGGGGTCACTGACCCCATCTAAAAAGCAAACGCTCTGTGAGCTTCAAATGTATAGTTACTTCAACTTTCTATTACACATCTTTCTATTCAGGCCTCTCCTATTCATATTCCAGTCTCTTACTCAAATCAATACATGGTTGCTAGTGTAATTTGGACCCTAGTAGCCAGATTGGTGAAATTGCAAACTGGAGGGCTGCTGAATAAAAAGCTAAATAACTTAAAAACCACAAATAATAAAAAAATGATAACCCATTGCAAAATGTCTCAGAATATCACTCTCTACATCATACTAAAAATGAATTCAAAGGAACAACCCTTAAATGAATATGAGTTCAGACAACAGGGTGGAAGAACCATCTTGCAGTTTTGAAGTGAAGTCCCATGAGGATAGAAGCAAAGCCCTGCCAGGGATATCTTGAATCCTTTCATGAGGAATGAGAAATGACTTTATTCTTACCCCTGGACACCTGAAAATACTTAGCTTGAAAGCGTGGAAAAAGAGGGTAAACCTTAAGTAATTTGATTTCATGATTTTATTACCTTTTATTTCTTTGGCAGTGTGGCATGCTGGGAGTTAGTTTTATAGTCGCGATTTGATAATGCTGCCAAAACCATAGAGACTTCCCATAATCCATTTCTGTTCTGCCTGCTTTTTTTATTGACCCCTTTCTTCATTTTAATGTTTTGGAAATTAGAAAATATAAAGACGAAGCCCAATGTTTAATGCTCCATGTTTCTTATTACCAAAAATAAAGAGTAATCAGTTCCATGTGTGCGAGGCTGGTGTATCAACATTACAGATAAGCGACCTGTGAAGGTTGTAGTATGGCACCTAGTTATTATAGTTAGTATTTGTGAGAGCAGGTTAGATAAACATCTGTCAGGGCTGGTTTGGGTTAAGCTGTGCATAACTGTTATTATAGCCCTAAAGGCAGGCAGCTGGAATAGTAGAGCCAGGGTTTTACCCTCTCAAGGCTAACATTGTATGAATAGGCTAATTGACCTCTTGCTTGGCCTATTGGCTATGTTTCATAGACAAATGAAAAATAAATGCACCTACTGCTTATCTCATCATCTTCTCTTTTTTCACTTAGTTAGGACTGACGCATGGACACTGCCTTGATGGCGTGCGTCAGCTTATGCATAATTTATACAAACTTTGTAATTAAAAGTGTCTCTTTTTGCTAAATGTTACCTTTAAGTTGTGCAAAAATAAGTTTTCCCTGGCGGCTATATATTGAAGTGCTGGGGTTCAAGGGGTGGTTCACCTTCAAACAACTAGTTGTTTTCAGATAGATCACAAGAAATAACGACTTTTACCAATGACTTTCTATTTGTGACCGTTTTTCTAATATTGAAGTGTAAAGTATAATTTTTCACCTTTTGTAGCAGGTCTGGGAGGGGGGTCGCCGACCCTGTTAATTTTTCTAAATGAATATATTTAGTTGATACATTTCTTATCTTTGTCCCTGCTGAGCAGAATCTGTTTCCTTACAGTCAGCTGTTAGAATTGATACAATAGTTGTTAATACTCCAGTGATGCTGCTGAGTAATGTATCAACTAAATGTTGCAAAACTGTAACGATTTAGAGTCTGCGCCTGAATTACTGAGCTGTCAGACTCAAACACCAGAGACAGGGACATTCAACTTTAAACTTAGATTTTGGAAAAACAGTAAAAAAATAAATAATGGAAATTGAAAAAAAGCCTTTATTTCTGGGGAAAAATCTAAAAACTGAATTTAAAAAACATTTTGCACTCTATCACTGCTTCTTGTTTGAGGTGCACTATCAAAAATATGTACCAGCACACTTTGGATAAGTACAGTACAATAACATTAATACATAAAGTTTTCAAATATTTAATAATTGCTTAGTTTGAGCTTCTAGGCCATAGCTTTTTTTTTTTCCTGCTGCAAATATCTTGATCATGTTGTGAGCTGCGAAGTCTCACTATAGACTGATTTAATACCATTCTTAACAAACTGATTCCAACATGGGGATTGGAATGAAACTGACACGCCGCACTAATGAATTGTTTATAGCAGTAAAACTCTTAGGATAAGAGAGATACAGCATACAATTTACAAATCGAAATCTTGAAATATGATTCACAGTGTTGTCCCCAGATTGTCCTATAATTCTTTCACACCATATCTGACCTATCTCTATCTTGGAAGAAAATGAGAATCCTTAGAGTACATTAGGAGCTGGAAAGCTTTCTTGAACTGTGACGTCTCCCCCCAGGCATCTTTGCTCTTGCAGATAGCCAAATTTAATGGAAATTCAACGTATTGCAATAACAGCTGCACATCTACAGCTTGGAGATCCCCTGTCTACTGTACCTGGAGTCTGTTTTAATCTCCTGAGCCTTGTATCATATTTAACCTCCCTGAGAGTTTCATCCTTTGAATTCCTTTAGGAGAGTACTGGATGGAATGGCAGCAGGAAGATGTTGGGGCTTCTCTGTGGAACTGGTTTTGCTATTAATTTATAGACTCTATCCTTTATCATGTCCAGAATTTTTGCATGTGGGTCCCCATTATATGTCTGGGAAGAGGTTAAATGAGCCCCTTAAGTTATGAGGGGGTGGATCTTGCTGCTCCTAGTGGTTGCTGTATCCTGATGAAAATCCCTGGTGTGAATCCAGTTTTTTTTTCTTTCAAAGAAGAGCAAAAGAATTTTACCCTCCTACACACTCTGACCTCCTCTGCTTGTGAGCCCTGCCAGCACTCCTGCCTGACCCTGAAATGCAGCTTTAATCAGCTAGCAAAATGTCTAAACAGTGGAATTATTCCCAGCTCTCTCTCTTCATTTCAACATGACTCCTGAGTGAAAGCTGGATTCCTCCTGGATGGAGAAAATGAAAAGTTACTGGAATCTTGGTACTGAAAGTATTAGAGACGGTGTTTGCGCGTGGGTTTGTCACACCCTGAAATTATAAAGAAACTGACCATTTCGGCCCCAAAATGTTGAGATGCATTATTACTTCCATGTGACATACACGACCCATGAAATTCAGTTCAGAAGGGTGAAGAGAGTGGCTGCTATTCCATAGAAGCTAGGAACGTGATTTCACATAGGAAAGATTAAAGGGACAGTAAAGCTAAGCTCCATAAAATGAAATTCACACAGACGAGTTTCTAGAATCTGATGATATCAGAAGGTACAAACAGCTAAAGGGGAATTAAGCAGAACAATTTATGTTAGTTATTAGCATTGGTATATTGGGCTGCACAAAATATAACTTCATGTAACTCAATTTATGTTCCTTTTATTTCCCTGTTACTACCTTGTTTTACTTTGTAATGGAGACTTCAGATCTTAAAAGCTACAAAAAAACCCTCTGGTTTCTCTCTTATTTAGTATGATCAAGGAGGTGTAGGATCTCTATTGAATATACATAGAGAGATACAGGCATAGGACCCATTATCTAGAATGTATAGGACCTGGAGTGTTTCAGATAAGGGATCTTTCTGTAATTTGGATCTTCATACCTTAAGTCTACTAGAAAATCATTTAAACATTAAATAAACCCAATAGGCTGGTTTTGTTTCCAATTAGGATTAATTTTATCTTAGTTTGGGTCAAGTACAAGGCACTGTTTTATTTATACAGAGAAACGTGAAATCATTTTAAAAAATGTGGATTATTTGGATAAATTGGAGTCTATGTGAGACAGCCTTTCTGTAATTTGGAGCTTTCAGGATAACGAGTTTCCAGATAATGGATCCCATACCTGCATATATATATATATGTATATATATATATATATATATATATATATATATATATATATATATATATATATATATATATATTTGTAATTGTAATCATAATTATATTTTGGTTCCCCTCTTAATAAAACAGGGCATAAGTTTCCAGGCAAAGGTTTATTGAATCCAGAACAAATTTGTTGTGCCATATGTATTAAGCCAATAGGATGTTTAATAGGAGACATATGGTATAATTGGTTTTCCTTTATTCCCCTGCCAGAATACAAGTTATATACTTTGTGTGAGAGATATACTGTAATGTTTATGAGCCATCACCATATCATTTCTAATTCTTTGTGTTGGACCTAGAATAACCCGATTCCCTATTCTGGCAGCTGTATCCAAAAGGCTTATTCGAATCTGGAGTTTTACTAGAAATGTAGTATCTGGTTTTATTATTAGTCTTTTAAAAAAGCCAACTGTGTTCAGGTAATATATGTAATTTAGGACTTGTGTTGTCAATAATGTAATTTTGTTTATTTTACATAAACTATGTAGTGTTTGATTATAAAAGCTGCTCTTTACCCCCAAACAAAAATGGTCTTGTAATTTCCCTGCCACTAACAAAAACAGGATTATGTGAGTTTAGAACCTTTTGACCTGGAGGTTACCAGGGTCACTTCCACAATGAGGATTTAGATTGGCAAAGGACACAGTGTTTATCCCATCAAATGTAACCCAATACTTGGCTTTGTCCCTTATGGGTATCTGCCTTCCCCAATGCTTTGCTGGACTGCAACATTGTCTAATGTGTACTAGTGTATACTTCCAATCAAACCCCTAATTCTTCATAGCCGCCAACAACATTTAAACACTTTCTAATGTTTCCTATCCAATCACGTTAAGCATTTGAAGAAGTTTAATCAACAATTATTGGGCATGGTGGTTGTAAATCTGTTGATCTACAGCCCCCCTGTACTACAATGTCAGCCATAATGCAACAAATGGGAATATAACTGGCAAGATATCTGACGTGCGATTGGCTCCTGCCCTTTTCAATACATCATGAGCAAACTTTTTCACCTGGTACAGTTTTGCGGGGAGATTTTTGCCGGTGGCAAACAAATACACACTTGAGTTTCACCACATTGTTGGTTTTGCCTGGAAAAAAAAGTGGTCTTTTGTGATGAAAAAAACATAGACCTCGTTATTATTCACTCCTTGACTTCCACATCAGCCATTTGGATCACAGCCCTCCCCATCTAAGGAGCTGTCTAGGCACCGTTTTGGAAGAACTAGAGCCTCTCTAACAAAATTGGGCAATGTGTATGTTATTGCAGAGCTAAAATGACTTTAAGGAAATGTCATTTTGGCTTCCCATTGACTGCAATGCATTTGGTAAAATTCCACCTATTCGGACAATCTCACTTATCTGTAATCATGAATTGTACATGTGTGCAGTGATAAAGTAAAAGGTGCCTTTTGTGATGTTATTTACAGGGAATACTATATCTCTGTCATGAGCTGAAAGTGCTTTGGGACATGAAGGGTGCTCAAAAGGCACCGTATGCAGTAGGTTTCTGATTGTAGAAGCCTCTTGCATAGGGAACAGTGACGTAACTAGTTGTTACTGGGCCCCATAGCAAATTCAATTTAGGGCCCCAAAATATTTATAAGTTGGCCTATTTTACCAAGATATATTAAAATTGCTAATTAATTAGGGTCTCACTGGGCCCCCCTGCAACCGCAGGGTTTGCTTCCTCTATAGTTACGCCCCTGATAGGGAATTAATCCCTGGGCTACCAGTAATGCTGCAATCACGGATCCTTGCAGGAGCTTGCAATATAAAATTAAAGTTAATAAATCTTTTTTTCATTAAAACAAATATATACAGAGATAGAGAACAGTCTATCTGCATATTTACTTGATAATATGGTCATTTGGTTGAGATAGTTCATATGGCTGAGACCTAGTTGTTGCCTGTGTTAAAAATAAGACTTTCAAGGAAAAATAGAAAAACTTTTGTTGAATGATTTTATCAATGTGGCTGATCTGGCCCAAGTGACACAACCAGTTTGAATAGAAATATTCAAATACAGGGCTAACCATTTTTCATTTCAATTTCAGGGATTTTGTGAACACAGCATCAATCTTGAATTACATACAGATTTTGTAAATGATTGGGTCGACAATTTCCCTCACAGGGCTTACAATCTAATTTTGGTGAAACAAATGATGAGATTCAGGTTTCCTAGAGTCACAAGCCAAGCTTTATACATTTGCTACTGAGCTGCTGGTTTCCCATAATCACAGAGGACAAATAAATATTGCTGCTGTTTTTGCTTTTAACATAATGATATTGTTTTTATACCAGGTAGCTCTGAAATGCACTCTGAAACAAACAAAAAGAGATAACAATGAGTTGAATATCTGAATGGCAGTCTTTCCCTTGCAGGTTCTATAAATATTATAGTTTAGGGACACAATTCAGAAAGTGTTTGCTGTAATCCAACGTAGTGTAACCGTTTTCTGCCTTGCCTTCTAATTCGTTTTGTCTATTTCAAAAAAAATAATAAGTCATATAGGGATCTGATTTCACAAGAATTTGGCAATATGCAAACAGGGACTCAGGGAAGAATTCCCCGACTCATATTCAATTGAAACATCTGGAATGTGTAAAAAATTGGCCTGCTCATCCTGAAAGTAGGTATAAAATCTAGAGATCAGAAACAGATTAGACAAGGTGAGAAAATACAAACTGCTATGGGGTATGGCAGTGCCTGAAATAATCTATCACTGGAAAAAGGCACGCAGAGCGAGATAAAGAGTGACGGGAATGTAATAAATGGGGCTGTAGGGACAAATAGGCTAGCATTACTTGTGAGTTCCTCCATGGAGGTTATGCATGATTAGAAGAATTAGAGAGGAATAAGTACAAACAGACTGAATGACTTCTGAGATTGGATGATTGGAACATAATTTGATTCTGTTTTGCTAGATGGGATCACTCTGGGGTCACAACATCTTACCCTGATTAAAAGACTTTGTAGACACGACCCTAGGAAAGTGATATATTAGCCTGCAATGGCACAACCTCAGCCCCTATTCTCTGTAGTGAAAAAAAATCTAGTTTTTAGCCTTCAGCTATTTGGTATGTTTATGATACAATGTTAACACAAGATTTTACATAAATAGTCTTTAGCAATACCCATTTCTTGGTACTTTCAAACCAAGCCCCATCTAAGGTTCCTCTTTGTTATTTTAACTTGCCGCGTGACATTCACTGAAGAACTTCGTTTATGCTGAAGGTTACATATCCTCTGTGATGATCTTGTCTCATGGCAGGCACAAGGCACCAAGAGAAGAAGATATGTCACGTGAGCAGTTTTTATTATTGTCCTTTATTGGTACAGTGACTCTACATTTTATGCAGCAGAAATTATTCAATGATTCACCAATGTAACAGCAATCCCTTATTATGTGTGAGATCTACTATGGGAACTATCCAACACTGTCCAAGCATTCAAGTCATTAAAAGAAGAGATAACTAGATTCACATAGTGGAGCTTACAATCTAGGCCCTTGTCACATTCACTCATTGGAAGACTGTCATATTGCCTGTTTGTTTTAAGACTGTCAGAACCCAAAAGAAAGCCATGCAGATACAGAGTTAAAGGAAAACTATACCCCCCAAACAATGTAGGTCTCTATTAAAAGATACTGAGTAAAACAGCTCATGTGTAAAACCCTGCTTCATGTAAATGAACCATTATCATAATAATATACTTTTTTAGTAGTATGTGCCATTGGGTAATCATAAATAGAAAATTGCCATTTTAAAAAATAAGGGCCGCCCCCTGAGATCGTAAGATTCACTGTGCACACATACAAACCACATGTAAGGTCACATGAGCCAATTAACAGACAGAGTTCTGCCTTTTGCTTCCTCACTTCTTCCTGTTACAGTTAGTGTTGTAGTATTTCTGGTCAGGTGATCTGAGGCAGCACAGATACAGTCACGAAATGGTGGTTCAAGGCAAGAGATGTAAAAGGGCAATATTTATGTAAATATATATTCCAGTTTGGTAAGATTCTTTAATATGTCATTCAATTTGATATAAACTATCTGTTGCTTAAGTATTCATTTTGGGGGTATAGTTTTCCTTTAATATACAAACCTGTTGTAGATGGTGTCCAGCACTGGAAGGTACTAGTGTTAATAAGTGGGCCACCATGCCACCCCTAGGAGTCATTAAAACACTGCAAGACTTGTTTACGTTGTTCTCTCTAATTAATGGTCATTCTTAAAATACAAAATAGTGAATAGGTTCATATTGATATTAAAATGTTATGGCTGTATCTGTTTTCAGAATAGTTTGATTGCTATCGTGTGATCTTGGCTGTTATGCCTGAGTGATTTTATAAAGTGATTTTAATATGGGCTGATATAAATCACAGAGAAAGGACATTAATTGTAGTTAATGATTATGTATCTGTATAGCTCCATCTCCTTCCAGAACTCACAAATACATAGTATAACAATAACAAAACATCAATACAATGATTATAAAAACATCAACCCAACCGGGAAACTTTTAAACAAGTACCAAGTCCAACAATTGGCGAAAATGTAGGTATGTGCAAAGAGCTTACTGTGTATAGGAGGCCCATTGGATGGAAGAGGTTACAGTTCATTATATTATATGAAGTGTGTTGTGAACTAGTGCAGCAGTTCTAATTGTTGAAGGGTTAGGCTATATGGTTCTATGAAAAGCTGAGTTTTCAGTGAGCAGTTAAAAGAGACTCAGAAGAATGTCTGGTGGAATTATATAATAAAACCTCATATTAGGGATTCAAGACCTTCAGCAAAGTACAATACTAATAATCAGTTTTGGGGTCATACTGTAGTCTTAAGTCTTGACTTAGCTCTAGATTTTGGGGTCAACTTAAAGACTCTGAAGAGGTTCAACTGGTACCATTGCAGTACAGCTGTGGTTCTGAAAACATTACAATAATACAGAAACCAGACAAGGAGGAATTCACTAAAGTGGGTGATAAACATACACAGTACCTGTTTTCCCCACATAGAAACATATTCAGCGTATTGGGGGAAACCTGTGTAGTTGTGTTACATTTGCATTCCCAAATGTGGTATCTATATATCGGTGATAGTGTGTTTATGATGGGTTTACCTTCAATTTTTTTTTGGCTGTGTCTTTAAAGGGGCATGTAAAGGCAAAACAATAAAATCCCATTTTTACTTTCTTTAATGAAAAAGAAACCTATCTCGCATATGATTTAATTAAAAAATGTGTACTGTTCTTATAAGAAACCTGACTGTATGCAGCGAAATTCTCCCTTCATTTACTGCTGTGGATAGGAATTGTCAGATGGTCCCTAGCTGCTGAGCAGGGAAACAATCATACTTATGAACAGCAGGGGGAGCCCCCGCCTTACTTCCCAGTCATGCAGAACTCAAGCAGCCTTGTTTGTTTCCCTGTAGAGCAGTCAGCGACTGTGTAGAGATTTGTATTGGATTTTATTTTTGCCTTTACTTCCCCTTTACTGTTTCCAACTCCAGCTGCAGGAACAAAGATCATGGAACCAGATTTAAACAGACAAACTGGGATTCTATTTGGAGGATTATTTTGCAACAGCCACTGGTTCTGCAGAGTTTGAGAAAGTTTGTTCAAAAACTATAAAATTCACATTAGATTATGTGACAACACAGGACCCAGTGCAGTCTGCCTTTTCTGATTATAAATCAGTCTTGCTGTATCGGCTTCTGGCAGATATTATCTGACTTGTGCTGTTTTGATAATTTATGACGATCGCTAAGCGGCCCAGACCACACTGAGCATGTGCACAGTCTTGGTCTTGCAAAGATGTTTAACAAAATTACAAGATGGTGACCCTGTGTGGCCAACTTTGAAAGCATAAATCATTTGTTTTAGTAGGCTTCTGGTGCAGTAAGTTCATGTTTATGTTTAGTATACAAAATACAGCATTTCTAGCCTTATTCTATTTTAGACTTTAGTTCCCCTTTAAACCATAAAGCAATACAAGAGAGAGCACATAGAGATCCTATATATGAAGGAACTTTTCTTTTATGAGGTGATTCCCCACTTGAAGTGTATTTTGGGCTATACTGCCAAGAAAGATTAGGCCATCTATAAATTGCATTTGGCATTGGCCCAACTCCCATCCTGGCAAGACCTGTGTCACACATTCCAAACTCCTTAGACTTAGTGCAATCACACATGGGGTGTTTCAGGTGCTTTGGCACCCTCTTGCAGTTGGGGAGGTTTGTTGCTGCTAACTAAACTACTAAAGGGATCCTGTCATCGAAAAACATGTTTTTTTCAAAACGCATCATTTAATAGTGCTACTCCAGCAGAATTCTGCACTGAAATCCATTTCTCAAAAGAGCAAACAGATTTTTTTATATTCAATTTTGAAATCTGACATGGGGCTAGACATTTTGTCAATTTCCCAGCTGCCCCTGGTCATGTGACTTGTGCCTGCACTTTAGGAGAGAAATGCTTTCTGGCAGGCTGCTGTTTTTCCTTCTCAATGTAATTGAATGTGTCTCAGTGGGACATGGGTTTTTACTATTGAGTGTTGTTCTTAGATCTACCAGGCAGCTGTTATCTTGTGTTAGGGAGATGTTATCTGGTTACCTTCCCATTGCTCTTTTGTTTAGCTGCTGGGGGGAAAAGGGAGGGGGGGTGATATCCCGCAAGTATCCATCATAGATAACAATTCCACTATCACCCCCTCTCCCCAGGCCCGGTGCCTTGGGGTTATTCTAGATTCTGCCCTGTCATTCACTCCTCATATCCAGTCACTTATTAAATCATGTCACTTCCACCTAAGGAACATATCCAAAATACGATCATTTATCACCCAAGATGCTGCCAAAATTCTTATTCACTCTCTCACCATATCGCATCTAGACTACTGTAACTCTTTTAATTGGCCTTCCCCTCCAGAGACTGTCACCTCTCCAGTCCATAATGAACACTGCTGCGAGGCTCATACACCTCAGCAACCGCTCCTCCTCTGCCTCGCCATTCTATCAATCCCTGCACTGGCTTCCGTTACCTTTCAGAATCAAATTCAAATTAATGACACTGACTTTCAAAGCACTTCATAACTCTGCCCCACCCTACATCTCTGAACTCATCTCTATATACCCAATCACCTACTATGCTCCTCTACTGACCTGCTACTCAACTCTTCTCTCATTACCTCCTCACATGCTCGCATTCAAGTCTTTGCAAGGGCTGCACCTCTCCTCTGGAACTCTCTCCTACGGTCTGTCCGACTTTCTCCCAACCTTTCTGCTTTCAAGAAATCTCTGAAAACGCACTTCTTTTGAGAAGCCTACCCTCACTCTGCTTAACTACCAAACGCAACACCACATACAATACCACATTTCTCACCCACTTAATTCGATCTTGCCCACTCCCACACCTTGTGTATTACTCCCTTCCCTTTAGACTGTATGCCTATGCATAGGGCCTTCTTCACCTTTTTGTACCTGTATTGATTGTGATGTTTGTTACTCCATATGTTCTATGTATGTAATTCATGTGATGTAGTTATATAATCACATTTACTTTACAGTGCTACGCAATATGTTGGCGCTATATAAATACATGTTAATAATAATAATATCACTCCAACTTGCAGCACAGCAGTAAAGAGTGGTTGAAGTTTATCAGAGCACAAGTCACATGACTTGGGGCAGCTGGGAAATTGACAATATGTCTAGCCCCATGTCAGATTTCAAAATTGAATATAAAAAAATCTGTTTGCTCTTTTGAGAAATGGATTTCAGTGCAGAATTCTGCTGGAGCAGCACTATTAACTGATTCATTTTGAAAAAATGTTTTTTTCCCATGACAGTATCCCTTAAGAAATTGCACTGTGTTCTATAGCCCATATACTTGCTGGGACTTTTGTTGTACAGAGCTTCATTGGTTCAGGCTGCCCGTATGTACTCAAAGTTGAGCTTCATGCATTAAGATTAGCTTTATTTATGTATTTAATTATAAATGTATTATTTATTTATTAGCTTTATGCTTTAAGATTAGGAGCAGCTCATTTAATAAAACGTTTGTTACCTGTGAGTTCTCTGCTTTGGGATCAAATAAAAACCGTGCCCAAGCTACTCCAGCAGAAGGTAGGAAAAACATCTAGAACTACAGAGGAACATTATGTTGAGTTCTCTGTTCATTTTCCTATGGGAAACCCACGAATAGGATACTTTGGAGAATAGATGTGGTTTCTGTAAGTCTTCTGCAGAGACAAGAGGCAGCAGTGAATTAGACAGGAAACTGAGAACGAGCCATCATATATAACTCTAAAATATTTTTTTAGCTTTGTGACCTTTCAGCTTGAAGCATGGGACTGAGCTGAGATAACTCAGATATGGGGCAGTCTGCAAGTAAAAGCATAAAGGGGGTGTTCACCTTATACTTAAAGGGGAAATAAGTAAAAAATAAACATGTTAAACTGCACAAGATGCACTTCACATCACTTTTGCAATTTTCATGAATGTCTTATTAGCTTAAGTTTTTATATTACAAGGTTTACACTGTTGTGTTTCATGGTTTTCAACAGCAGCTCAAACCAGACACCAGAGGGTTAAGGGACTGAGGCAGGAAGCGGCTCCAGACGTTTCTCTGCACAGCTCTCACTCTTTCTCACTGGCAGAAGCTTGTTTAAGTTTAAAATCTGAAAAAATATATACTCCGGACTATTTTACATAATTCATTTTTGCCTTTACTTCAGTGCAGTCAGCAAAATTGCATTTAGTCTTAATTTTTCCCATTATTTACTATTTTGATCTCAGTTTTGGATTTGAAATGGAAATCAGGTTGCTAGGGATGAGTCTTGAAATCAAAATGGAAGTTTAGAGGGCATAAATCTGTTTTTTTTTTTGTTGCTTGAAACAATGGCCCTTAAAAGTCAGACAGCCTCAGCTTGGGCTGGAAAGAGCCAGAATAGGAAGGCTATCAGTTTGGAAACTATTCAAAATAACTAATGACACCTAATTGAAAAGCTGCTTAGCATAGGCCCATAGTAAAATCTAATATAAAGAAGACCGTCCCTCTCTAGCCCTTATTATTGGGTCCCATCATCTCAGTATGAGTAGATATTCCCTATCGCAAGCCTCTGGGCTCCATCATATATGCATATAGTTTGGGGCACATTTACTATTGGTCAAATATCGAGGGTTAATTAACCCTCGATATTCGACCCTCGAAGTTAAATCCTTCGACTTCGAATATCGAAGTCGAAGGATTTAGCGCAATTCGTTCGATTGAACGATCGAAGGAATAATAGTTTGATCGAACGATTAAATCCTTAGAATCGAACGATTCGAAGGATTTTAATCCATCGATCGAAAGATTTTCCTTTGATCAGGAATTGGTTAGAAAGCCTATGGGGACCTTCCCCATAGGCTAACATTGGTGCTTGGTAGGTTTTAGGTGGCGAAGTAGGTGGTCAAAGTTTTTTTTAAAGAGACAGTACTTCAACTATCGAATGGTCGAATAGTCAAATGATTTTTAGTTTGAATCATTCGATTCGAAGTCGTAGTCGAATGTTGAAGTAGCCAAAAAAAAACGTTCGAAATTCGAAGTTTTTTTCCTTCTAATCCTTCACTCGAGCTAAGTAAATGTGCCTCTTAGTGTGAGTGACTATATTTTACAATGACATTGTAAGATTGGCACCTTTTCTGGAAAAAATTCCCTATTGGTGGTCATAAGCAAAGTGAGTTGATAATGAGCATGTATAATGTATTGAGAGGGAAGAAACTATGGCATTGTCAGAACAGGCAATATGTGAGGGTTAAACTAAACTATAATGTCAGGTTTGAGGTCGACTCAAGTTTTCAAACTCACTAGGCCAACTGGTTACACACAGAAAGGAACGGGTATTGTAGTGAGCAGGTATGATAATTTGGATAGGATAGGTCGGATATGGAAACCTTACCCTCATTAACAAATCAATATAAAAATACACAGATTATTTACTTCCCCTTTATAACTAATTTTCCACTCTCCTCCCTATGTACATTGAAGCCTAGGAAAAAAAAAACCCTGCAAACATCTGCTGTCCTATTTTGTCTGAAAAACTGACCTTTTCCAGCAGGGCAGCCAACATAACTGTTTAAATATCAGTGTAAATCGAGTCTCGGAACTCACAGATTGGCCTGTGTTTTGTTATGTGTTTGGATACAATTCTGCTGAAGTAGTTCTGAACGTTGTTTAAACGACACCTCCCCAAGCTGCATGCATATGATTATTTTGCTCTTGTTCACCGAAAATTATTTTTTTTTTACAAATGGCTACTTATTGATTACAGAATGGCCATAGAAAACCTATGGATCTGTGACGTTTGCAGAAATTTAACAGTTTGTTTTGAGGCACCATAAGTGCCACAGAAAAATATTGTCCCATAGCCCATGTTTTTAAATAAAAAAATTATTTGCAAAAATGATCTAGGACAGTGACACATATGATGGTTTGTAGCCCGTAGAAAATCACGTAATAGCTGTGTTCAAACCACATCAGATACCTAGAAATAGTTTTAAATAATAATTCAGGATTTTGGGCCACACTATTAAACCTCACAGCCCATTCACACATGTAACATGTAAACTCATCTATACCCACATTCTGTTGTGCCACACTATGGCCACTATGAGCACCATGCAATTTGCAGCACCTTCTTTTAGTCTAACTGTAAGCACTACTTAATGATTTGGGCTGTTTTATATGAAAAGCAAGGGGAGGATGGTGAATCTTATGCTTGGGAAACTATCAAAAGAATGCTTTCCACTGGAGAATTTATAATTATATATGAATATATAGCAGTTCAAAACCTCCTGTCCAGTTTTCAGTGTTGTGAAACCCAGACAGAATTCCATACAGTCTTGGCTGTGTGACATCAGAGCCAGCCCACAGTGTCATAGGCCCACCCTGAACATTTCTGGGCCACCTCTGATGGTATGGCTCCACCCCCAGCATAAGTCCTGTTCTTGACATCTTCACCCCACCCTTTTGTCTGGATGAAGGTGGCGACCCTAAGGTGGCCTTACATCAATTTTCAGTTCCCCACACAAGAAATATAAGGTCAGTGTCACACTTGGAGGCCCATGTATTAAAGGTCGAAGTTTAGTAGTATTAGACCCTTTTGAAACCACGAGTAAACTCTATTTCTCTAAAATCACAAATGCCATGAAAGTTATTAAAAGGTCCAAATATAAAAAGCATCAACGGAAAAAAGTGCATAAAAAAAAATCATGACTAACTCTTAGATATCAAAGAATTTGAGTTTTTCAGATAATTACTAGCAAAAAAAAAAATACAGAAACCTCTAAATGTCTGAATGGCTAATAAAAAAAAGCCCAATGGGATTAGTGCAGCTCAACTCTTTAGGGTTTTATAGAAATGTTAAAAAAATACGATTTGTGTATAAATCCAAATGTTAGTAAATAGACCCCTTGGTGTTTTTTGCTACCTGAGTAGAAGTGGAGATGGATCAAAGGTTAATCCCTTGTCTTCATGTTTTTCATGCATTACACCACCCCTTAGATTTAGAGCATGTACCAAACAGATTTTGGTGTGAAAATGCATCTTTGAAAGACAGAATTGGCCTTTTTTTCTGCTTGTGTTTCTAGGCGGAGAAAATCCTATAGTCTGACTCTCTCAACATCTCTTAGACTGGCACATTTTTTGTAGGTTATTTTAGACTTTAGTTTTCCTTGATATTGTTACTTTAAATTCCTTTCGCTAAATTGAGAAACATGAATCAAAATTTCAGCCTTCCTTCATAATTAGAGCAAGTCAATTTGCTTACAATGTGATGTAGAGTTCTCTTAGCCTTGCACTATTTCTTCTGGAATTCATCTTGCTGGAGAGAAAAAAAAACTAATAAGAAGCAGCTGTGTGAATGACTTTGCCCACATTATAGAAAGAATGAGATTTCTCTTGCTCTCTTCCTCCTCGTCGCATTCCCTGTGCAGCCTTTGTATCTTCTGCTTTCGGCTGGGTGCGGTGTTAACTATTTGGAGAAGTTGCTTGGGAAAATATCTACTCGTGTGAGGTAGAGGGGTAGAAGTGTACCCTTCCCACAGCTTCTTGCGTGTTAGTACAAAAACATTATAAATGAAAGGAGAAGAGATGAGAGAAGAGAGGCTGGGATTGATTAAGTTGTGCAGATCAGTTCCAAGGCCAGTATAAACTGTAGGCACACAGTCAAGCTGTACAATACCCCAGGCTCTTAGAGAACTCTAAACATAATGTGAATTACCTATGTCATTGATGAGACTACTCTCATATACATTATGATGGGGGTCCCCAACTTTTTTTACCCATGAGCCACATTCAGATGTAAAAAGAGTTGGGGAGCAACACAAGCATGAAAAATTATCCTGGGTGGAAAAAAATAAGGGTTGTGATTGGCTATTCGATAGCCCCCTATGTGGACTGGCAGCCTACAGGAGGCTCTATTTGGCTGGTTTTTATGCACCAAAACTTGCCTCCAAACTAGGAATTAAAAAATAACCATCTCTTTTGAGACCACTGAGAGCAATATCCAAGGGGTTGGTGAGCAACATGTTGCTTGCAAGCCAATGGTTGGGGATCACTGATCTATGATATCAACAAAATCCATGCCCATATCCTGGTCTTACCATGACAAGCACTTATCTAATTTTATAAATATATAATAAAAAGAGCCATGAATATGCTGCAATTTATATCCTTATTAGCAATGCTGAGTGAGGTTACAAGTTATTGAATTCTCTTTTTTTTTTTGCCTTCAGATGTCCAGATGCATTTGTTGGAGAATACTGCCAACTGCAAAACCCTTGCCAAGAAACCGTATGCCTCAATGGAGGCAGCTGTAAAGTCAGCTCTGACCTCTCTAAAGGCGTGTGTACTTGTGCCCCAGGATTCAGCGGGGAGAACTGCAAGCAGCCCGTTGCCAGCGTCTGCTCCCTCACTCAACCTTGTATGAATGGGGGCACCTGTCGTCTGCTTACCCTGGAACACTATGAATGTATCTGCCCCTTTGGATGGAGAGGTATGTGGTTTTTTATGCATTATATTATACAAAATTGTTTTCATTTGAAAAACTTGAACCTTCTGAAAGGGGCGGTTCACCTTTAAGTTAACTTTCAGTATGTTGGAAAATGGTTAATTCTAAGCAACTTTTCACTTGGTCTTTATATTTTCTTTTATATATATATATATATATATATATATATATATATATATATATATATATATATATATATATATATAATTTATTTATTTTTTATAGTTTTTGAATTATTTGCCTTCTTCTTCTGACACTTTCCAGCTTTCAAATGGGAGTCACTGACTATCTAAAAGCTCTGTAAAGCTACAATTTTATTGTTATTGCTGCTTTTTATTCTGTTCATGCCTCTCCTATTCATATTCCAGTGTCTTATTCAAATCAATGCATGATTGCTAGGGTTATTTGGACCATAGCAACCAGATTGCTGAAAGTGCAAACTGGAGAGCTGCTGAATAAAAAGTTAAATAGCTCAAAAAGCACAAATTATAATAAATGAAAACCAACTGAAGAATTGTCTCAGAATATTGCTCTCTACATCATACTAATGTGTTTATTTATAGGTCAACAACCCCTTTAACAAATATTGTTCTATATAGGTAATATACTCCCCTATTTATATCTATGTTTATTACCAGCATCTAAAGGAGAAAGGCTACAGCTGACTTCTGATGGAGGTGGCAGGGGTTGCTAAATAAATAGTTAAATTATAAATTTCTGTTTATTTTTATATAGCATTGCTAATAATGTTTATTTTTATATAGCATTGCTAATTATATACACCCACACATTCACATAATCATTTTTATTATTATTAATAATAATATACACTGCAGCTGTAGAAAAGCTTGTTTTTAGATATATTGCTTTCCCTATAAATTATCAGGGTATCTAGGCAAGGCCAGAAAATAAGCTCTTGAGAGACCTGTGTCTCAGGCAGAATAGAAGAGGGGTTGATTATATGGGTAAGATCAAACGAATTCCGGCCACTCTGCCACTAGGGAGTAGATGTTCAGTAATGGGGAGATTAGTCACCCCAGCGACAAATCTCCTCTTCTTCGGGGAGACAATCTCCCCGAACTGCCTGCCCTCTGCCGGCTAAAATGAAAATCGTCTGGGGAAAGGCACACGCGGCTCTTCGTTTTCGGAAGTTGCCCGAATTGACCAGGCGATTTTCATTTTAGCGGGTGGAGGGCAAGGGGATGGCAGTTCGTGGAGATTGTCGCCCCAAAGAAGAGGAGATTTGTCGATGGGGCGACTAATCTCCCCCAATTTGCTCGACCGCTAAGGGGCAGATTTATCAATGTGTTAGATTAATACTCACAACAGAACACCTCATCCACTTTTCCTGTTTATCAATGGGTTAGAGTTCACCATATGATAAATATGTTTCAAAAGATCACAGAGGAAGGAATAGAAAGTGGGTGAGTTTTTCTGTGGTTTGCTATAATTTCACACTTTGATAATCTGCCCATAAGTGCACAATTCAACCTTTCTTCATCTGGGATGTTTAATATAACAGCACACTGTTTAATAAATATGCAGAACAGATGCTCAAATTAGCTTTGTTTATTCGTCTGTTTACCCTTTTATTTTCCTAATTCCAAACAATGCACACTGCACTGATCACTAAAAGGGGTACTAATTTCATGCATATAATCATTCAGATGTTTCCGTGTGATGCTCCTGTGTCTTTAAGTATGTGTATTTGGTAAAACTAAATATGTTCAGGGAAGACAAAATAGATCACAATAGAAGTTGTGTAACTGCACAATTTCAATAGCAAAGCGTGAAATATGGCTTGCGTGCAGTTTGTTGGTTTCAGGCACCATCTCCAGTTCTGTTGTGTTGCTTTGGCAGGAAAAGACTGCGAATTCATTGATGCCTGCGCCTCCCAGCCATGCGCCAACGGCAGTACCTGTTTACCCAATGAAAACCAGTATAGCTGTACTTGTCAGGCTGGATACACCGGCCTCAAGTGTGAAACGGATGTGAACGAGTGCACCTCACCGGGGTTATGCAAAAACGGAGGAACTTGTGAGAACCTTCCAGGGTCCTACAGGTGTCAGTGCCATCCGGGTTACACTGGTCAGCGCTGTGAGAGCCCCTTCATCCCCTGCTCTCCTTCTCCATGTATGAATGGAGGCACCTGTCGCCAGACTAGTGAATTCGCCTATGAGTGCAACTGCCTGCCAGGTAATGGTCATGACAATAATAATAATAATGTTTTGTTTTAAGTACATCACTTACATATTATAACAGCACCTATTATTTAACCTATTGGTTAAACTCAACTCATTCCTCATTTAAACCCAATAATGTCCAGTTAGGTATGCTTATGGACTGCAGTCTGTCAGGGAAAGTGACCTTATGCACACATTCCAGTTTTGCTGCGAGGAGGTTCTGGGAACGATAAGATTCACTTGTTTGGCGAGGTTGCCAAGTGAGCTGATCTTTCCCCGATATGCCTTCCAACGGCAGGGTAATATCAGGTTAATCCAGATGTTCAGCCATAGAGCCGAACGATTGGATTACAATGAAGAGAATGGGTGCCGACAGATCGTAGGACCACATCAACTAGCCAATGCAGTCCTCCCCGATTAATATCTTGCCCAGATATCGAGGGAGACCCTTCAGAAGCCCCCATAGCCCCGAATCGGTCTAAAGGACAGATATTGGCAGCTTTAATCTGCCTGTATATGGCCACGTTTAAGGTAGAGATCAGCTTGTTTGCCGATGTCGCCAAATGAGCAGATCTCTCTCCGATAGGCTCACATTAAGTTGAGCGATATCGGGATGATCCAATCGTGGGCCCTAGGTACCAGGGCCGCTCCTGCCGGGTTTTAACCCAGAAATTTGGTTCCACTAGTGCAGACAGCGCTATTGCGCTCAATGCATTAGCAATGCTGCCCCCCTTAGACCTGCTCCAATGCAAATTTTTAAGCACGTATCGGGAGACAAGGGGGCGGCATCTGGGCTGCTGCCTCAGGTTGCAGCGGCCCAGAATCGCCGCTGCTAGGCCCCAACGATCCGATCATAATTCAGACAATACCGGCAGTGGAAACGCGGGACTGCACTAACTAACAGATGCGCCCGCAATCCAACTGGGGGGTTTAAACCATACCCGATCGACATCTGCCCTACTTTCGGCCAGATATCGATCGGGGAAGCCCGTCGGAGGGCCCCATACACGGGCCAATAAGCTGCCGACTCGTCTGTCGGCAGCTTTTATCGGCCCGTGTATTGCCACCTTATGATAGTTTCAATAACACTTATATGTGATACCCATCTTGAAAACCTTCAGCTGTTGCTTATGAATAATTGTCAGCTCCTTATAAAAGCTAAAGGCTGGTTTAATTAATAATGAGGCCCCCAAAAACCTTCGGTTTTGTCCTGGAACTAACTTCATCACTGACAACCCTGGTCAAGCACTGTCACATTGATACAATGTATCCTTTTAAAGGTCCTTTCTCATATCCAGCTTCAGCCCTCCAACTGTGTTTCAGATAGAATTAGATAGATGCTAAACAAGTCTGACAACCACAACGCTACACATTCCAAAATAGCTTCTCAAGAAATCCCAATGTTAAAATTAAATGTTACATCAGATATAGCAACAGAAAATGACACTGACTGCGGATAATGTGGAGAACACAAAAAACATACAGAAAGGCTGAAGCAATATGTCGAATTTTATTAATTTTTTAACAGGGATGCTATTCATGTTTATTAAACCTCATTTATCTGGTCGAGATTTTTAAGGGGAATTTTTCACGGAAAAAAACCTCAAATTTTTAGAGATTTATTATTCTCCAAAGCTGCTAAAAATCCAAATCCGAAAATACATCATCTCAAACCTGTCATGTAAAAGTCAATGGCAGATGTCCCTGAAGTTGTTTCATGACATTGTGATCTTTGCTGGATAAAGTCGAGTTTTCGCAGTGTCAATTCAATAAAGTCGAGTTTTCGGAGCTTCAGTATGAATTGACCCTCGGTTTTGTTGCGACGTTTTGCCGTTAAGTTTTTTTTCCAGAAATATTATCGATAAATGAGTTCAATTCATGGAAGGGAGTTTGGTCATTTTTTTTTTTATAAAAACTGAAATTAATTTGGGTTTTAGTTAATGACCCCTCAATGTTACAATACTTTCTATCTCATCACCTTGTCTCTTCTCTTAGATTTTAAGCTGTATTGGTTGATATCTGTATGTCATGTGTACATCTAGTCTGTATTGTATAGTAAAAAAATACTACTCTTGATCTGTACATACCCTCTATCATTTTAAGATTTGTCTAAATATATTTTATTTTAATAAAGGCTTCGATGGAAAAAATTGTGAAAGCAACATAGATGATTGTCCCAGTCATAAGTGCCAGAATGGTGGAACCTGCGTGGATGGGGTGAACACATATAACTGCCGGTGTCCTCCCCAGTGGACTGGTAAGATAAAGGGGATTGAGCAGACCTATTTTCGGACCCATATGAACTTATAGAGCTATTCTAGTACTAGTACTCTTTGTCAGGGGCTGTCAACCAGCATGTTGGACAACATTTTTACTTATGTGTGGTAGCGCCACAGCTTGTATGCCAAATATGAAAATAAAACCAGACTGGGTAATAATTCTTCATAGTGAGGATTTTGGGCTGATCATCTGACCATCTATTGTCAGTGAGCCTAAGAGACCCATGTATATCATAGAGACGAGTTACAGTTAGTGAAGGACAATGCCCCAGACCCTTGATTCCATTTGGCATTAAGCAGCATATCAACATTTACTGCAAGATTTATTTTGGGCCAAATCCTTTGTCTTCCCCCAAATGGAAATTCTAACCTGCCTGATAGAGAACTGACCCCATTTATGGCTAGGTATTAATTGGAGCGACTGTTCACAGGCACCATACCATAATTAGAGAGGTCAGCAGATTTCCATTATTTGTGGTTTCTGAGTTTTTTAGCTTTTTTTTTTTTCAGCAGCTCTCCAGTTTGCAATTTTAGCTATCTGGTTGTTAGGGTCCACGTTACCCTAGTAACCATGCATTGATTTGAATAAGACTAGAATGTGAATAGGAAATTACTTAATAGAAAGATGAGTAACAAAAAAAGTGGCATTAACAATACATTAGTAGCCTAACAGAGCATTTGTTTTTTAGATGGGGGTCAGTGGCCCCCATTTGAAAGCTGGAAATAGTAAGAAGAAAAAGGCAGATAATTCTAAACCTAAAAAAATTAATAATTGAAAAGTTGCTTAGAACTGGCTATTCTGTTATGTACTAAAAGTTAACTTTTAACCAGTCCTTGGTCCATGCATGAGATTGCAAATAACAGATGCATAGGTGGTGCTGTGTATGTTTAAGTCAGTTGGATACAGTGTAAAACTCTTATTACAGAGGTGTGCACAGAGTGTGCGGTCCTTAGGCTATGGACACAGGCTGTTTTCGGAAGCTGTTTTCAGCCTGAGTAATTATGCAGGATGAGAGAAGCAGGTCTGCTCAGTGCCCCTGCTCCATTGATTTGAATCCAATCAGCCTGTGTCAGCC
The DNA here is from genome assembly GCA_038501925.1 of Xenopus petersii. NCBI lineage: Eukaryota > Metazoa > Chordata > Amphibia > Anura > Pipidae > Xenopus > Xenopus petersii. The sequence goes on along the minus strand of CM076678.1, from coordinate 118,896,243 downwards.
TGAGATCAGCCCAAATACGCAGGCTGAAAACAGCATAGCCTTATAAAATGTAGCTGACACTATGCATTTGGTATCAGAGGTGAAATATAGTTTTTTATTGAAAATGATGTATAGAACAGCTGCTAGTAAATTTACCCTGAATTGATACACCCAGGCAAGACATACTTTCTGCTTATAAATGTATTGATAGAAACTTAGCTTATGAGATATTATGTCATGTGATCATTTTTATAGACAGAATGATATTTAGTATATTAATACCCCTGACAGGCCAGTTCTGCACAGAAGATGTGGACGAATGCTTGCTCCAACCCAATGCTTGCCAAAATGGAGGAACCTGCACCAACAGCAATGGAGGCTACAACTGTGTCTGTGTAAATGGGTGGAGTGGGGATGACTGCAGCCAGAATATCGATGACTGTGCCACCGCTGCCTGTGCCAATGGGTCTACTTGTATTGATCGAGTCGCTTCCTTTATTTGTGTTTGCCCAGAGGGAAAGATTGGTAAGAACCATGAATAGTGTAACACTCGGTTGTTTGTGTGTTTTTTCATCATGGTTAAATATCCTTCTCTGGCTGTGATTTTTCTTAAGACCTAGTCGTATTTCATTCCCATTCCCATGGCCAAAGAGTTGGAAAAAATAGAGTGTTCCCATAAAGAGATATTGGCAAATTACTTCCATATCAACAAGGTCTTAGATTTCCTCATCCTTGCATCAGGCTGACTAAAGCTACCTACTAACTGGTTTCTAAGGATAATTGGACCCAGGCAAATCTTGTGCATGTTACTGCATAACCCACTGTGTAAATTATATTGAAACACTAGAGTTAACGTACTGTTTTCTTTTAACATTGATTGTAGCTGAACTATAGTAGTTGCATAACCCAGAGGATTAAATTATGGGTTGATCATTTTGTATATTTTACTTGTGATGTGCCCACAAGGCATCATACCATTATTATGTTCTGTACCGTGTTAACTTACTGGACTCCTGTTCTTTTTAAATGCACATCCTGAGATCATTGCACAAAGTACCATATGGTTCTAGTAAGTGCTTTAGTCCAGATGAGTCATCACAAATGTCAGTCAGACACACAAGATGTGCATGCCAGATGTTGCCATTAGTTGGCCAATTAGGTGTGTACGTATTGTAGCCCAAGGGGCATTGCTTGCATTTGAAGGAACAGAACATTCATTGAAAAGACAAGGGGGCAGATTTACTAAAGAGCGAAGTGGCTAACAATACCGACAATTCGTTAGCGTTACCGCCCGCAGGGACGTTACTGATTTACTAACGGGTGCAGGTGCCAATTCACTAACGAAAGAGACAGGCGACTTTCCTATCTGGCGAATGGTCGTTACTCCGCAAATTCACTAAAGTGGGGATTTTACTGAACATTACCTCTTTCACCAGAGTTGCCTTCTCCATCTCAGACCAGGCAAAGTGCATTAAAGTAGCTAGATCTTCCTCATTCTTCTGTCACTCATTATATTCTGTAAACCGAAAATGCATCAAAGTCCAAAAAACGCTGGCATCTTATCCTTTTCTCAGCCTGATTGCCTGCAAAAGACCTAACAATTTTTTTTTGGGTAACCGGTTTTCCCCATTCATTTGCAAACATATGGAACATTAATTTACACATGTGTAGGGCATTAGAATAACTCTATTGTCTTTATTAAGGTTCCCTGGACATGTGTTTTAAAAAGTGTAATTTGTAAGTATATGCACCAACATTTAACATAAAGACGTCCATACAGCTTTAAATTTCCCACCGTATGCAAATTGACCTGAGCGCAAGATCCATAGCAAAGTTTTGCGGAAATGAACGCTAGCGCATCTTCACTATCAAATGCTCACATTGCTGAAGTAACACTAGCGAAAAGTTGCCAGTGTTCGGCGCCCACAACGAAACGCATTTTAGTGAATTGGCGTAGCCTGAGCGCATTTGCACCTGGTGATGGGTGCGAAGTGGTCGCTGGCGACAATTTGCCCTTTAGTAAATCTGCCCCATGGATTGGTCCCAGTGATCATAAAAGGAGTCCCAAGGTATGGCCACTGTTATTGGTTAACCGTATGAACACCAGTGAAGTCTCCAATAGCATGTGATACATATGAATTTTAGTGGGCTGAATTTATTAAAGACCACGTTGCACTGAGACATATTATGAGACATATTTATTTCTTTGCATTTCAGGACTCCTCTGTCACAAAAATGATGCTTGCTTTAGTAATCCTTGCCATATTGGCTCTTTGTGTGATACCAACCCTCTGACTGGACAAGCCATTTGCACTTGCCCCCCTGGGTACAAAGGGACAGCCTGCACAGAAGACATAGATGAATGCTCTCTGGGTGAGTATGTTTCCTTCTTGCCTTGGATGCATTCTACAAATAAAAGCAGTGTAGGCTCTCTAAGCTAGTGTTATTACCAAATAGTTCTTTACTCGATTTGACCACCAACACAGTGGGTTGAATTGGAATGTTACAATCACTTCACCAATGGCCAATGATTGAATCATAATGGGGTACCTGTCAGGAAAGGACAGCATCAACATGCCTATGTGGTGATCAACATTGCTTTTAACTGAGCTGTAGTAGTTGCATAAACCAGACGACTTATGGCCTAATCTGTTTGTATATTTTACTTGTGATGTGCAACCAAGGCATCACACCATTATTATGTTCTGTACAGTGTAAACTTACTGTTCTTTTTGAATGCACATCCGTTTTTTCCTCCTGAACTCAGCTCGCTTATCAACTCTTCCTCTCAGCTCTAGTATCTATTCTCTCTCATAAGTTCCTTTTATTCTATACTGAAATCCGTTTTTCCTCCTAAACTCCCATATCATTTCTTCCCCAGCTCCCTTTTCAACTGTTCTTCCTCAGCTCCAGTAGCTATTCACCCTAATAAGTTCCTTTTTCTATTCCGAAATCAGTTGCTTCCTCCTTACCTCCCATATAATTTCTCCCCCTCCCCCAACTCTCATGCAATTTCTTTATCCTCAGCTCCAGTATCTATTCTCTCATAAGTTCCTTATTTCTGTTCTGTAATCATTTCTTCCTCCTAACCTCCCATATCTTTTTCTCCACTACAGCTCAAGTCTTCCTCCCTAGCTCCTGTAATTATTTTTTCTTCCTGTCACAGATGTCATGTCTTTCTCCACAGCTCCAGTATCTATTCCTTCTTCCATGCTCCATTACTTCCTTCATCTCAGTTGCTATATCTCTTCTCCCTTCCCACCTCATGTGCGCTCTCTCTCGCGCTCTCTCTCTCCAACTCTTGTATTTTTTTTCTCCATTGTCTCTTCTATTTTATGGTATTCATATGCCCTATCACTCTCAACTTGTTTTTCATGTCTTCTAAGCACCTTATCACTTTTTAATTTTTTTCTGGTGTAAAAACTCTTTCCCAAGCACTTACAGCTCTGTCTTTTCTAAGCATGGGTATCCTTTCCCTTCTCATATATCACTTATCTCTTCCTCAGTATCTCCAGCATCACCTCTTCCTCCTCAGTTCTTGCCTTCCATCCTACTGTTTCAGTTGCATCACCTGATCTTATTCTACAAAATAAGAATTATTATAACTGTACCCAGTTGTGCTGGATTATTAAAGAGCCTTTGATTTATATTTTCCCCTGTAATTTACATACAGTTTAATATCCCTGAAATCCAGGCAATAACAGTTCAATGTGAATGCTGCACTATATGCTAAACTCATAAGGTCATTGTGGGATTAGATGCAGAACATTATGATCCAAGACATTTAATCATACCTTTCACAAGCAGGCTGGATAATCACTTCAATAAAGCTCTGTTGGAAAAGGAGCTGTTTTGGGCACAGTTTTATTTGAGTTGGATCGTTAAGCCGAGGTTGCTGCCTTTAGTGGAATGCAGCCTCTCACCATACCCTTTCCTGCTAGATCCGGTTAATTGGCTGGCTTTTTCTCTGCAGAGTTAAGCAGACCTTGTGATAACATCAGGAAAGGAAATCAGGTGAAAGTGACCAGCCTGGCAGAGGCAGACAGCTCGAGGAAAAAAAAGATGCAATCCCTGTTAGCTAGATCTGCATTTGAATATTATATTACTAATGACTGCCGGCTGCAGAAGAACAACAGAGACTTAATTCAGTTTTTCCCTTGCAACCTTTACTGAACCTTTCAGATAGTGACCTACTGTAAAGGTGAAAGGCATGCTTGTTGGTTAGGATGACTTTATAATGAGTAGAAGCTTGTTTAATCGTTCAGAATGGCCTAGCTGTTTCATTATTAGTTGTTAAAGATGTACTGCTCCTGTAAGACTGTTCTTGTATGATACAGCATAGAACATGTAAGGTTTAGTCATGTATGATTTACTATCCCTTAACCCGGAAACCCATTAACCAGAAAGCTATAAATGACAGGAAGTCTGTCTCTTACAGAATCCATTTTATCTAAATAGTCCAAATGATTAAAAATAGTTTCCTTTTTCTCTGTAATAATAAAACAGTACCTTGTACTTGATCCAAACTAAGATATAATTAATCCAGCATATTTGGTTTATTTAATGTTTACATGATTTTTTAGTAGACTTAAGGTATGAAGATCCAAATTACAGAACCAGAAAACCCCAGGTCCAGAGAATTCTGGATAACAGGTCCCATACTTGTATAAACATGTATTAATAGTTTTTCCATGTGGCTCTTATTTTTATACAGTTAACAGTAATCCATGTGAGCATGCAGGAAAATGTATCAATACTGAAGGTTCCTTTTACTGTGAATGTTCCAAGGGCTTCACTGGGCCCCGCTGTGAAATGGACATTAATGAGTGCCTGTCTGAGCCATGCCAGAATGATGCCACCTGTCTGGATAAAATCGGAGGCTTCACATGTTTGTGTATGCCAGGTTGGTGATTCTTTAATCATAAACCATTATATTACTTTGCACTTTCACTTACATATGTCAACAGAGCCACTTTAATTTGTAATAAAATATCTATAATATATAAATTAATTGGTGAATGCCAGCCCCCCCCAGGAAAGGGAGGAGGGCACCATAAGCACTTTAATTTGGAATAAAAGTATCCATCAGAAAAATAAATAATTTTTTTAAAAAGTACAGATTGATTTTCAGTTATACTTTTATTTTGAATGAATAATTCTGCTTCATAGTATTTATAAAATATAGTACTTACCAAACATTTCTGTACTTCCATAACTATTTGCAATGTTCTCCATAACATTTCCCATGGCATAGGTTAAACATGATGCTGATGTAGTGTTGTGTTTATTCTGCATGGTTCTATTCTTACTCCCACTCAAATCATACAGATCTTCTTCCCCAAAACTGTGGTTAAAGGTCACAAAGAAAATAAAAATCACATGAAAATGGCATCTAGGGTGTATGAAACATATCCACATTGTGAATTACAGCACAGAAACAGGGGTTTACTCAAAACGGTGTACAAATTACAACTGGAGATTCTGATTTGTTTTTATTCCTTATAATCATTTTTTTATTTCTTATGTTAATCTATATTATTTCAGCTACACAACTCATTGCAATTGCAGAATCTAACTAGCAGTTGTACCTCAATGCAACTTTCTTAGGGTCAGGCTGACCTGCCTGAGTGTCAGAGGTTCTTGGGTCCCAACCTGGAAATTCTTTTCCTTATTTGCATCACTTTTCCATTTTTGTTACCGTTAAATATTGTATATATAATATACATATAGGGAATGACGTACCTCCTCTTGTAACATATAAGGATATTTTTTGAGTGCTGGTGTAAAACACACACATATAATCCCCTATAGACGGTTGGATTTATACACCTAGGCCAGGGCCACTTGGCACCCCCTTTTAACTTTCCTGCCTCTCCCTTCATATGCCTTTCAAGAGCTAGTAAATCTCCCACAAATCCCCAGTGCTTCTAAACCCATTGTGATGTGGCTGGATGGTGTGCTGCCTCTAAATGTCTGCCATCATAGGCCTGGGCTTTTGGGGTCTTTCCATAACTCCAGGTCTGCCTCTATACCAGTGGTCCCCAACCAGTAGCTCGCGAGCAACATGTTACCCTCCAACCCCTTGGATGTTGCTCTCAGGGTCCTGAAAGCAGGTGCTTATTTTTGAATTTCAAGCTTGAAAGCAAGTTTTAATTGCATAAAAATTAAGTATAGTGCCAAGTAGAGCCCCTTGTTGGCTGCCTGTCAACATAGGGGCTACCAAATAGCCAATCACAACCCTTATTTGGCACCCCAAGGGACTTTTTCATGTTTGTGTTGCTCCCCAACTCTTTTTACATTTGAATGTGGCTCGCAGGTAAAAAAGGTTGGGGACCACTGCTCTATACTATAAGTGAAGACAAAAATGCATATCCTGAAAAAAGTCTGTGTCCTTGTATTCACCCACAGGTTACAAGGGAATACACTGTGAAATTGAGGTTGACGAATGCCTAAGCAACCCCTGTGTGAACAATGGAGTGTGTGTTGACAAAGTCAATCGCTTTGTGTGCATTTGCCCTCCAGGTGAGTGACCAGAAACCAAAAATGCAAATGATCAATTAGGTGCATCCAAATAATAAATCTTTTAACACTTTTATAAGCAGGGTGTAGTGGCTCATCAATAAAATGTAAAGTATTGAAGCTTGGGTATGTTCAGCCTTTGGCTCTTCAGCTTCTTTCCTAGGATGATGGGGAAATGCAATTTAATGACAGCTGGAGGGTAACCTGCCCAAGAATTATCTCATTCTAGGAAAATCTATCACAAGCTATATCTTGGACCTTGGGGCTTTCTTTTCTAATACTAACATCTTCCTGTTTTGGTGGTGTCATCTCAACATTCTTCCTTTGAACTCCAGGAAACTGGAGGGGCTTATAACTCCCAAAAAAGTAAATAAATATATTATGTCCGTTACTCAGCCATCACTGATTGTTATCATCTGTAGAAAAGTAGCATTTAAACCCATGTCAGCTATTACAGCCTGGAGCAATTCACGTACTGGTTTTCCAGATGTGTTAGGTGTGTTCAGGTATACATCAAGGCAGAGTAACACTTATATGCAACTTGTGTAGTGGGAACAAAGGGGAAAAGGCTTTACCAAAACACATCTAAAAGATTTAACAAACTGGCAAAATTCTGTACTTTGTTTCATGCAGTAGGGGTCAGAATTTGTGTTCTATCAAAAAAATATAATAAAATATATATATATATACACACACACACACACATATATATATACTGTATATATATATTTATTTAATACTTAAGGTGTGCTTGGATGCCACTGAGAGAACTTAAGTGACTTGCCCAGGCTTCCCTCAACCCCTCCAACTCCCTTCATGCTCATATACATCAGAATAGTAGCCACTATTCAGTAGTACTAATACTAGTGATAAATACACTTTTGCAGGCATATTAATTTATCTGTTTGTAGTAGGAATGCACCGAATCCACTTTTTTGGATCCGGCCAAACCCCCGAATCCTTGGCGAAAGATTCGGCCGAATACTGAACTGAATCCATATGCAAATTAGGGGTGGGAAAGGGGAAAACATTTTTTAGAAAAATTCACACAATTTTCCTCCCCGCCCCTATTCTGATTCGGTTCGGCCTGGCAGAAGGATTCGGCCAAATACTGCTCAAAAAGGCCCAATCCCGAACCGATTCCTGGATTTGGAATCACTAGTGCCTTTGTTTTTGGCTTGCCAGGAGATTAATAAGTGGTGTCCCTGGCAATGGCAGGCTAAACAGGCTTCATGTTTCTAATTCCTATTTTGTATTTTTATCGTTTCAAAGCCTTCGACTTAAACCTGTTTGTTGGGTGGTAAGGAGATAAAGATATAAACCATTACATGACAGGAGATGCTCAGACATTCTTTTTCCTAATGTAGAAGATGTAGACCTTATCCACTCCCTGTACGACTCTCCCTGAACTGGAACTGCCGGTGCCCCTGCTTAGAATAACATTAGAGAGCACTTTGCCAGACTTCATGTTTGTTCAGCTCTTATAATCCAGAACTCTGCAGACTTGTGATTGTTGGCTAAAGGAGCTTTTATACAAAAATGAGTTCAACTGGTTCACTCACGTAGCAAAATGTACAGCTTTCTGCTGGGCCCAAAGAGACGTGGGTGAGAAAGAATGTTTGCTATCTTAAGAAACTGTCCTGAGGCAAGGCTGCAGATCCAGAAGCAGAAAGAACTTGAAATTGTTTAATGTTAACCTATTGTTCTCTCGGATTGTTGTACGTGGAAACAAATATTTAGTCTGTTGCCTCAAGCCCCACACCTTTCTGCATGTTTAGTCCAATTACTTGTTTAACTGTGAGGTGTGTCAGCATTTGTCAGCTCAGTAATGGTGATTCACTTTGCTTCTTTGGATTTCCTGCTTGAATGTGGACATTGCTAATTAATTTTCCTATGTCTTCTGATGTGACCGCATCTGGTGTTAGTTGTTGGCCCGGTTGTGATGAATAGAACAAGGTTATTGTAATGAAGTTAGATTCATTCACAGAGCTGTCAACCAACCCCGTGTCTTGAGAGAAATAATGACCCGGTCCTTTTCTCAACTTTACTCTTAACTTCACTTTTAACTCTGTGGGCAAGTCTACTGGGGCTCATTTATAAACGCAGGGGAAATTTGCACATGGGCAGTAACCCATAGTCCTTATGGATGTCTGCAGGTTGGTGATGCAGAGATGTGTGTTTGCTTTGTCCTTTCAACCTTAATTGCCCCTAGTTGATGGCATGTTGTTCTCAGTCAGTATCTCCTTGGCCATTTTTTCATTGTGTGACACCAACATGTGAGTGAATCACTGTAGTTCCTGCCACAGTGCCCTAACAATCTCCCCACATCACAGAACTTTCTCCCTGCTTATTAAACAAGTTCTTATATAACTTCTAAGCACAGTCAGCTCATCATTTTCACCATTTGTGTTTACTGTGTCAGTTACCATGAGAAACAGTAGGTGTGGTGTATATAAAATTCCATGAATCCTACTGAATATTTTTTCTCCTCCTATCTTATTCTGATTTTTAATAAGATATCTAAAATAAACAACTTGAAAGTAAAAAATCAGTCCGATCCCCTAGCTGAGGCCTTTTCAGCACTTAGCTTATCTGCAGCTTGCCATTTGCCATTACCTTCTAAATTCCTTCCCTACTCTGCCTTGTCTCTTATTTGATTAGTTCTTAAACTTCAAACCATGACATGTTATTTCTTCAGGCTACCTTTATGGCCCTCCACATTGCCTTTTATATCCCTTATTCTGTTTACTATGCCGTCATAAAAATGCACTGATTTCCCCCAGGGGCTTCTCACATTTATACTCATCCCCACAGGTTCTACTCTGCTCCCTTAACTAAATCTCTTGTTCCTACATGTCTGCGTTTTATGGACATTGGTCTTGTCCTTTTCAGTTTTTACCAATGAGTCACTGGTTAATGCCCTTAACAATGGCCCCAGACTCTAATCATGTTACTTAAATGTATCATGTTTCTTCTAATATGTTTGTACAGATCTACCAGAAAGGTGGTATATAATCTCTTCAACAAATTCCTTTAAAGGAGAAGGAAAGCCAAATGTTACGCACCCCCAAGTGAATATATTTACCTATCAGCAGAAAAATGCACCGGCCCAGGGCTATTCCAGCAAGCACCACTGAGCACTTCTCTTCCAGTTTCTTCCTTCTTTTAAATTTCCCGGGCAGACGCATGCGCAGTAGAATGAAAAAGTTGACTTTTTAGTTAAAGTTCAGCTTTTTACTCTACTGCACATGCGCAACAGCGAGAAGAAAGAAGAAGCCGAAAGAGAAGCGTTCCATGGTGCTCGCTGGAAAAACCCCCGCCGTTGCAGTTTTCTACTGATAGGAGCACCGCCCGGAGTTTTAGGTGAGTAAATACATTCACTTCGGGTGCCTAACATTTGGCACCACCCAAGTGGTAAACTACTTTCCTTCTCCCCAAATGGTAAACTACTTTACTTCTCCTTTAAGGGAATTTAAGATGATAAAAACAACAGTAGAAATGATGGCCAAAGTATACCCAATCATTGTGTTTGTTTGACTGATGTCTTCATACTGGTACGGGTTCTATTATCCAGAAACCATTTATGCAGAAAGCTCTGAAATACTTTCATAAGTCCTAATTTTAGTAAACAATTTTACTAACAATAAAAACAATTGGCAAACAATTTAACTTTTTTGGTGATTTTTCTTTTTCTCTGTAATAATAAAACAGTAAAATGCATACATTTATGTCGGTGGCAAATCAATACTATTTTTACAGTTTTTATTGCTTCATTTTTTTAAAAATGTTGCTCCAAATCATGAAAAGACACCCGGTCTTGGTTGATCATGATAACAACCCCTTGGTTAGTGGTAGAACTGCACAAGCCCAAAGCTGGCCATAGATGCAAAGATTCAAACGATCGGACTTCCCCATCTCCCGACCTGCCACTAACCATTCAGATCATGATGGCCACATCTTTCCAGACACACAGACTCCCACTTGAGAAGAGCTGAATAAACTTTGCACCATCTATCAGACGTGGACTTCTCCTTTTGTTAGAAGTGAGGGAAATATGTTTTTCCAGTGATGGAATGCAACCACTAAATGGCCTTTTGGAAAAAATATTGGCTTTCATAATAATGGGGTTATAGGGTGGTGGTTATGTGCTAAGTTTGAGCTTTTAATGCATTCGGCTCAAATTGGCAGGAGAAACATAGTAAAGGAAAGTGTATATAAGGATAATTCTGAATGCTCTAAGCCAAAACACATGGTTCGTGGGACAGCGCAGTGTTAAAAATTTTCTTTTCAGGTAATAAGCCATAATGTTCACTTAGAGGAACTGGCTAATTTATTGGTCTTAAATTTTTCTGCAAGTCATAGGTTCCAAGTCATAATTTATAAATTACAGATTGCGTATGTGAGAAATAAATTCTCAATGGTTTAGATTTAGATTGTGGCCTTTACTCCAATTGGTCTGTGGACAGTTGGTACAGAGACCAATTTAGAAGAAGAAACAACTATGGATAGTTGTTATAACAATTCAACATTAAGATGAATTTATTCTGATTGTTAAGTGTTAACTATAGCCTCTTAGCTAAAGCAAAACATTATCTATCTATCTATCTATCTATCTATCTATCTATCTATCTATCTATCTATCTATCTATCTATCTATCTATCTATCTATCTATCTATCTATCATCATCATCATCATCATCTATCTATCTATGATCTATGTATGCACTGTATTTATTTAATTGAGGTGACTATGGGGCTTGTATGATAGGGTACCCCTTATCGTATTAAATTGCTTTGTGCTCCATGTCCATGCCTTTTATCATATTAATAAAGTTCCCACTAGATGGCTGTTTATACCATAAACAATACATTTCGGTGATGGAATGAAAGATTTCCTTTTACCCTCTCCAAAGAGAAATTCCAGGTTTACTGTAATTAATTAATGCACCTTTTACATTTTTGTGTGGACTGACCATGGTTACAGTTGGTTCCCATACCAAAATGCTTTGCAGACAATATAACACAGAGTTTGTCAATGCTTGTTGGATATCTTTGACTAGCAACTGGTTCCTCATTTCTTTGGGCTATGGTGCATGTTATATGGTGTTTTCTAAAACTTCTGTCTCATGACGTTCCTTTCCAGGTTTCACAGGACCAGTGTGCCAGATTGATATAGATGACTGCTCTAGCACTCCATGTCAGAATGGCGCCAAATGCGTTGATCATCCAGCTGGCTATGACTGTCTTTGTGCAACAGGTAGGCCTTATCATGCTCCACTTGAGGAAGAAGTGTATGAGGAAGAAAACAATTTATTCTTTATGAATTAACACGTAGTTTAATAATTCCATGCTAAATTCTGCAGGAAGGATACACTCATTTTTCATCTACGATAATGATACTGTAAAGTCAAAAGGTTGGATTTAGCTCAACCAAAACATTGCAATGTTCAATTCTCTTCCTCTCTGTATGCCGAAGTTCCTCCTGTTAGGCTTGCGGTTTGCAGACCTACCATCGTCCAAACATATTTTTAGCATTGCATATGCATTAATCTTGATTCTTCTGTGTTTCTCTTACAGTTATATCTTATATATATCTTATTCTTTGATGCTGCAGGCTTCACAGGAGTTTTGTGCGAAGAAAATATCAACAACTGTGAACCACCTCCTTGTCATTATGGAACATGCCAAGATGGCATTGACTCCTACACGTGCATTTGTGAGCCTGGCTATATGGGTGCCATATGCAGTGATCAGATCGATGAATGTCATAGTAACCCTTGTCTCAATGAAGGCCGTTGTGTTGACCTCGTCAATGGGTATCAGTGTAACTGTCTACCTGGAACATCGGGTACGTGGAGAAATACTCAAACCAAATTATTAGCACTTTTAACATTTTTTTTTTGTTCTGGAATGTTATATTATTTTACACTTGTCCCTCAACACTGTTACTCTGGAAGACAGGATCTGACTTAGTAGACCCTGTACTGTGAGGGACAAGAATTGATAAAGTCCCACTCTACCACCCAGTGCAATCCTCTCTGTATAATGAACTTCAGTAGTATAGGAGCAAACGTTTACCAGAGGAGCTATTTCTTTAGAGAAGCTAGAAACTGGGAATGCCCAGAAGATAAGGAAGATCCTGGGAGACAATCTGTGTATTGTACTTCACATGTACTTTCTAAAATATATCTAAAGTAAACAGAAATATGTAACAGAACTCCTGGCTGATCTCTGATAAGTGTTTCAAAATGACCCAGGTGTTTAATCTCTCTCTCTGTTCTCTCTGTTTATGTATTTGGTTTACAACTGTTACATTTATTATACTACAGGATTCATATGATATTTTAGATACAACGAGGACTCTGTCATTCAGATTTTATTAGTCAGATGGTATTGCCATTTATGAAGCTTAGAGGAGCTGCCATTTTACTCAGATGCTCCCCATTGCTCAGGGTAGTGCTAATATTTACGGATGAGTTGCACGCACTACTTCACAATTTTCAGGATTTCCAAGCTGCAGGGGAAAGCTGATGAGAATACCAGTCAAGATAACAGCCTGTGAAAGTGACTGTGTCTGTGTTCACAAAGTGGGGGAGTGAGATAAAACAGCATTGTATCTCATTGCCGCTTCCTTGGGACTGACTAAGAACAATAAATATACAGCAATACAGGACAGCATATCTCCACTTTCTTTGCTCAGACACTACACATACATAGGGCATAATATATGACTCAACCATCTGCCTTCATAAACTGTGTTTTTTGCTTGACTGCCTATGTCTGTCCACCTAGGGTTCCACGCTCACACTTGTGGGCCCAAAGAGCTCTCCATAGACTTCTCTGTATGGTATCTTACATTCACTTAACCATAAACTCAGTAGCTGTGCGATCATTGTGCCCCAACATGTACCTCTTGTTTACTATTTCCTTCCATTCATACCTATATTGCTTGTCTTTGAACTACTAAACCTGAATATTCACCAGTGTCAACATTGGCATTTACGCCCAGCTGCAATACTTACCAACATCCTTAGTGGTAACTAGTTACAACTAGTTATATAGCCTTGTAGAACAACAGCTACACCTTGCTGGTGAATGCCTTGAGTATAAGGGATATTCTGTTTGATTTGTGAGGTTACCCAGGCTTGATTCCTATTCCTATCTTGCAGGGCCAAGATGTGAGAAGAATGTTGATGACTGCGCAAGCAACCCTTGTACTTTCGGGAACTGCGTGGATGGCATAAACCGCTATGACTGCGTCTGCTCCCCAGGATTTACAGGTAGCGTGTACTAATAGAGAAGCAGCACATTTTCCTTGTAAACATGAGACTATTATGTACAGGTATGGGCAGTAACGGAACTATTTACTTCGGGGCCCGCAGGAAGTACACCGGGCCCCCCCCATAGAGGAACTTGACTTATGGTTTTGTTACCGATCGGGCCCTGGTGCAATTGCACCATCTGCTCCCCCGGTAGTTACGCTACTTGGTATGGGACCTGTTATCCAGAATGCTCGGGACCTGGGGTATTTTGGATAATGAATCTTTCCATAATTTGGATGTTCATGCCTTAAGTCTACTAGAAAATCTTGCAAACATTAAATAAACCCAAAAGGCGGGTGTTGCTTCCAATAAGGATTAATTATATCTTAGTTTGGATCTAGTACAAAGTACTGTTTTATTATTATTATTATTATTATTATAGAGAAAAGGGAAATCATTTTTAAAAAATGTGATTATTTGGATAAAATGGAGTCTATGGGAGATGTCTTTTCCATAATGTGGATCTTTCTGAATAATGGGCTTCTGGATAACAAATCCTATACCTGAACTTTTTTCCATCAAATAGTTAAAAAAAGTAATTCACCTTGTTTTATAACAAGACAGCTGCCCTAGAAATAGGGTAGAGACAGCGATTCACTCTGTGGAAGCCTCAGTCTCTTCCATGCTTCCTGCAATGTAGCAAGAATGACCTTTACTGCTTAAGGCACTTAACCAAAAAAGACTGTCTCCAAAAGCAGTTTCACATGAGTTACCACACAAAGCTCCATGGACCTTTGTGCACAAAGAGAATTCTAAAAAAGAATATTTATTGTGATTTAATTACCCGGTTTTATCATTGTGAGTTGGCAGGGAGCCAGCTGTACAGGCAATTGCAAGTTATACCGAGGACACCCATGTGTCTTTAGATGCAAATCGGACATATCATCATACTTGATCCAAACTAAGATATCATTAATCCTTATTGGAGGCAAAACCAGCCTATTGGGTTTATGCAATGTTTCAATTATTTTTTTAATGGACTTAAGGTATGAAGATCCAAATTATTTAAAGATCTGTTATCTCGAAAACCCCAAGCATTTTGGATAACAGATCCCATACCTGTATAATGTGTTATTATTGATATTGTTATTGTCCTTATTAGTATATTACATTTTCCCAAGTATAATTAGAGAATAACTCTGTGTAGCAGCTAAGGCCTGACCCAATCTGATGATGACTAGTAAAGGGGAGACCTCTAGTGGCAACCAGATTGCCTTTATGGGCATGCCAAATCAGTTCCTTTTAGTTTTTTAACTTTTTCTTTTTCCATGAAAGGTTACGCTTCTTATGTAATAAAGTATTACTAAAATACTCCAAAAATGTAAAGGATCATTCAGGCAAGGCCCATCTCCACTCCACATTTCAGCTATAAGCCTTGCACAAGACAAATCATTGTACTGTATGGTTTTCACATGATTGCTTGGGTTGCGTCACAGGATAGAGATCAGAAATTCTGGATGCAAGTTCTAACAAGTAAAGCTACATGTATTCCCCTCTAAACAAATCTCATTTGTTGTGCGTTTACTAGGTCCACAGTGTAAGGATGACATTGATGAGTGCGCTTCGAGCCCCTGTCATAACGGAGGAACGTGCGTAAATGAACAGAACAGATTCCGCTGTATCTGTCCGGTGGGATTTCGCCAGCCCAGCTGTTTTTCGCAGGTGGACGAATGTGTCAATAACCCGTGTATCCACGGCAACTGCACAGATGATGTCAATGGGTGGGTCACATTTTTCATGTGTTTATCATGTGTTCATTCCTGGTGCGATATAATATAGTCCCAGCTATAGGACTACATGGAATAATCACACTTCTCCAATGCCTTTACAGCTTTTACATATCAGATATTATTTGTACAGGTACAAGTGTCTCTGCCAACCAGGCTGGACCGGCAGGAAATGTGAAGTGGATAAAAATGAGTGTCTCTCCGACCCCTGTCAGAATGGGGGAACATGCGATGATCTGGTGAATGGATACAGATGCTCCTGCAAGAAAGGGTTCAAGGGTAAGGAAAACACTTATAAGTGTCTAGATAGTTCTCTCCATTCACTACCAGGCAACATATGTTTATTAAAATTACCTGTAAGAGACTGATTATTCTAATGAGAATTAAGACAGTTTAACTGGTGCTGAGAAAGGAACTAGGGAATCAGAAGGGGCTAGGAACAGACAGTTTTATAAGTGGAATGTGTGGCATGGAGAAATGCTACTGGGTTCTTTTCCTGTCCAATTACAATCATTTTAAGGCCCTGATTATTCTGGAAAGTTGGGTAACTTAGAAGGTTATTCCAAACCCTCCCTAAGCATTTGTGTTGATGCCTGTAGGTTACAACTGTCAGATTGATACCAATGAATGCGCTTCAAATCCGTGTTTGAACCATGGGACGTGCAGAGATGGGATCAACGGTTACACGTGCCACTGTGCTCTGCCTTACACCGGTAAGTATGGGAAGAGTTTGTTTTACATCATATGTTTCTTTTCACTAATCACTTTTTAGAAACCATATTAGGAATGTATATATTTATATGTATAACTTATGTATTATATGTATAACAAGTTGACTGCCCTAGGCATTGGACCTAAACACACCCCTACGTCATGCGCACTGACGTCACGCGTCGGAGTGCTGACGTCACACATCGTAAGTGCTGACATCATGTGCCGTGCGCGCTGACATCACACGCCTTGCTCAGTAGAAGTGACGTCAGTGTGCTGTGTGTGTGATGTCACTTCCGCAGTGTTCCTTGGACCCCCTCAGCTCCATCATGGAAATCCGTGTCAGGGGCCTATGTATAAAGGTTGAGTTAACCTTTGAGTATGATTTGGAGAGTGACATTTTGAGACATTCTTAGTTTTCATATGAATAGGAGAGGGCCTGAATAGAAAGATGAGTAATAAAAAAGCAATAACAATACATTTGTAGCATGATGAGGTCACTGACCCCCATTTGAAAGCTGGAAAGAAGGCAAAAATTAAAAAAAACTATTAAAAAATAATGAACACCAGCTGCAAAGTTCTTCAGAATTGGCTATTAAAAGGTGAACCACCCCTTTAAGCCAGGGGCGACAAAGAGCTTTAAGAGCCGACTCATCGGTCATTAAACCAGAAATTCAGCTCTTCTAGTGCAGAGAACCCAATCGTGCTCTCTACACTAGCAATGTGGCCCCACCTGGACCCGCTCATGTGCAAAAAAAAGTAAGTGCAGAGCAAGGGGGGCAGCGGCATCGCCCCTGTTTCTTTGTGCAGTGCAGGCATATAGGAATGCGTTTTTAGAACAAAGAAGCAGAACCTCCATATTTTTTGCTGTTACCAGTATCTTTTTATTGTTGTCTTATATTTTATTTAATAACTGTTGTGAACATCTGGTCTTGATAACGACAGTAAGGTGCATGCGTTTCTGCTGTTCTGATTTTTGTTCGGTGTAATATAGTCTAATATAGTCTAATATAGTCTAATATAGTCTAATATAGTTTATGTTCAGATAAAACTGAATGATGGGAATCTGGATGAAGCATAGAGAGAGAGGGTGATACTATCAGCAGCTGTCCCAGACAGAAACACAGCCACTGCTGGAGTTATCACTTGTGGCTTCCTGGCTGAGTAGACAAGGCACCTGCTGTAGCTTTGCTAGGAATCAGGTTCTGATTAGAACTCGCTTCTGCTTTCCTCAATGACTCATTCAGCCCATTGCTTCACTGTCTGCACTTTGCTATTTCCTCTGTTTTTCAGTCCAGAATTTCATAACTGGCGTTTTCAGTTACAGCCGGCCGCAATTTTCATAATATCTGAGAGCACAGCCGCCAATTGAAGAAGCTTCTCCTGCCCCTTAAACTTCTTTCGTATTTCATTTTACTCTTCTTTTTCTAATGCATATTGTAGCTGTAAAGATGATTTAGGATTTTGGTGCCTGATTGCTAAGAAATCAAAGGATTATACTGTACGTATACACTCCACTCTAATATAGGTATGGGATTCATTATACAGAAACCCATTAAATAGAAAGCATCGATTTATGTTAAGGCCATCTTCCATAGGGGTAGATTTATCAAAATGTGTAATAATAAAACAGTATCTTGTACTTGATCCAAACTAAGATATAACTTAACCTTACTGGAAGCAAAACCAGCCTATTGGGTTTATTTAATGTTTAAGGAATTTTCTAGTAGACGTAAGAAAGATCTGTTATCCAGAAAACCCCAAATCCCGAGCATTCTGGGTAGCAGGTACACCCTAACCTGTTTGTCTTCTGCTGATACTGTGCCTCATTGTTTTTGAAAAACGGATTCTGAAAATACGTTTATAAAAATAATGAGAGAGTTTAGGCTGTAGCTTAATTGAATATTAGATTTATGCTTGTGCTTTCTTTATAAATGAAGAGGCACATGAATACATATATTTTGTCTTGAAACCAACAGTTGGAAAGCCAATAACTAAAAAAATCATGTATAAGTAGAAGTCAATTCTTTCTACACAAACCTCTTTTAATGGAAGTTCACTCTGGACTGAAGAAAGGGATAGACAACCATTGGTGCTCCGATAGTTTAGGTCAGCTCCCAGCATCCCAAGCCTGTAACTCAGCAACAGCAAGATGCTGGAAACTGCCAGTGCCTGTGAATACTATTCTTACTTTGGATGCATTGTAACACTTCATTTTAACTTCAATGACTTCCCTTAGGGGATTGTGTTTCCTGAACTCTTTCCTGAGCAGATTCTATTTTTGGAAGCCTTGTTACCATCATCATCTCCTCAATGTTTAATTATGGTCTTAATGGAGACTTTTTCCTTTACGATTTATAAATGGCAAATAGTTTCCAGGAGTCTTTGGCATTAGCAGGACCAACCATGGAAAAGAATGGGATACTAAATTGCACCTTGTATGGGGGCTAGAGAAGATTTCTTCAAGATGAAAATCATTGTCCCCTTGATTTGAATAAATAGATGTACAGGTTTAAGCTCTGAGTGTTTTAAGTCACTTTGTCTCTACCCAGGAACTTTGCCTCGTGCTTAGAATAACTTCAAAGCAAGACAGGCCTGTGTAATAATATCTAACACTAGTAGAGGTGCAGCACCCACAACCAAGAAACCATAGACCAACCCGGGAAAATGTTACAAGGGCATGGTTATGGGACCGGATCTTGCTCAGAGCATGACAAAGAATTCTTATGGAGGATTTGGCCTTGTTGGGGGATTTTTCATTTAAATACAAATGTAAATGCCTGAGGGGCAGAACAGCATTTCTTCATGGTCTATGAGTTTTGCATAACTGAATCTCCTGACTATTAAATCATTATTAACTCCACATGTGTTCCTTTATTGCTGCGTGCTTTTTTTGGAAAGGATGATTTGCTTGGAAGAAAAAAAAAAAAAGGCAGGTAATCTGAACCTTAATATTCCAGGGAAAGTATTTCATTCCAGATGTGCTTGTGTGCTTTTTTACTGAATCATTATTATTATTATTTATCTTCTATTTTGCAGCTTTCAGATTGTATAAAACAAAGACCTCTCTGTTTGAGCCTGCAGTGCATTTATGTGCATTATGGGGGAGGGATGATGGCCCTCCAGTTGTTGTATAATAACATTTTAGCAGCTGCTGGAGGCCCACAGGCTTTTTGTCCCTGGGGCATAGGGACATGGCTTATAAAATTATCAGCAGACTTGTTTCTCTAATATCAGTAAAGTCACACTGACTTGGTTTCTAAAGAGGAAGTATTGAGAACAACCAATGGAAATAAAACATTTTCTGAATATAATCAATGAAACATAATTAAGTTATTCTTCACTGGCTATAATACAATGTCTAGGCAAAAGGAACACCCAGGAGCGTAACTACAGAGGAAGCAGACCCTGAGGCTACAGGGGGGCCCAGGAGGCAGAGGGGGCCCCATGAGGCCCTAATTATTTTTCATATATATTGGTAAAACAGGAGAACCTCTTGATATTTTGCTGTGGGGCCCAGTAACATCTAGTATTAAGAGAGAATGATGAGAGGCAAATTGCAAAGATGGGGATACTCATTTTATCATTTCAGAAACAGTACGCAATTTAGAATTGATTATATTTAGAAAGTTCGTTATTTCCATGAGATGAAGTTCACATACATTTTTTATATTTGTGATATTTCTCTTAGCTTAACTATCTTTTATCATTTTATCCACATTTCTATTCTTTTTCTTTATGCTTGTCACACTGATCATAGTAGAATGCTTTTTTTAAAAATGTCATGCAGTTTATTTGTACTGTCCGTTCATAATATATATATATACGTATATACAGTAGCTGCATACTAAGAAGTTTCTTCTTTGTGACTAGGTACAAACTGCCAGAACATTCTGACCCCGTGTAGCCCTGAGCCATGCCACAATGGTGGAATTTGTCAGGAATCTGAAGATTTCAAAAGTTTTAGCTGTCTATGTGCAACTGGCTGGCAAGGTAATAATAAGCAGAGGGTTGTACTTACGTGTCTGTGAATAGAGTTGGATTAATCATTTTGGGTGGAGCAAACAGACAATGTAGTGAGGAACAGGCCAGTGTGAAACACATAAAGTAGACTGGTGATGTACCCAGGTACTCGGCAACAGCAAAGACGTACAAAAGGGCAGAGGTCAGATTCAATATATATTTGTTAGTGGTGAATGTGGGACACATTAGAATAACTGATATTTTATCCATGGATTAGGTAATTGAGCTTGTTAATGATTTATATTCCAGGTCAGAGGTGTACTACTGATGTTGATGAATGTGTAACCAACCCCTGCAGAAATTATGGTCGCTGCCAAAATACTAAAGGCGGATACAAATGCCATTGCCCCGACGGCTTCAGTGGATTCAACTGTGAGAACAATATCGACGATTGCCTTTCTAGTAAGTATTCTATTGCCTGGCTGTATATACAGGTATAGAATCTGTTATCCGGAAACCTGTTATCTGATTTATGGGAAGGTTGAAAAAATTCAAAATTTTAAAACACATTTCCAAGTTTCAAGTCCTAAAGCAAATGCTACACATTTAGGGGCACATTTACCTAGGGTCGAATATCGAGGGTTTATTAACCCTCGATATTCGACCGTCGAAGTAAAATCCTTCGACTTTGAATATTGAAGTCGAAGGATTTACCGCTATTCCTACGATCGAACGATCGAAATTCAAAGTATTTTTCCTCTATTCCTTCACTCAAGCTAAGTAAATGGGCCCCTTATTGTTATTGTTAGTTTTATTATGCATCTTTCTATTTAGAATCTCTCCTATTCCTATTCATATTCAAATGATTGCTAGGGTAAGTTACACCCTAGCAACTTCAAACTGGAGAGCTGTTGCATAAAATGCTAAATACATAAAAAAACATACATCTTACTAAAAGTTAAAGGTGAACAACCCCTTTAAGGTACTGAGATCCAACTTATGTAAAGATCCCTTATCTGGAAAACCCCAGGTCCTGAGCATTCTGGATAACAGGTCCCATACTATTTTAACTGGTGTGTAAACCACTGTACTGTAAGGAAATGTGTTTCATTGCCTCTGTGGTTACTAATTGCAAATGAATGTAAATCATAGAAAATTCCTTAGTCTTAGAAGAGTGTGGTGTTAGTTTCCGAGGAGACACTGGCACAGTCTTATAACCAGAATTATATCAACCTTCCAGCCTGGACTACTTTGTAGCAACCAGTAGTCTCACCAAATGCTTTGACCATGTGGTTACTGTAAATTCAGCCAACCCCTAGAGGCAAAAGTCAATGAGATGTAGAGCATAAACCCCAGAATATAGGGGAGTGGATGGAATTGCTACATGGGCAGAGTGACATCTATATGCCATTCGGTATTGTATCAGTCAGCTGTCCTCTCTTGCCAGGGTTAATCACATTTCATTAAACAGAATTTTCCCAACTCTGCTTTATATTTCTCTGTTTGCCTTGAGATTCTCACCCCACTTTTACAGTCCCAAATTACATTCTTTATGTGACATCCCTTAATAATAATAATTCCAGATCCGTGTCAGAATGGAGCTTCCTGTGTAGATGGAATCAACACTTTCTCTTGTAACTGCCTGGCGGGTTTCCACGGGGACAAGTGCCAGAGGGATGTGGATGAATGTGCCAGCAACCCTTGTAAAAATGGAGGCTCCTGCACAGACTACGTCAACAGCTACACGTGCAAGTGTCAGCCGGGATTTGATGGAATCCACTGTGATAACAACATTGATGAATGCACGGACACGTAAGGGAACATTCTGGCAAATATTTTCCTAGTCTGCTGTGCAGGTTTCTTCATTCACAGGTTGAACATCTGGCTTTTTTATTTGGTCTCAATGTTCATATAATTAATATCTCCAGGCTGGAGTCTGAGCTTATAGGTGGAGACTTAAAATTAAACATTATATATATCCAAGTATTGCGTACAATGCTCAAAGTTAATAACCATAGTCAGGACCGCCATCAGAAATCGCAGGGCCCCATACGAGATATTGGTGGTCAGGGCCCCTCATAAAAAAAACATTTGTGGCCAGGCCCCCCCCCCATTAAAAAATATTGGTGGCTAGGACACCACATGAGAAAAAAAATTGGTGGCCAGCCCCCGCACCCCACACACATTATAAGAAAATTGGTGGCCAGGGCCTCTTAAACGTCCATGCCTTCCCAATGTCAGCAGCTCTCAGAAAGATGGGGGGCCGGCTAATCAAGTAAGTGTGGCGTGGCCGGGGCCCCCCTTACACTTGGGCCCCCTACAACTCTCCCCCCTGTCCCCCCCCCTGATGGCTGCCCTGACCATAGTAGAAACTTAGAAACAGCATCATAATGGGGCTTGCCCATAGAATAGTCAATGATCTTGATTAACTCCATGTATCTGTCCCCATTGGAACCTTTCTTTCTGCCTTTTTTTTCAGGTCCTGCTTTAATGGTGCTACCTGCGTGGATGGTGTTAATTCCTTCACCTGCCAGTGCCCTCAGGGTTTTACAGGACCATTTTGTCTGTTTGAGATCAATGAGTGCGGGTCACAACCCTGCATTAATGGGGGCACTTGTGTGGATGGAATGGGAACATATCACTGCACTTGTCCTGTTGGCTACAGAGGCAAGAACTGTGAGGTGAGTTCCAAAAACAGCTTTGTCAACCAGTATCTATTGAACTAACAGCTATAGGATTACAGAAGTCCAGCCTGCAATTCTCTCACTGTAGTGGTATTACAACTCCCAGTATCCCTTATGATGCTTGAACTTCTTTTCTCTGGGGACCCAGATAAAGTTTGGGAATCAGCCTGGCAAAGCACAAACTGGTTTAGAATAAATTATGTGCTTTATTTAATAACAAGTGTATATTGTAAGAAGCCCTATTATTGAGTAATAGGTTAATTATGGAGACCTATCTTAATCCATTTTATGATCCCAAAATTTAAAGATGTTGGTCCAAGACCAGTTTTTCAGTATCTTCTTTGCATTTGCCAGGGAGAATTCTTCATCTATACTGTAAATGTAATAATTAAGAAAGCAAAGAGAGTTCAATGGATACAATTCTCTATAGAGCTTTGAAGGAAAGGAACATGGGGTACATAGTCACAAAACTATCTTTAGAGAACATTGACTTCTGTAAACTCAAGTGATTCCTACTTAACAGTATTATGGTGTCCTAAAGGCTACTTGTTTACCATTCTGCTGAATGAGGGGATGCTAAACCTATTCCATTCCTACCAATTGTATATTGTTTACCTTTTGATTCTCTTAGGAGTTGGTTGATCTATGCAATGGCTTTCCATGTAAAAACAAAGGCATCTGCAAGCAAGTGAAAACAGAACCCAAGTGCATTTGCCCGACGGGATGGACCGGTATTTACTGTGATATCCCTGATGTCTCTTGTGAAGTGGCAGCATCTCAGAGAGGTACATTACCTTTTTTTTAGTTCATATTTGTTACAGATTTAGTGCAGGCAGGTTGTAGGCTTATATCTTTGTGCTGACTGTCCCAGCCATGTCTCCATCTCTACAGCAGGAGAAGCAGTTTAGGCTGTGGTTGATACTGGAACTCTTTTACTAACATGGGTGTTAAATGAAACCAGCACAGTTATCTATAACAGAGGTGATCTTTAGACACAACCAACTTATAATACAGTTCCTTACTTTGCAATAATATCTTAATGGATCTGTTATGCAGAATGTGTGGGGTATGAACAAGGGTCTTTCTGTGGATCACCATGGCTTTGGCTATTCAAAAACGATTTTAAGTAATAATGTGTTTGTGAATTTTTTGTGAGAATGGAATACTGAATCCTGTGTTATTACCCCAGGTGTGGCGGTGCAAGATCTGTGTCAGCATGCTGGTGTTTGCATCAATACTGGCTTCAGTCACCGTTGCCAGTGCCGACAAGGCTACATCGGCAGTTACTGTGAGGGAGAACTGGACGAGTGTGCCTCCAATCCGTGCCAGAATAGCGCTGCATGTGTGGATCGTCATGGAGGATATGAGTGCAAGGTATCATCTCTTTGGAATCATAATGGTAGAACTCTGAATCTAAGGGATTGCTAGCTCCTTCAATATCAGCTTTAGCCTCGGCTCACCTTTGCTGAATAATTGGCAGTAATATGGTGTTACCAGTGGGCCTCCAGCTTATATTGAACCATGGTCTTATTTGTCAACGGTCATTTGCCGGTTGGGTGATTAATTCATTGGAAAATAAGTCCAGTGGCTCACAGGGCATATTCTTTAGAATTTTTCATTTGAAGGAGAAATGTCTAAATGTAAAGTGCATCCTGTATTTTACTTTAGTAAATTCCAATGGAATTGCTGCTAGTGACAGGTGGGATTAGTCTGTCTTTCACTACTAGTGTTTAGTCAAATATCTTGCTAGGGGACACCTAAACTTTTGGGGTCTTTCCTGGGTAGTAGGTGACACACTGCTTCTCAATACTGTGTTGTCCCATGATCTCTCATGCATTCTGTATACTTATCTTTCCTGTGACAGTGCTTGCCAGGGTACCAAGGAGTAAACTGCGAGTATGAAATAGATGAGTGCCAGCTCCAGCCTTGCCATAATGGTGGGACTTGTGTTGACTTGGTGAATCAGTTCCGATGCTCCTGCCCTCCAGGAACACGAGGTTAGTACATTTAGGCTGGACAATTTGTGCCCATCCAGCTATTTCCCAGATTTTAATGTTCTCTTGTATAAGTATGGATTGTCAAGATCTACCAAGTCACAGTAATCTTTTCAAGTTTCTACTCTCCATTTTCCTTAATAAAATAAATAGGAACTGTTTTCCATATAATATATATGTTGGCTTTGAATATTTAGGCTAAAAATGTGCTTGTTTACTGTAATCAGGTGCCCTCTGTGAAGAAAACATAGATGACTGTGCTCCGAGCGCCGAGGGTCCGCACTGTTTCAATGGTGGAAGATGCATAGATCGAATTGGAGGCTACAGATGTGAATGCCTCCCTGGGTTTGCAGGGGAGAGATGTGAAGGGGATGTGAACGAATGTTTGTCCAGTCCTTGTAGTTCAAAGGGAAGCCTGGACTGTATTCAGTTGGCCAACAACTATCTTTGCAAGTGCAAGCCTGTATTTACAGGTAAGGAGAGGGGAATAAGCAAATTCTTTTGCATCCCTGAGATGTATCTCTTTCTGTGGATGGGCTAGTAACAGCGGGCTGTACTACAGGCAGCCTACAGCTGTTTTAGATGTACAACTCCCAGCATCTGCTATGATGGCATGCTTCAGTTGTCATTGGAGAACTGCAGGTTGGATTGTAAATAATAGGGACCAATCCCTATAAAGACTACCCTTCTAGACGTGTTATTTGTTGGGAATATTGCAGAACAAAATATCTAGTAGAGTTAGGTCTAAGGCAACTGGACTAGTTGCTTTAGACTTAACTCTACTAGGTATGGTATATCATGACCTGGATGAAAGAGAATCCTCATAGACTTAGCAGAACGGAAGTCCTACAAACATTTTTGTTTAGGAGAAACTGCAGTGCCGAGCTTACCTATAAGGCAAGAGTGAAATATCAGATCATTATAAGACATCTCAATGTAAATATTTCATGGGCCTAATTTACAGGTCGCCACTGTGAGACGATACAGGATTTGTGCCGAAGTCGACCTTGTCTAAATGGTGGGACGTGTGCAGTTGCTGTGAATATGCCTGAAGGATTTACCTGTCAGTGTCTATCGGTGAGTACAGTTTGACTTTTTATATTGACCTTGTACACTTTGATGTGTGTTAGGGAATATAAATATAAAAGGTATTGGTGTGCACTTCATTCTGTTGGCCCATGGGCCATACTTAGGGATTAAGTGGGATTTGGCCAACTGGTCCAAACAGTTGGACTCTAAGCTTGATGAATGGCAGGGAAGTTAATAGATAACCTTATTTAACCCAAAACAACAAGCTCTTCTGCCCATACTACTCATAGCTGGTCTGCTGACCACTATACCCTTTATACCGATCCAGACAAGTATTCTTTTCCAAACCAACCACCAAACCTCTGAGATTGAATTTCTCACTACAAAATCTTACCTCATCTAAAGATGCCTTGCTAGGTATTTATTGGGTCATTTACACAGGGTATCTGGATAACGTAAGGGAAAACACCTAAACAAAATACTTATGCTACAGGTATTATTTTTTACCAAGCATCTTTCCAATGATAACAGTATTTTAGTTGTGAAATGATTGGCAGCATTATTAATCTTTTCTTTTTCCTTATTTTCCCAGGGCTTTTTAGGTTCTAAATGCCAATACAGTAATAATACATGTGAAAACTTTAAGTGCAATGTTGGGGAAAACTGTATTCAGACTCATACTGGACCAAGGTGCTATTGTCCTATGGGGCCAGCTGGGTATGCATGCCAATCGAATTTGGGTTGTGCTAGCCAGCCCTGTAAAAACAATGGCGTTTGCCAGAGAAAGGCTCAACCTCCTTTTTATACGTGTCATTGCCCCAAAGGAGTTGTTGGACCCCAATGTGAAATTCCCATTGAGACTGATCGATGTCACAACTACCAGTGTCCTAAGAAAGCCCGAGATGGGTATTGTGATCAGGAGTGTAACATACACGAGTGCCTTTGGGATGGTGGAGACTGCTCTTTAACAATGGGAGACCCATGGGCCAACTGTTCCTCCTCACTGAGATGTTGGGAATATTTTAATGGGCAATGTGATGAGCTGTGTAATACTCCTGAGTGCCTGTTTGACAACTTTGAGTGTCAACAAAAAGAACCGATCTGCAAGTAAGTAGACCATTGCCATTATTGGCTGATGTTTTAGTACCTAATGGACATATGACTATACAGGTTTAAAAATATACCATCTTTTAACAGTCATCTTTTGCTTTCCTGTAGGTATGATAAGTATTGTGAAGATCACTATGCAAATGGTCATTGTGACAAAAGCTGTAACACAAAAGAATGTGGTTGGGATGGACTAGACTGCTCTACAGATAGACCTGAGAACCTTGCTGAGGGTACCTTGGTGGTAGTAGTGCTGATGCCCCCAAGTGAACTGCTAAAAAATTCCAGAAATTTTCTCAGGGTCTTGGGCAGTATCCTTCGCACCAACCTAAGAATCAAGAAAAACCCAGATGGGAGCTACATGGTGTTTCCTTATTTTCGAGAAAATGCAAGCAGCCATCGTTCACGTAGATCTCTTTTAAAGTTACGCGTAATCCGGGAGCTGGAGCAGCCGATTGGGTATGTTCATTCTACATCCACCTCAGTAGGCTAAGTAGGCAGTAACCATTTTATAGTATTTAAGAACTAAGCTGGTTAGAGAGATTGTTTAAAATGTATTCAGTATTCACGGGACATCAGTAGAACACAGTAGGAATGGCTAAGGATAAAAGTATGGGTGTTCATTGGCTGATGAGTTATGGGGTGCACTTGGCAGAAGATCCTATAGCAAAAGAGCTTGAGGATAACAAACATACAACAACAGCCCAGTGCTGGACTTACTCTCTCAGCTTAATTTACTCAACTAACCAAAGCTTTTGTTCAGCATACAGGACCACAAGAGCATAAGTGTATCATGTGACCATGCCCCAAAGCTCCCAAGCAGATATTTTTAAGGATTGATCTGTGTGTGTTCTGTGACTATGACAAAATCAGGTTTTAGAAATACTATCAAGCCTTCTAACTGGCATAATAGAGGTCAATATAAAGCTGGTCACTCAAGAGTTTTGTACCTAATTGGTAGAACATCACTTATGTATGGGGCTTAAATTATGAGAAGTCTGGAAGTCTGACCCATGAACATGTGTATATGATATTCTATAGATCTTTCTGCCCATCAAATCAAATCTGTCCTAATCAGCCCTTGGCATATTGCTGTTCCAGCCTTTTATAGTAAGGTGAAATGAGTGGTTCTCAATCTGTATGGTCATTATAGTGTGGCTTCCCAACACATAGCTTGAAAATCTGAATTAAATTGACATGTATGTTCAATGTATGCACCCATTTATCATACAGTGCTGGGGAATATGTAGGTGTTTTATAAATACCTGTTATTACGATCAATTAAAATAATCTGGTCTTGTTCTGCAGCTCAAAAGTCTCATTAGAAATTAACAACCAAGAGTGCGTCATGGATTCTGATCAGTGCTTTAAAACGTCAGAATCAGCCGCTGCCCTGCTGGCGGCCCATGCTGTACGGGGAACACTCAATTACCCCCTGGTCTCCGTGGAGGGTAAGTCGTCATTTTAACACAACTTTATTATATGTAAAAAGGAATAGTATGGCTAAAGCAAATACCAGTTATGCATGACAATATGATGTAACACTATTTATAGGTAGCTTTATATTCCTCTACCTCCTTAAAATAGATGGTAAATGAAACAGTCCATTAATACTTTTGGATGAAACAAGGTTGGGGTTATTGGTTAGTCCAATGACAGGCAACCTTGTGCATTGGTGGTACCTCTACATCACATCATGTGCTTCAGTTTGAAATGTGGGAGATGTAGCACAGCAATATCTGGTGTGTCAGGGGTGATGTATCCAAAGCAGTGTAGGCATGGGATCTATTTTCTGGAATGCTTGGAGCTTGGGGTTTTCTAGATAAGGGATCTTTTTGTGATGTGATGATCACCATGCTCATCAGCAAATAGGGCTCTATGGGTAATGGCATTCCTGTATTTTGGAGCTTCTGTTTTCTGTTTATGAAACGCAATATTAGATGCCACTTCTCCTCCAGCCAAAACTCCAATTCCCACAATCCCTTGCATACCTCTTCACCAATCAGCTGCCTTCGGTCAGATTGTTTTAAGGGTTTGAACTGGAAGTGAACACAATGGACAGTGACAGAAAAATACTTGGAAATGTAAATTGCATTTACTTAAAACACAATGTAATATTATATACATTGGGAATTGGAAACACCTAAAATAAAAGATCTATCCTCTATCTATGTTGAAGCTATTGATTCAGCCTTGTGCAGCAATATGGCGCTTGTATGCCTGCCAGCTTAGCAGTTTAATATGGTTCTTTTATGGATACTTACAGCAGCAGAGCATATTCTCCATATTCTCTGCTTACAAACCCTTCATTGCTTCCATGTTCTAATCTGTATTCATTGTTTCTTTTCTGCAGTAGTTGAAAATGCTCCAATGTCGCAGAAAACACTGATGTACATATTGCCCATCACATTGGCCATAATTATAGTCATCCTTCTAATGGTTGTGGTACTGGCCAAAAAGAAGCGCAAACATGGCGCCCTTTGGTTCCCAGAAGGTTTCTTCCTGCACCGAGAGAACAGCAACCAGAAACGCAGAGAACCTGTTGGGCAAGATGCTGTTGGAATGAAGTAAGTGCACCAAGACGTTGTCATAATATTGAGTATCAGATTAACAGTGGTCAACCCTTCACTCTCTATCGGTGCCCCATATAAGTAGTAATCATGGATTAGCAATGGCTTTCAGCTTTGTGACATGACTGAAAAAACATCCCCTACATACCTGTCATTCAAAATCCGATGGGCCCTAGCTTTCATTGGGCCACCGACCCAGGCCTGCCCCCCACCAGGACCAATGGCTGCAAGTTTTTAGGAGAAGAAGGAGAAAGTACAAGTTATGGAGGGGCTGGAGGCAGGAAATGGGCAGGCGACCCATTTGTTTGGCATTGGGTAGGGGGATGGACATGCACAGTGGAATTTTCCACAAGGGTAGGAGGAGTGGGCCTTTAAGGTTGGGGCCCAGTGGGCCCCTGACCCCACAGTCTGAAATGTGGTGTCACATTATATTAATTTTAAGAACCTCAAGGTTCACAACTGGGATCTTCAAGGCTCCACGAAAGACACGAAAGAACATCTTAACTCAAAAAAGGGTGCTAGATATATAGATTTATTAAATGTATTAAAAAAAAACTGTGTTTGCTTCTTAGAAATCTATCTGTGCCCATTGTGGATGGAAACTTACTGGATTCTAATCAAAACGATCACTGGTCAGATGACCGAGGACCTCAGCCCAAGAAATCAAAGGTACTATGTTAATCAAAGTGGGAAAACAGTAAAGCAAAATTATCACTTTAGGGTGAAGCCTAACGCTGTATTTAGAGGTCTTTGCATTTCTGATGGACATGTTGCAATCATAAGACTGAGACCTTTGCCTTAGATAGGTGACTTTCCCTGCTTTACTGGGTTAGAAATAGAGTTTTTGCTTTGCTGCCCTTACATTATTGCCCTTTGTTTAGTCCGAAGGTCAGGCTCTTCTGTTGGGAGGAGACGACCAAGTTGATAGCCGCCAGTGGACACAGCAGCACTTGGTGGCTGCAGATATTCGGATGACCCCATCATTGGCTCTTACGCCTCCTCAAGCAGAGCAAGACATTGATGTCATAGATGTGAACGTGCGAGGGCCAGGTCAGTAACCATTGGCTGGTTGGCCACTTAACTTATTATGTTTACTTATTATGTCATGATTGATTCTTTGGATATTTTTATAGCAGCCATCGTGAATATTAAGTTATATTAATATTATTAGTTGGGATCCATTACAAGGTACTGTTTTATTATTAAAAAGAAAGAGGAAATCATTTTAGAAAATTTGGATTATTTGAATAAACCGGAGTCTATGGGAGATGGCTCTTCTGCAATTCTGAGCTTTCTGGATAACGGATCCCATACAGGCATTATGGAAATTTTTTTGCTGAAGCCAGTGACCTAACAGGCTTTATGCATGCAAGACACATGTATGTTAGGCCAATGTGCCTTTCCTTTCAACTGAATAAGGACTTTACCAATGGAAATAACCAATATAATGATAAGTTGCAGCCATTTATAAACAGGCTACCAAAGCTGGTTACTATCATGACATTTGGGAGCTGAAATAAACAATAATATTTTCCCTTGCCCTTCAGTTGCATGGGATTGAAGAATAAGTAATACCCACTAACAACCATTTTGTTTTCATTTTTATAGTAAGTGTACATCGGACTGTCATGGCCATGCTCTCTTTAACTTCTTATCCGGGAATTCCTTTTGCATTACAGATGGCTGTACACCTCTTATGTTGGCCTCACTGCGAATGGGAAGTCCACATCTAGAGGAAGATGATGATGAGGCAGAAGATCCATCTGCAAATGTCATTACTGACCTGATTTATCAGGGAGCTTGTCTGCAGGCCCAGACGGATCGTACAGGAGAAACTGCTCTGC
The DNA here is from genome assembly GCA_038501925.1 of Xenopus petersii. Lineage (NCBI taxonomy): Eukaryota > Metazoa > Chordata > Amphibia > Anura > Pipidae > Xenopus > Xenopus petersii. Next base: position 118,864,794 of record CM076678.1, on the reverse strand, counting down.
ACCTGGCAGCTCGCTACTCAAGGGCTGATGCCGCCAAGCGCTTGCTGGATGCTGGAGCCGATGCCAATTCTCAAGATAGTATGGGGCGGACCCCTCTACATGCAGCAGTGTCAGCTGATGCACAAGGGGTTTTCCAGGTATTCTTGCAAACAAAAGCAGCAGATAGATTACATATATCTAAATTTATTCTAACTATATATTAAATATAACCAGCTACACTTGTAATATAATTCCTAATGTAAAGAAATAGCTAAAATCTTTCATAATGTGTTGGGTGGGAGGTTTTTCATTTAATTCCATATTTTATAACATAAATCAGCATCTAGAAATGCAGTATTCTAGTAAGTGCCATTACATTACAAATTATTCATGTTGGAGTAAATAAGATACTGGATTTCACCAGGTTGTTCCAGTACTGGAGGAGAAAAAGCTCAAATTCCAAACCTCCTTGCAATATGGAATTACAGGTGGTTTAGGGGAAGAATAGTGATGCTTGTTGTTGCAGGGCCTTGTATGGTTGAACATGTCACTGCAGAGTTGGCTAAGTGCTTGGATGTAGACAGAAGAAATGAAACCAGAGACTGAATTCCATGGGCAGCCTGATTATTGCAAGAACATGTTATTGCTGAGTTTGTTGCAGCTTTTAAGTGATCCACAATATCTAGAACTGGCACAGGCATATGTACACATTATACTCCGTTCCTTGCTTTGATATTGAGTAATGCATAAGTTGCTGGTTTTGATACTTACCTGCTGGCATTTTAAAACCTTATTGTGGAAGGGCCATTCTAGAATAAAAAAAGGAAAATATACTTAGAATAGTGTGTAACTGTGTGTCTTTACTTAGGAGTAAAAAAGTGTACAGCAGGAAATACTGTACTTTATATACCGAACTTACTGTACCAGCAAGAGGTTCAGTATCCTTATAATAGTATTGATTCAAATTTCAATGTTGTCCACAGCAGCTCCCCATCTTTTATTTCAAATTTCCTTTTCTTATGAGTGTCAGCGACACTGCACATGCTCAGTTTGCTCTGGGCTGATGTTAGATACCTGATCTCAGAGGTTGTGTTTATCAGAACATTAGCAGAAACTGAGGTTACATCTGCCACTGGTGTATGTGTTGAATATACTGTACACTGTGTATTGTATGTCTCTAAGCTCAGGTAATTGTAAATCAGCAGGAAAAAAGATGGGGAGCTACTGTGGGCACTTTCAAAGGCACATATCTTGAAAGCTAAAGGGCTAGCTAGCTATAGGAATAAAAATAATTCTTCATCTATAAAGTAGTGAATCCTTGTGTTGTTCACAAGGGAATGACTGTAAAAATGCTCTTTTTGGGAGGCGTCTGGAAAATGTGATTGTACTGGAGAAATGTATTTATTGCATTAGAAATTTTGGTTAGTAAGACCTAAGCCTCATCCCAACTATTTTCCTGCTCATGAGAGGGATCAAAGAAAGGGTAACTAGGAGTGGGTAAAGCAAATATTTCCAGTTCTGTGCTGTTGAATCAAATCATTTATATTAATGGACAGTTTACAGGAAAGCCGACATTTCTGCCTTTTATGTGTCTGATCACTCACTGAGTTATTATTCCAATCCGTCTGGTTTAAATCACTGATATTGTTTTTAAATATCACTTTTAAAAGAACGTCCCTGGATGTTCTGTATCGTATTGCATCATTCCATAGGAGCTAACCTACTAATTTTCTTCTTTCTTAAAGATTTTGATCCGAAACAGAGTCACAGACCTTGATGCGAGAATGAACGACGGTACAACCCCTCTCATCTTGGCTGCCCGTCTTGCAGTGGAAGGGATGGTTGCAGACTTGATAAATTGCCAGGCTGATGTTAATGCAGTGGATGACCATGGTAAGAAGAAAAATAGTTTTTGGTCAGATTGCTTAAACCTGATTGCTGTGGCTTTCTGGAAGCCAGCTTGATATTGAGGAACATCATCGGGCTGCTTTCAAGGACAGGCTACTGGGTACATGAAAGCAGGTTCTATAACTGACTATAACTCTGCTTTTTCCTCATGGAAAGGATGCACACAAGGAAAATTCAAATCTGGAATTAGTTGTCTTTTTTTTATAATGGAAACACATGCAGGAAAGGTGTCTGCTCTTCCATAGTCTGCCTATTCTCTCTAGTAGGCATAGGCTGCACAGGCCTTTTTGCTTCTGTGGGACAGACATCTTGTGTATAGTGAGTTTTTGTTTATTATGGTTAGGTATCATGTTGGAACACTTTTCAGAGGAGGAACTTCTCACAAAATTAGATTGATCCATAAGGATGATGACTCTAGTCTAGAGACTCATTAAAAATGTGTTCCTACAGTGGGCCTTTGCAACCTGATATGTGTTGTTATGTTGGGGTTTCTGGTGTCTAGCAACCAAAACTTAGATCCTGTACGATAACTGTAAATTAGGTCTTCAGCTCTATAGTGAAACAGTGGGGTAACTTTGGAGCTCCTGCAGCTACCAAAAGGACTTCTCTTAGAAGACCAGAAACCTATTTATATAGGAGAGTTCATTATGATTAGGAGGGGCGTTATCTAAGTGGGTCAATGACACTAGTGCTGCAATCTTGCAAAACCCATTAGGACATGTAAACATTAAAGGGCAAGCAGTAGTTTGTCCATCAAAATTATGCATAAGGAAACTAGGGCCACCTATATATATAATTTAGGTTTATCCAGGTACTGTGCAGTGCAGCCCCTGGCAAATTGGTAAGCCTTGCTAATACTGAGATGATACTGATGATAGTGTCCATACTGTATATTGCACCTGACTGAACAGCATTTTCAAAAACACTTTTATTGCAGTTTGTCATGTCTAAACAATATTCCTGCCCACAGGTAAATCAGCACTTCACTGGGCTGCTGCTGTAAACAATGTTGAGGCTACAATGGTTCTGCTAAAGAATGGTGCAAATCGGGATATGCAAGACAACAAGGTACAGATCTTGTCATATATGGATGCATTGCAGTATCTCTGCTGATGCAGTTTAAGCAAAAATAGCTTTTATTTGATATATTTAACTTCTTTGAGTGTTTGGAGTCTGGTATGTATAGCTTGAGAAATGTAAGAATTGTTCTCTCAATAAATATCATTATTATATTATTAGAAGTACTTGATTCTGCTGCCATACACTGTACATTTAGTAGGAAGTATCACAGTGGATAATCACTTCTCTTCTGTTATTGATATAGGAGGAAACGCCTTTGTTTCTTGCTGCAAGAGAGGGTAGTTTTGAAGCAGCTAAAATGCTTTTGGATTACTTTGCAAACCGAGAAATCACTGACCACATGGATCGTCTTCCCCGTGACATTGCCAAGGACAGGATGCATCATGACATTGTGCGTCTGCTGGACGAGTATAACTTAGTTCACAGCACACAGGGACAGCCTGGTTCCATGCTTTCAAATTCTCTTTCACCAGCAGTATGTGGTTCCAACAGATCTTTCCTTAACCTGAAACATGCCGCACAAGCCAAAAAGACCAGGAGGCCAAGTGCCAAAAATGTAGCACCTCGAAGTCTTCCAAACTTAGCCAAAGAACCAAAAGATACCAAAAACAGGAGGCGGAAAAAGTCAGATACTGACAATAAAGGGCAACTTTCTGAAAGCTCGGTAACATTATCCCCTGTGGATTCTCTTGAATCCCCCCATGCAACTTCATCTCCTACCATTACATCTCCTGGAACTCTGCATACGTCCCCTGGACAGATGCATGCGACATCTACATTGCAGCAACCACACACAACTATGTCTATGACTAACCTTCAGTCCATTGGTTGTGCAGCCAATAATATGCTGCCTTCTGTTGGACAGTTATTATCACAAGCCGCTCAAAATAATGTTCTTGCTGGACAAAGACAGCTCAATCTGTCATCTGATTGGTTAAGCCGCATGGAAAGAAACAACACCCAGTATAATGAAATGTTTGGTTTAGTCCACCATGATACAAATAACCACTCATGTATTCAACAAAATGGGATCATGCAAGCAGATATCAAGCCAACGCTGCATATGGGTGTGGCTAGGGATGCTTTGCCACCGATTATGACTTTCCAGCTTATCCCAAAGAGTGGAATGAATCAGCAGACACTAGTGCAGCAGACAAGTCATGCTCAGAATGTGGCCGGCATGTATCAGATGCCAGACAGAGCACGGATCACTGGCTCTTCTGTTCCCATAGCAATGATGCATCAACACGATGGACAGTTATCTCAAACTATGCTCACATCTTATCATCCCCTTCAGAACCCAATGGGAAAATATCCAACCCCACCATCACAACACAGCTACGCTTCCACTGATAAGACCCCAAACCACAACGGACATTTACCAGGAGAGCATCCTTACTTGACCCCTTCACCTGAATCTCCAGATCAGTGGTCCAGCTCCTCACCTAACTCTGCCTCCGATTGGTCAGATGTAACTACAAGTCCGACCCCTAATGGCAGTCAAAGAATGCCCGCCACACATATGCCTGAACAATCACACAATGGCATGCAGGTTTATGCATAGGACATGGTGTAATTTGTGTTTAATCATTGAACAAATTGGAGGCAATTCATACGTTCAGAAGTTGCTTCATCTGTGGCATCTGCCTAGAAATTCCTTTGTACCAAACAGGTACCCATTTCCGTTGCAGGTGCTCTTTTTGATCAAATAATATAAGGGTTTGCTTATCTACAGAATTTACAAAAGCTTCCCTTCCGATCAAAGGAATGAATTCGTACAATGTCCAGTAAAAATGGAAACGTTGCTCAGATCCATTTTTCAACATCTGGGCTTAAAGAACATTTTCAGTGCCTTTATTGAAGACAAAGGTCAGTAGTCGGAGCATGAGGTGCCCCTTGAGGAGACACGCACTTCACAATGACGTTTCATTACTTTTCTTGCAAACTGAAGATCAAATCATTACGAAAAACCACTTTCATTCTAGGTGCGACATGTAAATTGTAGTCACGGAGGCAGGGGAGGTCCTTTCAGTCCCACTTTCAAGGGATGTATGTGTATATATATATATATATATATATATATATATATATATATATATATATATATATATATATATATATATATATATATCTAAATACATGTTTAAATGTAAAATATCATTTGAAATGGCGTTTTGTACTCTCAGCCTTTTAAGACCAGTTTATGTCAATGTTCCTTTTATAACTTATCCAGCTCATTCCACTTTAAATGCTGTATTTAAAAAAAAAAAGTTGACTTTTGTTTGGCAGCAGAAATATTATAGCAACTCGTGTGCCCAGTGGATTGTGTTACAGTGTCATGTGATGGTTCTGGACAGATTTATGTATATATAACAAGCAGCAGCCGAATTGCGTTTAATATGAACGTCTGATCTCTTCTGCTTTTTTTTTTGTCTGTTACAAATGCTCGTTATTGTGTGTTTTGTAAAAAGAAAAGGACTTTTCCCGTTCTCTGGCACGGTCTGAGCAGTTGGAAGCAAGCACTTAGCCAAACAAAGCCTCCTTTTCTTCTTCCCCTTTCTGTTTTCTCTGCCAAAAGCACCTCATACGGGAAACTCGACTCTTGTTTTTCTACATATTTTATTTTCTACGGTTACTTTATACATTGTCCCTTAATATGTTCAGTTTCAATCGCAGAGCACCATTAAATATATGTCATAGGAAGAAGAGAAACGGCATCATTAGGTTAATATGTGACCTCAGAACTTTCCTGAATTTAATTAAACATAGACATTGGGCTTCACAGGGAGTTTTACATTTTCCCAATTAGTTTTGTCTTAAATTTCATTGCTTTGAACCCAGCTGAGTCTTTATTGCAACAGCGATTTTTGTTTTTCTTCCATCGCTAAGAAAACTTGGTTCAGAATCAATACTGAGTCAGTTTTGTTAATTCACTGAGAAAAAGAACACAGTCGGAAGGAAAATCTCATTGGTGCGTTCATTTTTACAAATTGAAATGTCTAAAATAACTTGAAAAATAAAGTAGCTGAGTTTTATAGAAGCTTGTCAGGTGTAAGCGGCTAATTATACATTTTTGATTTTTTTTATCGATAAATTTAAAAAAGTCTTGAGTTTGAAAAGAAATTCAAGAACATCTTTTCTGCTGACATTTTCTCACATTACTTTTGCCTAATGTGGAACACTGTCCTACTCTTCTGCTGTTCTTGGCTTTTTTTATACAGTAAGAAAATGATGGGCAGCCTGCAGCCCTCCAGTATTGAATTGCTGCAGATTAATCAGCCTAGCATATAAGCAATGTATAAGATCCAACAAAGACCATGTGCATTTAGTGCATTGGAAATAAACCAATAGTAATTTCTTGCCAAACCTTACTCTCTGGAATAAGGTTGTGGGTTATTTTTAAAGGTATCAGGAGAGTTCTATTAATATTTTTGCTAATCTAAATAGTGTACGTACAGAACTACTCAGATGCCTGTCTTCTTCACGTTCGTAGAATGCCTTGTGTCATGTCCAATCCATAGAGATCTCATCAAGTTGACATGTTTTATATGTTGGTTGCTTTAAAGGAACAGTTCAGTGTAAATAGATAGGCTGTGCAAAATAAAAATTGTTTCTAATATAGTTAGGCAAAAATGTAATGTATAAAGACTGGAGTGACTGGATGTCTAACATAATAGCCAGAATACTACTTATTGCTTTCCAGCTCTATAACTCTGTGTTATTCAATGACTTAAAGGGGGACCACGTGGGCCATAACTGTTCAGTGAGTTTGCAATTGATCCTCAGCATTCAGCTCAGATTCAATAGCAACAGTTATGACCCATGAGGCCCGCCCTCAAGTCACTAATTGGTTACTGCCTGGTAACCAATCTGTGGAAACCAAGAGAGCTGAAAAGCAGGAAGTAGTGTTCTGGCTATTATGTAAGACTTCCATAACATTTTTGGCTAACTAACTATATTAGAAACATTATTTATTTTGCACGGCCTATCAGTTTACCCAGTTTTTTTTTTTATACTGAACAATTCCTTTAAGGGAGGGAGATCAAACGTGAGGCCCTTCAGGGGATATAAGATAGTAGCATCTCCCCAACCATCAGTAGCACTGATTGAGAGGGTGACCAGAGGCACAACAACCTGGGTTACTTCTACATCCACATGTTTTGTCAGCCCACTGCTGTCTTGAGTGATAGCCCCTTTAACAACTTTTTTTCACACACCACCACAATGTCACAACCCTGTTACAAAAATGTAAATCTTCATGTGTAATTATTTGTCAGAAACTGCACTTTTTTAATAATTTTGTAACTTAATATCAAACAATATGACTTTTTGACAATCTGCAATTTTTTAAACAAAAAACGTGGATGTATATTTTATACTGTGTGTTGTTTTCATCTGTCAACCTACTTTTGCAGAATATTAACATTAGCAGAGTAATACATCTAAGCCCCACCCCCAAAATGCAACAACAGATATTATTATGGAGTACAGTACAGGTTAGAGAATGAACTGACGAAATCTAGAACTGGAAGCATAAGAAATGATATTATAGAAATCCACTGCCACTTTGCTTGCAGAAACGATTACATTGGTGCCATCCTTTGTTTATCGATTCAGTTTTTTCAGTGCCTTCACTTTGGTCGTTCTTTTGGGATTATTATCCTAATAATAAAAATACATTTTGCCCAAGTTGTAATTCTTGCCCCACAGAATGATGTTTGCGCCACCAAACTTCACTGAAAGCATTGGGTGGCCATACAGTATCAATAGCCCTGCCTATCATTGGTCTGTATAGGAGGGGGCACTACAAGAGCCATTACCATGAGAAATCACATCTGGAATTAGCCAAAAAAACACGAGTGACCGAGTAGCAACGTGCAAAAAGATTTTGTGGTCAGATGAGTCTGACAAAACCAAACCAGTTCATAATTTTTTGAGTTGTGTTTAGACTTAAATGAGGCCATACCTAATCACAGATAACTGACCTATTTGGTGGGTTTAAGCTGTATGATCATATCATTTGTCCATCAAGTCATGGTTGGTTGGATAACATGAGGGCACTGTGCAGTTCCTTTGTAAGGGGGACACAATGATTGTCCTCACCCAACATGATTTTTCCAGCCTTCCCAATGGATATCTAAATTAACCCATATCAGACATCATAGCTTTGGACCCACACACAGGGCATTCATTTGTCATCTAGTCAGTGCTTCTGTATGGCCACCCAGAGTTTACCACTAGTGATGGGTGATGGGTGTTTAAATGTCTTCTGGCTTTCCTCATGCAATAAAAAATGGGTTGGTAAATATTGCTTGGGGCACAATGTTTTTGTTTTCACAAATTGACCATTTCAGCTGAAGATTGCCTGAACTGTGTTACTTTCTAACTTTATTTAGCATTATCATAGGCAAACACAAACCTTCCTGAAGTATTTCAGCCCCTTTTAAGAACAGCACTTCACAGAAGATAGATGTTATAGATATTCACATAAATGGCGCTAACAAAATCACATATTAAGTAAAGAGAGGCCTAGAGTTTCCTGCTGGAGTCTCAAACCCAACAGATATACATAAGATCTCAGAAGCAACATAGTAGTTAGTAAATACCAGTGAAAAACAGAGAACTGCTCTAAACTACTATACCGTTTCATTCAATACTGAAAAGCAAGGGGCAGGCATGGTGGAATTTGGGTTTCAGCTGGGTCAATTTGGGTCAGTGACCTTAGTATTGCACTCACAGTGGGCTCCCACTTGCTAATAGTAGGCTAATCAATGGAATGAGTGGCTGGCAAAATTTCTGGGTTAAGCTACACATGTACAGGTGCTATCATAAATATCTTAGATCTGGGGAATTTCAGCAAATTTCCCATGAGCATATAAAAATGTCTACAATTTCAAAAACCTAGCTTTATGGTGATTTGTGGTCCAATTATATGAGGTGTTCCTCCACCCTGTCTTCCAACCCCATCCATGGTACATCTTCTGGATCTGTCAGAACTCCAAACTTATTGACCCACTAACCTACTTATGCCCTGTGGCTGATATCCAGAAACTGTGTTTTCGATGGTCCCTGATGGAAAATGTTAGGCTTCAGGATGTTTCGGGCAAATTTTGGCTATATTGAATGAATTGTTTAGGAAAATGCAAACTAAAAGATTGATGGTTTTGAAAGTATTTAATCAGTATTAAAATAAGATCAATATTAAGAACCATGAGTATATGAAGTAAATAGGTAGATGCCAAGATGGCCCCTGTGGTTATTGTAATTGTTGCATTGACTAGTAGACTAGTTTACAGAAAGCCAAGCTAAAATTAAACACTGCCAATAAAAGCTTACTGATATTCTTGTGATGTGGACATCTTGGATGTTGTGTACAAGAACTGTTTCCAGGCAATGTTGATATCTTGTTCTAACATTCATATTTGGTCAACAGAACCCACTCAAAATTTTCCAAATATTTTGTGAAGTCCTGAGTACAGTTCTAGCCTGGGTGCTATATGTATGTTCTCCCTGTGTCTGTATTTCCTCCCACACTTCAAAAACATACAGGCAGGTTTATTGGCTCCAGATAAAACTGGCCCATGTGTGTGTGAATGTGATAGGGGCATTAGATTGTAAGCTCCACTGGCGCAACGACTGGTGTGAATGATGTATAATCTCTGTAACGTGCTGTGTAAATGTGTTGGCACTATATAACTTATGGATAATATTATTTGTAACCCCTTTTCTGCAAGCAATACAGCAGAAGTCAAGTTGGGCACAGGGTGGTCCAAATGCTTGAGCGGGCGAGACTGGTAAACGTTGCTAAACTCACTGTACATATTCCAGTGTTACTTTTTTTTTTTTTTTTTAGAAATAACATTCCCTATTTTTTTGTAAACTCTCTGCAGACTATGCATTTGTACCAAGTCTATGTTGCATGAAGTATGTGATAACATTTTAAAAATGTTATGTTTAAAGTCTTATGTATGACATGTTTTATCACAAAAAATAAAATGCAGCTTAAAAATGAAATCCAGAAATTGGCTGTGTTTGTCAGTGGGGTCCGGTGTTAAATCCTCAGCTGTATTTTAAGACATTCTGAAATATCTGGCATCAGCAAGAGAAAAATATCCTTCAGCTATACTATGTTTCAGGCTCGGACTGGCAATCTGTGGGGCAAATGCCAGAGGGGCTGCTATAAGGTCCCATAGAGAGTAAGTATTTAGTGGGCTGTTGATGCTGTTTGGGCCTCTGTGTACCTGAAATGCCAGGGCCTATTTTAATTCTCAGTCCGGACCTGCTATGTTTATATGGTAGCACCAGGACATTATGTACGTCCGCATTCATCATACAGGTACAGGATCTGTTATCCGGAAAACCGTTATCTAGAAAGCCCCGAATTACAGGAAGGTCATCTCCCACAGATGCCAAATAATCCAAATATTTAAAAATGATTTCCTTTTTCTCTGTAATTATAAAACAGTACCTTGTTCTTGATCCAAACTAAGATATAATTAATCCTTATTGGAGGCAAAATAACCCTGTCGGGCTTATTTAATATTTAAATGATTTTTAGAAAACCTACAGTATGGAGATTTAAATTACAGAAAGATTCCTTGGGGCAAATTTACTAAAGGACGCAGTGACTAACGCGGGCGAAAATTCACCAACGTGACGTCATTTCGGTACTTCGCCGATTTACTAACGGTCGCTGGCATAACTTCGCTAGTGAAGGAGATAGACTCTAGCGGTACTTTGCTCCCTAACGCCTGGTGAATTTGCGCTCTGGCGAATGGACATAACTACGAAAATTCACTAAGATGCAGATTTTACTGAACGTTGCCCCTTGCACCAGACCTTCACCACCTCAGACCAGGCGAAGTGCAATAGAGTAGATATGACTTCCTAAAAAATAGTTGAAAATGTTTCCCAGTCCCAAAAAATGCTGCCGACTTTTCCATTCTTCAGGGTGAAAAATAGCGTAAATATTTTTTGGGGTACCCGGCTTCCCCCCTACATTTCCTAACATATGGCACATAAACTATACACTGGGCTCATGTGTAGGGCAATATAACTTTATTTTCTTCTATTAAGGTTTCCCGGCTTGTGTAGTGTAATGTATTTGCTGCAACATACACCTCCATTCAACTGCTAGCGCAACTTCGACAGCGTTTGGCGGCCTGGACGCAACTTCGGATCTTAGTGAATTAGCGTTGTCCTGGTGAATCTATGCCTGGCAAAGTGTTGCGCTGTGAGCAAAGCCGGCACTGGCGAATTTTCAGGGGTTAGTGAATTTGCCCCCTTATCTGGAAACCCCCAGGTCCCGCACTTTCTTGATAACAGGTCCCATACCTGTAGTGTCAAAATGCGCTCTTAGCACTTCTGTGTAGTTGCACTCGTTGCTGCTCAGTCCTTCCTGCCTTCTGCTCCCAATTGTGCGGTGCTGGGCCTATGCACCCAGTGTCAATAGGAGCAGCACCCCTGTGCCCACAGAAACGGGTGCAGATGTCACACTGTGACCACTGGAATTTATGTAAGCATAAAGTCACTATTGACACCATGTAATGTTGTTGTGCGTTCAGACAGTGAGGTTTGTGCTACTTCCAATAACATGGGAGACATTCTTGCAGCAACAGATCTCTAGTGAGTTAAACTAAAGGTGGCCATACACGGGCCGATAAAAGCTGCCGACAGACCGTGTCGGCAGCTTATTGGCCCGTGTATGGGGCCCCCCGACGGGCTTCACCGATCGAGATCTGGCCGAAAGTCGGCCAGATCTCGATCGGATGGGACAGAAAATCCCGTTGGATCGCGGCCGCATCTATTCGTTGATGCGGTCCCGCGATCCGACCGCCCGTTAAGGCCTCGTTAGGATCCGATCGTTGGGCCCTAGGGCCCACGATCGGATCGGCCCGATATTGCCCACCTCAAGGTGGGCATATCGGAGGGAGATCCGCTCGTTTGGCGACATCGCCAAACGAGCGGATCTATCAGTGTATGGCCACCTTAATACACTCTGACATGGCTGCAAAACCTCCTACACCAACAAGTCTTACTTCACATGTATTTTGCACTAATCTGTATTTTTTTTGTGATGGTGACCCCTAGTGTACACCACAGAATATTACAGCCTCAGAAAGCATTATAGTTTTGGAAAGAGCACATTCTGTCACATCCAAAATGGGGAAAATACATCTTTTTTTAAATTCCAAGTGCCAAAGCATTACCAAGCAGATTTATCAAAGGTCGAGGTGAATTTTCAAATGAAAAATTTTTTTAATTTCAAGCTATTTTTGTGTACCTCGACTAGGGAATAGTCCAAATTTTGATTTGCATTTGAAAAAAATTTGAATATCGAAATTTATCATGTACTGTCTCTTTAAAAATTAGACTTCGACCATTTGCCATCTAAAACCTGCCTAATTGCTGTTTTAGCCTATTGGGGACCTCCTAGAACCTATTTGCAGTCATTTGGTGGATTTTGAAAAAATCGAATTCAATCAAATGAGCTATTAATTCGATTCATACGATTCGAATACGGCCAAAAACGGACCTATTCAACTAAAAAAAAACTTCGACTTAATTTCAATTGGTCTTTTTTGAATTCGAATTTCAAAGTTTTTTCAATTCGAAATTCGACCCTTGATAAATATGCCCCCAAATGTAAATTTTTGGGAAATAAGAGCAACTCCTTAATGATATAATAAAGTTACAATAAAACATATTTCATCTATCTTCATATTGTCATTTATCTCTTGAGGTTTTTCTAGCATTAAATCTGGCCAAACCTGGTAACAGCCATTCATATTGCGCGGGTGCCAGACAAGTAGATATTTGTCCAGTTTGGCCACTCAATTGTATGGCCAAATCAGGCCTATCTGCTCATTGGCCTTTTGCTTGGACGGCTGAATGGATCCCATGGGGTACTATGAAGACTTGTTGGATGACAATCACATTCTGATGCTTTTCTAATCTATATATCAGTGAGCCCTGATCAGATATTATCATTTTGGTCACAAATGGGAGGCCAACCTGGTCAACAGATCATCCAAAGAATCATCTAAGCCATTCTTAAAGGCATTAACTGAATCAGTAGTGATGGCTGATTCAGTTAATGCCTTTAAGAATGGCTTGGATGATTTTTTGGACAGACATAATATCAAAGACTATTGTGATACTAAGCTCTATAGTTAGTATAGGTATGGGTATATAGAATTTATGTGAAAGTATGGAGGGGTGTGTGTATGGATGCTGGGTTTTCATTTGGAGGGGTTGAACTTGATGGACTTTGTCTTTTTTCAACCCAATTTAACTAAGTAACTATGTAACAGGGGCCGACAACTAATCAACATCTAATATTGGCCTGAGCATGAGCAGTGGAAGAATGAATGAAAAGTACCTGGGCTGCAGTGCTACTGTATGTGCTCAAGTAGAAAAAGGCAACGGGCCTGGTTGAAGCAGGACTTCGGGGGAAACTTTCTAAAAGGCAAATTTTCACCTCGGAAGGCTCCACCACATCGCGCAACTTCCTCAGATGTTAATTCACAGCGAATACCTGTAATCAAAAGTTTTGTCTCGGCATATGAACCTCACGTGTGAAAATTCGATAGTGTGGACATTTCTAAGCAAATTTTCACTACTGTTACTTTCTTCCTTGTTAATCTTCATTAACATACCGTATAACCTGGAGAAACAGACTCTGCCGAAAGGGGAACATATTGAAAAAGTAACTATCGTGCGCCTGAGCAAATATTCGCCTGGCGAAATGGCCCAAAACTTCTCTAGCTTTGAGCTTCTTTGCTAGCGAATTGTCCTCTTCGCCTTTTACTTAATTGCCAATGTCCCTATGAATTGTCATTAAGGTGAATTTTCACTAGAAAAGCCCACTTCGACTTTGGTAACTTTGTCCTTTATGTTTATAGTTTGTGCCATAATGCCTGTGTCTGCTGCCCTATAAAAGAAAATAATTACAAATACATATATAAAATGAGATAATAGAGGTCTACTGGGTAAAATAAAAGGACTGCCATTTTGGGGGAATGCTTTATTGAATTGTCATTGCAGATGAAATTGCTGAGGGCTTTTTTATCATTTAAGCTATTAACAATTTTTTTTAATGAATTTCACATCTGAAATTGTCTTTTCTTTTCTAAGAAGGTCAGACACAATATAACATTATGCAGTGTAGACAGACAGAGCCTTGTTGAATTAATTCTGGACCAGATAAGTGAGTGAAACCCAGGGGAAGATGGTATTACAGTACAGGCATTGGACCCTTCATCAAAATGCTTGAGATGCAAAAATATGAATCTACATTACAAGTTGCCTATAGGTCACGTGTGATCACTGATAGTTCTGCTTTTGTAATTAATGGGTCACTTGAAGTTCCTAAACCTGACGGTTTTGCCAACCTGACTGTCCCTTCTCAAACTGTCAGTTAGAGTTTCTAATGCTAACGGACTCCTGCTGCACAAATATGGCAGCCCCCTCATACAGGAACATGGTAGTAAGAAAGGTCATGTAAAAGCATCAGGCAAATACTTTTATGGCAAAATTATAAATAGCATTCAAAGACAATAAAAAAAAGGTTATTTTCTGGTGTATCTTTTTAAGTAAATATTTGGAACTAAGAAGGTAAATAAAGGCTAAGACTAAAGGCCATAGACACAAATAATATAGTATATAGTAATAGTATATGGCAGGAGACGAGACGACAGATATCGGCAGAAGACTAGGATATCGGTGGGCTCGTTCATCGGGCAAGCAGGAATATTGAATATTGGGCACTGTTACGTCAGATACAAGTAGAATTCTATTGTTTCTACCTGTATATCGGACGATTCAGCTCTAATGTGTCTGTATTGAAACAAACAATCTTTCCTGCTACCAATGGTCACCTTAAGTGATATTCAAGTAAATGCTACCAGCTGATTGGCTGCAGTAATACGGAGTAATACTACCAGCTGATTGGCTGCAGTAATACAGAGTAATGCTACCAGCTGATTGGCTGCAGTAATACGGAGTAATGCTACCAGCTGATTGGCTGCAGTAATACGGAGTGTTAAATGTTCTTTCTGGATCAGGAGGCTGTCAGGCTGATTTCACTTTACCATGGAAAGTCAACCCGTAAGCTTAAAGATCTCAAAAGATAAAAAACTGAAATGGATAGTGAAGATGGAGTGAGATACATAAGAGGGAATGTTATTAAGAATTGCAAGCAATATTTATATGCGTTTTTGTGAATGTTTAGCACTGCTCAAAAAAGTAAAATCAACCCAGTAAAATGGGGGACCTCCTAGAACCTATTTGGAGTCAATTGGTGGACTTTGAAAAAAATCAAATCGAATCGAATTCGATCGAATGTGCTAATCCTTCGATTGGTACGATTCGAATTTGGCCGAATACGAACCTATTTGATCGAAAACGGACCTATTCGACCAAAAAAGTTTTTTCAATTTGAAATTCGACCATTGAGAAATATGCCCCTTACTCTGGATTTTCGTTGAATTATTTGCCACAAAATACGCTTTGTGATTGCGAACTTTTATTATATAGACTGCGAATGTTCGCAAAAGCCATTTTGACGCAAACTTTGCAAGGAAGTCATGGTGGTCTGTAATCGGGTCAATAAGGACGCAAACATGGTCGCCACCATTTGCAATGATCCTTGCAAATTTGTTTTGTGCAAAGGAAACATATTACATTCCCCCAATAAAGTGCATTTTTTTGAGTGGTGAAATTTAATACAAACTAAATGTTTGACTCGGGTTAGGTGGATATATTTTTAACTTGTAGGGGCTGATGTACCAATATGCAATACTTTGTAGGTAACAAAAATAATCAGGCATCAGGAAAGGTGTTTTTTTTTTTTTTTTTAATGGGGATCAATTAGGATTTACCAGTTTGGTAGCATAAGTAGTTTGTAGCATAAAACATGCAGCGATTTTGAATTTACACTCAAATTATTTTCTATTCTTTAACATAAAGGATTTTAAATATGGGCAGTTTTGCCCAAAAATTCAACCTTGCCAAAGTGTTTGTCTTTAAAAATCTGGAAGCAGCAAAATGTCTGTAAACAGCAATGATGTTTACGTGTATTGTTGTAACATGGAGTGGCATTATAAGCTATTTAAGTGATGTACAAGCCCCAAGCATGTCTGACTGTGGATTAATTATAAATCCTGTCACTCCTCAACACCCAAATGTTAGGAGCTGCTGACTGGCGGGTTGCAGGATAGATATATTTAATATAAAGTATTATTTTTATAAAACACTAGGCCACAAATCCTGTGTTGATGTGATCTTTTAAGCTAAGTGGTAATAAAATGCAAATAATATACACAGACGTGTTGTCATTAAAAGCAAATGTGCTAGTCCTTGCTTCAGACTATAGCTGATTAGGGCTGGGGCTTCATTTGAAACTTAGCACTGTCCCTTAAACTATATTGGTATAAAAATCAGTCTCTGCAGCTGTTCTTCTAGTTATGTTTCCTCCTGCCCAGTGTATTATGGTATATCCTTCTGTGAGTCTGTGAATGAAAGGTGCCACATACATTATGCCACCTACTCAAACATTAAAGGAGAATTCAACCCTACCCTGGGTAGAACCCCCTCCCTCCTCCTCAAATGCCGCTAATTTTTTACTCACCTCCGTGCAGATTCTGGCCTCTGAGTTCACGGCAGCCATCTTCTTCTTCTCCGGTAATTTTCATGCATTGACGGCATTTTCGGTGCAGTCGGAGTAAATTTCCGGTCCCGAACCACTGTGCAAACTTCCGAAAAAGACCGAAGATTACCGGAGAAAAAGAAGATGGCTGTCGTGAACACTGAGGCCATAATCTGCACGGAGTGTGAGTAAAAAATTAGGGCTTTTGCCCGGGGGGCAGGTAGGCTGGGGGGGAGGAGGGTCTACCCAGGGTAGGGGTTTTTTAAACTACGGGTTGAATTCTCCTTTAACAGTTAATTGTCCAGTGTGCAGAAAAGATAACAGAGGCAACTGCTACTTTGTTAACCTCTGTCATAAAGCTCTTCATGAGCAACAAATAGGGGCTGGAGAACAGCTACAAGGGGTCTTTTCAGTGCTTAATCACTGATTCTTCAATTAATGAGGCTAGTTATTCTCTATATAAGGATATTAGTGTTGTGCAGTTAGCTATTGATCAAAACAGGAAAATGTAAGTGATATCAGTTAACTTAATAGGCTACAAAATGCAAGCTTCTGGGACTGACTGGATCTCCTCTTAGGAAGCAGTCCTGAAAGCTTGCATTTAGTAACCTACTAGATTAGCCCATTAAAGATATTACTCACTCTTTACAGATATACAAGTTTGTGTATACACATGTTTCTAAGTAATAATGCGGCAAATGCGGGGAGGTATCTGCCTCATTAAGATTACAGTATCACTTGTACCAACATCTCAAACTCCTTCAACGGAGAACAAATTACACAATTAATTAAGATGGACATCCAAAGCCTGTGTGAATTCAACAACTGCCAGTGCTCCTTCTTAACTTATTACCAAGCCATCATGTTCACAAAAAGTAATGTTACCACACTTGTAGGTGACGGACCAAGGACAGGTAGAATAAAATGGGGAATAAAAATAGTATGTGGCTTACAATTGGTAGTTTTGCGAAGATATGCCCACACAAGCTAGCTGTGGCAAAAGCTATTGTAGCTAATAGCAGTTCTCTAGCGTGAGAGTCTAAAAGTTGTCAACTGCAAAAATAACAATTGTTATTAGTATTAGGAGGGTTCAAAGCAGGTAGGTGTCTTTCCTCTCCTCCATTCTCCTTTGGTGGATTATATTAGATCAAGGGTGAAGTTGCGGATTACATCCAGAGCTCCACTGTCAAAGCCGCATATATCTAGCATTCCTCTGTCATCAGGATCTGCTATTGAGAAGCCGTTGGAAGTCATTGCACAAACAATCAGCTTTGCTGGTATGCCCATTTTCTATAAAAAAAACAAAAACAAAGTACACTTCAGAACATTGTATATTTACACATATTAAAACAAATAGGCAAATGTAACAGACACCCAAACGGCAACTGAAAATGGGAACTAGCCCCAAAAATCTGTGAAATAAACCACAGGTCCCATTTTGAATTGCCAGTTGAGTGCTGGTACCATGTGTCTAATAGCATTCTGATATGGAAGTGCATCTCCTGAGATTACCAAGCACAGGGAATTAATTAAAACAGAGGCCTGGGAGAGCTTGTGAGAATCTAGTACAGGTATGGGACCTCTTATCACTCCAACTTGCAGTACAGCAGTAAAGATTCACTGGAGACAGCTGGGAAAATGGGATTTTGTGTTACTCACCGTTAAATCCTTTTCTCTTCAGCAGTCTGTGGGACACAGGGACCATGGGGTTCAGCTTCTACCTTCAGGAGGCAGGACATTAGAACAAAAGCTGACTCCGCCCCCTTAAGCTATACCCCCTACTCACCGCAGGGGAACTCAGTTTTGAATTAACCAAGAAGAAATAGAACTCCATAACTATATACAAACAACCACTTGATGGCGAATAACAGTCTGAGGAATCGCTTCCTGGGCGGGATGCCCTGTGTCCCACAGACTGCTGAAGAGAAAAGGATTTAACGGTGAGTAACACAAAATCCTCTTTTCTCTTGCAGATATCTGTGGGACACAGGGACCATGGGGACATACCAAAGCCGTCCCAACTAATATGGAGGGAGGAAGCGAGGCCGAAGTCTTTAAACTACCGCGGCCTGTAATACCTTCCTCCCGAAGCGTGCATCCGATGCCGCAAAGACCTCAAATTTATAGAATTTTGTAAATGAATGGATAGAGGACCATGTTGCGGCTCTGCAAACTTGTTCGGCTGAGGCGTGATTCCTGAAGGCCCATGAAGTGCTGATACCTCTCATTGAATGGGCTCTGATGAGTGTTGGAGGTGTTTTTCCTCTGGCCACGTAGGCGCGTCTAATAGTTTCTCTTATCCATCGGGATATGGACGTTTTAGATGCCGGAAAACCTTTGCGTATTCCTGAATGAATGATGAACAATGAAGATGATTTTC
Source organism: Xenopus petersii (assembly GCA_038501925.1). NCBI lineage: Eukaryota > Metazoa > Chordata > Amphibia > Anura > Pipidae > Xenopus > Xenopus petersii. The sequence goes on along the minus strand of CM076678.1, from coordinate 118,845,799 downwards.
GAAATTCCTTGGTTCTGTCTAAATAAAACTTAATACCTCTTACAGGATCTAAGGCATGCAAGGCAATCTCCTTTGATTTAGGATTGATTTAGGATGAGGACAGAACGATGGTACTGTGATGTCTTGGTTGATATGAAAATCCGATATGACCTTGGGTACAAATGAAGGAATGGTGCGTAGAACCGCTCGATCGATTGACATGATAGAGCACTCAGTTCGGATACTCTGCGCGCTGATGAAATAGCTAATAGAAAAGCCACTTTCCACGAAAGCCACGCCATAGGAATGGAAGCCAAGGGTTCAAACGGAGGACCCTGCAATGCCGACAGCACCAAATTCAGTTCCCACGGAGGAAGAGGATCTCTATATGGAGGAACTATATGTGTTGCTCCTTGTAAGAATGTTCGAATATCCGCATTAATTGCCAGCTTCTTTTGAAACAGAACCGAAAGTGCTGATACTTGGGATCTTAATGATGCCGAAGACAGTCCCTTATTCAACCCAACTTGAAGGAATTCTAAAATGCCAGGAATTGAACAGTCCTCAAAAGGTATTCCTTTTTGAACACACCAATCTTTGAAATAACGCCACACTCTGTAGTAAGTCTTCGACGAGACTGGTTTCCTTGCTGCTATCATGGTCTTCACTACCTCTGAAGAAAAACCCTTTTGTTTCAGCACTAGGGTCTCAATAGCCATGCCGTCAAATTGAGCATCTTCGAGTTGGGATGTACTATGGGGCCTTGAGATAGTAGATCTGGTAGATTCGGTAGTGGCCATGGATCTCCTCTGGTCAGATTTATCAGATCGGAAAACCATGCTCGTCGAGGCCAGTGTGGTGCTATTAGAATCACTGTGTGATTTTCTCTTTGAATTCTTCAAATTAACCTGGGTAGCAGAGGAAGAGGGGGAAATGCGTAGCCTAGTTGGAACTCCCATGGAGCCGTCATGGCATCCACTGCGAGTGCCAGAGGATCCCGGCAACGAGACATGAATTGTTGTACCTTCCTGTTTGCTCTTGACGCCATAAGATCTATGTCCGGAATTCCCCATCTTTCTGTGATCAGTGTGAACACTTCTTGCCCTAGAGACCACTCTCCTGGATCCAATGTCTGTCGACTCAGATAATCGGCTTCCCAATTTTCGAGGCCCGGAATGTATATTGCGGATAGAGTTGCATTGTGTTTTTCCGCCCAAGACAGAATTTGGCTTACTTCCTGGAGTGCTTGTCGACTGCGAGTACCTCCTTGGTGATTCAAGTAAGCCACCGTTGTCGCGTTGTCCGATTGAACTCGGATGGCTATTCCCTTCATTATCTGTTGCCAATAACTGAGAGCCCTCCTCACCGCTCTTAGTTCTAGAATGTTTATTGGCAGTTGAGTTTCTGCTGATGACCAAATCCCTTGAGCTGTGAGTGTGCCGAACACTGCCCCCCAGCCCTTTAGACTGGCGTCCGTAGTGAGGATCCGCCATTGAGGGTCTGCAAGGTTCCTCCCTTTGGACAGGTTGTTGCAGTTCAGCCACCATGTCAATGACACCTTGGTCTTGGGAAGTAGAACTATTCTCTGAGACAGATTTGTTCGGTTCCACTGTGTTAGAATGTTCCATTGTAATTCCCTGAGATGGAACTGCGCAAAGGGAACCGCTTCTATTGTAGCCACCATGGATCCCAGTACTCTCATGGCATACCGAGCGGTAGTGTTCGGAGTCTTGGTGAGACGTCGTACCAACGCTAAAATATTCTCTATCTTGTCCGGCGGCAGATAAACTTTCTGTTTCTTTGTGTCGAAAATCATACCTAGAAACTTTAGTTTTTGGCTGGGAACTAATTTTGACTTTGTGGTATTGATTATCCAACCCAAGTTTGTCAGTGATTGTATCACTTGGGCCAGATCGTTCTGTGCCTCTTGGTGAGATGGCGCCTTCAGAAGAATGTCGTCCAGATAGGGCGTAATGGATATCCCTTGTACTCTGAGAGATGCCGCCGCTGCTGCCATCTTGGTAAAGATCCGTGGAGCCGAGGTTAGGCTGAATGGTAGTGCAACGAATTGAAAGTGTAGTCCTAGGTAAGCAAACCTCAAGTATTTCTGATGGACTTGGAAAATCGGGATATGAAGATACGCGTCCCGGATATCTAGTGCGGCCATGAACTCGTTCGGTCTCATACTGGCAATAACTGAACGTAGGGATTCCATCCTGAAATGAGCTGGTCGAATGAAGGTATTGAGCATTTTTAGGTCTAATACTGGTCTGAAGGAGCCATCCTTTTTTGGCACAATGAAGAGGTTTGAGTAGAACCCTCGAAATCTTTCCTTTGGGGGAACAGGTACAATGACTTTTTCTTGTACTAGATTGAGTACTACTGCGAAAAAGGCTTGTCTCTTTTGTGGCTCTGTTGGCACTCTTGACATGAAAAATTGAGATGGAGGGATGGAAGAAAACTCCAGCTGATACCCTCGGGATACGTTTTGTACCCAAGAATCCTGTGTGGTTCTTCGCCAAACCTCTTGAAAGTGAAGCAACCTGGCCCCGACTGTAGGTTGCAGACTGAGATCGATTTGGTAGTCATGCTGAAGATGACTTGTCTGACGGCTTTGACTGGTTGCGTCTGTTCTGCCAGTTGCTCTTGAACTTATTCTGGAATCTACTTTTGTTTCCTGAAGACTAAGACTGGAAGTCCCTGGAAGTTGAAGTCTTGGTGTAGCGTGGGGAACGAAAAAATCGTCCTTTCCGAAAAGTGGACCGAGGTTTATTTTGGGGAAGGAGCGTGCTCTTGCCCCCTATGGCTTGACTAATAATTTTATCCAAATCAGACCCAAACAGAAGTTTTCCTTTAAATGGTAGAGTGGTAAGAGATTTCTTTGGTGATAGATCTGCTGACCAGAGTTTCAACCATAAGGATCTGCGTGCCGCCACCGATAATGCTGAAGTACGCGCTACTACTTGGGCTGCATCAAGAGATGCCTCACAAATATAATTGGATGCATCCTTAATTTGTGAAGTAATGTCAAGAAGTTCTTGTCTAGGTCTTCCTGAAGCAATATCATCCATCAAGGATGAAATCCAAGTTTGAAGAGCTCGGCTTACCCATGCTGTTGCAAAAATGGGCCTTAAGGATTCTCCCGATGAGGAAAAAATGGCACGCAACAGTCCTTCCAACTTCTTGTCCATAGAGTCCTTGAAGGACGATGCGTCTGGAACTGGCAGAGCTGTATTCTTAGATAGTCGAGAAACCGGAGCATCTATAGATGGAGGAGAACCCCATTTGTCAGTATTTTCTTTTGGAAACGGATAAAGTCTTTGAAAACGGCGATTAGCCTGAAATCTCTTCTCCGGTTGTTCCCACTCGGACTGAACAATGTTGTCTAGTTGAGGGTGAGAAGGAAATATTGGTACCGATTTTTTCTGATGTTTAAACATTAACTGGGAAGAATCTGATGAAAGCTCAGATTCCTTGAGATCCAAGCACTTGATTACCGACAAAATTAACTTGTCTATAGATTCTGAGGATCTAGTCGGCTCCTCATTATCCTCTTGGTCATCAGATATTTCACCTTCACTTTGTGAAAAATCATCCTCTGTAGGAGAATTGGCTATAGATTCTTCCTCACTGAGTTCCAGAGATGTTGAAGGAACTGCACGTTTGTGAGCACGGGTCTTAGGTTCCACTGCACCCTGATCTAGTCTGTCTAGAAGTTTATCTAAGCATGCCGCTAATTTAGGAATGCCGGAAGATAACTGGGTTGCCCATGCAGGCGGGGCTACTTCAGTGGCTATGTGAGTTTGGTGCATGCGGAGGAGAATTATCCTCCCTATTGTCTGTAACAGCAGTTTCCTGCAGTTCTTGAGCCCTCAGTGACCCCTCAGCCGAAGAAGGCGGAATGCAGTTACTGCATAAGGTCTCTTTATGACCAGCTGGTAGGCGTTTGCGGCACTTGGAGCATGCTAAATATCTAACTTTAGAAGCAGCATGACTGGTCCTAGCAAACGGCCCTTCAGACTTTTTTTTTTTTTTTTAATTTTTATATATTTTTTAAAAACCAAAAACACTCTGAGGTAGCTCTTACCCTTGTGCCTGCCCCCCTCGGCACCTTCTCCCAGCCCCTGGCCCCTGTATCTGACCGTGAATAGTACTGTGATGTCTTTCTTGCTGAGTCAGCGTAGCACCGGCTAGTAGCAATGGGACGCGCCTGCACACGCCCGCTAGGAAGTTCCCAACCGCCGACACCCTTTTCTCCCTGAGGCGCTGAAAATCAGACTGGCTGCAAGGAAACACGCGCTGCTCGAGTCACTTGCGCACTTAAAATGGCGCTGACAGAAGTGACGAGCCATCGCTAACAGGGATATGCCTATGCGTTCCGCAGTGGAACGCAGTCTAACCTCCAGGTGTGCCCTTCCCCACGCGCCTAACAGAACACACTGTAGCCGTCGTCGGAAGACACAATACGACCAGGGGAGAGGTTGAGAGGGGCAAAAGCACCATTACACGCCATAATTATTGCTCCAGCGTAAAACGCCAATACTCACATACCCTGGACATCCACTATATCTCAGGATGCCCGCATTCAGCCTTCTGCTCTGGACAGCTGCGGCTCATGTTACATGACGCCATGGAATGCTGTGTGGCTCGCTCCATAAGAGACTTATTGGCCCCAGTGCAGATATCCCACAAAGGGGGAAGCCTAAAAGGAGATTCCCTTAAGCAGAGAACTCCAGGACAACCCCTGGTGCCAAACACAAAGTCTGGCCGCAGAATAATCCTGACTGGATTAACATCCTGACTCCTTGAGGACACTAGAAAAACTGAGTTCCCCTGCGGTGAGTAGGGGGTATAGCTTAAGGGGTGGAGTCAGCTTTTGTTCTAGTGTCCTGCCTCCTGAAGGTAGAAGCTAAACCCCATGGTCCCTGTGTCCCACAGATATCTGCAAGAGAAACTAACAATATGTCTAGCCCCATGCCAGATTTCAAAATTAAGTATAAAAATCTGTTTGCTCTTTTGAAATATTGATTTCAGTGCAGAATTCTGCTGGAGCTCCCATGACAGTATCCCTTTAAACTATCGAGTGTCCATTAAGCCAATGGTTTACCTCTCTGTATTGTTTCAGGGCTGTTGCTGGGTGAACATCCTCAACATTGGTCTCACAGTCAGTGAATACTATGAAGATATCAGCCGCTGTATTTGTTTTCTGGGCCCAGAGCATTGGAAGGGCACAATCCGTAGAGCCCATAGTGATCTAAGGATAAATCAGGAGGAAAAAGCATACATTTACATATTTAATAAGGAATTATAGTACCTCTGTACTTCAAGACAACACACTTGTCATCACAATATGTGGGCTAGATATTAACCAACATACACAAAGCAAGGCATGTGTCTCAGTACCTACTTTAATTAGACCAGATATACACTTATACTATTACATATATGCCATTATAATATTATATATCAGCAAATCGCTGAGTTGTGAATATCCTTGGAGTGCTGTCAATAGTTGTAGAATGGATCTATATGTTTTGGACTAGCACCCAGGTTTTTGTTTTCTCTTATGGTTGTGCACTCCACTCCGTGTGTGTGTGTGTGTGTGTATATATATATATATATATATATATATATATATATATATATATATATATATATATATATATATATATATATATATATATATATATATATATATATATATATACACACACACACATATATATATATATATATATATATGTATATGTATATATACATACATATATACATACATACACACACACACACACACACACACCCACACCCACACACACATACACAACTTGGAGCTGGTGCACACGGCGAAAGAAAGTCCAGTGCCTGTGTGCTGGTTTGTAAAAACAGTATAAATAGCTAGACAAAGAAACCGCACCAAACAGATCTTTATATAGTGTCAAAATATACAAAATTTATTATCGACGTTTCGGCTCTGTAGGTCGATTCCTGAAGACGGCTCGACCTACAGAGCCGAAACGTTGATAAGAAATTTTGTTTTTTTGACACTATATAAAGACCTGTTTCTTTGTGTGTGTGTGTATATATATATATATATATATATATATATATATATATATATATATATATATATATATATATATATATATATATATATATATATATATATATATATATATAATATATTATTACAGATATACTATTAAGGTTGTTCACTTACAATCACTTTTTTCAGTTCAGTTGTTTCCAGATTGTTCATCAGCATGTTTTTGAATTGCTTTCCATCTTTTATCTTTTATGGTTTTTCCCAAAATCTAAGTTTAAAGTTTAATGTTCCTATCTCTGGTGTTTCAGTCCAGCATCTCAGTAATTTAGGTGGTCTAAACTGTTACAATTTTGCAACATTTAGTTGCAGGAATATTAGCAACTATTGTATCAATTCTAACAGCTGCATGTAATGAAACTCATGGATTTTGCTCAGCAGGGACAAAGATGAGAAATGTATCAGCTAAATGTATCAATTTAGAACAGTTTACAGGGTCGGCGACCCCATCCCACAAGTGCTTCAGAAGGTAAAAAATGAAGCTTTACAATTCAATATTAGAAAAACAGTCACACATAGAAAATAGAAAGTAATTGGAACCAACTGAACTGAAAAAAAAAGTGTTGGAAGGTGAACAACCCCTTTAAACATATAGCCATTACTTACATCACTCATTTTCTCAACTACTTCGTGTAGTAGCATGTTGACAGTTATTGGACATGGAAGCATTTCATCTGAAAAAGCAACCATGTGGGAGTCCTTCTCTGTGCGAGCCACGAGCTGGAAAGAGAATGAGGAATCTGTGAACACAAGTTCTGCTATGTATACAGTGCAGCAGAGGTGTTAAAAGAAGTTTGATCTGGGTACCGGTATTATATCTTATACACACACACTTAAGGCAATGGCAAACAACAAGATTTGTTGCCTGCAGGAAATATGTGCTACCCAAAGGCAACAAATCTCTGAAAAAATGCCTTACCATTCACTAACCTGCAGATCAGCACATGTAAAGAAATTAAATATCTGGCTTAATCCCCGGAAAATGTGGAAGAAGGCATTTCTCTGCAATTGTTTGTTTCACATGAGGCAAAAAGAATGTTAGTTAATGGCAAGGCATTTTCAAGAGAATTTTGAAGTTAAATGTGAGCCAGGTGTCACTTGTGCATAATTGTCAATTTATTACTGGCTGACATGCTGGGTACACCATATATATTTGAGAGATATGAAGTAGTACAAGCCAGTTCTCCTCCAAGTCTGTTCATCAGCTGGCTTCTGGCTTCATTGCTACACAGTAGCTTATTTATCTAAACAATAGTAGTGTTTCTGAAGCAAACACAGCAGTTTTACCAGTACAGGGCAACACTGCATTATATTTGTATTACTTTAAAGCACTTTCATTTTTTGATGTTACGGTTACTTTAATAGCAGTATAGAAAAAGCAAAATGAGTCTGGCTGGGTAGAGGAGCACTGCAGAAAATACAGTTCTTTTTACAGAAAAGAAGGACTCAAGATGATTTCATGCCAGGACAGTAATCAGGTACATTATGATTTGTCCATACACTAGGATCTCCCAATGGCTACTTAATTACATAATTCATTGTCAACAAAGTAGGGATGCACCGAATCCACTATTTTGGATTTGGCCGAACCCCCGATTCTTTGCGAAAGATTCAGCTGAATACCGAACCAAATCTGAATTTGCATATGCAAATTAGGGGTGGGAAGGGGAAAACATTTTTTTACTTCCTTGTTTTTTGACAAAAAGTCATGCAATTTCACTTCCCGCCCCTAATTTGCATATGCAAATTAGGATTCAGATTCGGTTCGGCATGGCAGAAGGATTTGGCCGAATCCGGATCCTGCAAAGCGACCAATGTCCTGGCTCGTTACATCCCACACTGAAATGCCATTGAGAGGGATTAGCAGAGCAAATAAGCAATTAGCAATAGACAGTGTGTCAAACCTGCCACCCACACGGTCCACACATGTAACAATAGGCAGTAAGGTCAAAACCAAACTGACAAATCGTACATGGCCACCACATATGGCATGTACTACTGCATGTACCGCAGCAGACATATTATATTACCACTTTGTTCAACATTAAATAAATAGGGCTTGTGCTGAACATACTTTTGCCTAAAAACCACAAACAGGAAAGTACCTTGCTTTCATCTACTTACCATGCACATTGCTGCAGCCACAACACTTGCATTAAGGATGCTGCCCAAAACACGCTGATTCATAGACGCACTGACATCAATAGCAAGAAGAAAACGTTTTCCTGTTGGTTCCACCAGCTGAAAAAAAGTATTACAAAATGTATTTTGCAGTGTCTATATTGACAATAAAGTGATTTACAACCTGAACTTGGTTTCTTGCATCTACATGTTACTGCATAGACTGATTTAGGTCTGATTCTAATATTATTAAGCCTATGAAGGGAATAGTCTATAGCATGTTAAAATATCTTTTTTATGCAAGTTGCAAAATAAATAAAACAATTTAAAAGTTGAAACGTTTGAGCCATAAACCACTGTATTCTGGATTATATTAAATACAACTTCTAAAGGGAAGACACACACTCAGATTTGGGGAGATAAGTCGCCCAGTGACAAATCTCCTCTTCTTCGGGGTGACTAATCTCCCTGAACTGCCTCCTGTCGGCTAGAATGTAAATCGTTAGCGGGATGCCAATCGGAGCACTTCATTTTCCAAAGTCACCTGAAGTTTCCTCATAAGGCAACTTCGGGCGCCTTCGGAAAACGAAGCAAACCGATTGCCATCCCACTGGCGATTTACATTCTAGCTGGAGGCAGTTCGGGGAGATTAGTCATCCCGAATCTGAGCGTGTGTCTCTGCCCTTAGGCTCAGTCAATGTAGTCTGTACATTGTGAGAGTGTTTCCTGGCTCACTTACTATGTGCATGTTTGTGTCCCAGTGTGGCTGCTTGCATGAGGAGTGGTGTGGAGGGTGCAGCACTTGTGGGGCTTTTCTACTACAGGCATGGCATCCGCTATCAAGAAAACCATGATCCAGAAAGCTCCGAATTACGGAATGGTCTCCCATAGACTACATTTTATCCAAATAACCCAGATTTTTAAAAAATCATTTGCTTTTTCTCTGTAATAATAAAACAGCACTTTGTACTTGATCCCAACTAAGATATAATTAAAGGAAAACTATACCCCCAAAATGAATACTTAAGCAACAGATAGTTTATATCATATGAAGTGGCATATTAAAAGAATCTTACCAAACTGGAATATATATTTACATAAATATTGCCCTTTTACATCTCTTGCCTTGAACCCCCATTTCGTGATGGTCTGTGTGCTGCCTCAGAGATCACCTGACCAGAAATACTACAACTCTAACTGTAACTGGAAGAAGTGTTGAAGCAAAATGTACCTTTACTTTCTACTACTGTTTCCCCAATCTGAAGCACAGGCTCTGTTTAGCCACACTTCTAGTGCAGGAAATAGAATTTAAATGATATGTGTCCTTTATAAACCTCTCATGTCTTCTACCAGCAGAGCAAATCATTCATAAAATGGGAGTGAAATGAATTGTGAAAAAGCAAATGTCTTTAACATCTGGAGTATTTGAACCTTGCAGATTTGCAAAGGTTCTAGCACATTCTTTTGCTGTTTTGAAAACTGCATGCTCCACCTAGTGGCAGAGTACAGATTCTAACAATATTCAGAAGTTATTTAAAATGCTAAATACTATACAGGAAAAAAGAAGTGAAAATAAAGTGATCGGGTCCCTGCAGCATATAATTTTAAGTAAGGAGTATGATAACATTTCTAAAGACAACAAGGAGACTAATGGTGACTACCCACCCAGGGAACCTTTTACACTGAATTTGAAGTCAACATTTTAAGACACATTGGGAGGTATAATTATAAAGTTTTGTTAAAAAACAAACAAACACAAACATTACCAAAATCACCTGTGTAATGGTTAAATTTGTATAGCAGGCCTGAGTCCACCCGCAGATTCATGCCCCCCTTCAGTTGTCAGTACTGTTTAATTTCACCCATCAAGGACAGAGTGAAGCGGTTTCAGATAACCCCTTCATTGCTGGACCACTGGTGTAACATCTCCAGATCAGAGTCTTGTCAGTTACTGTGAATGGTTTTATAGTTATGGGGCCTTATTGGCATGTGCAGCTCCCTTCAAGTGTTCAAGGTTTCTCAAAGCCTATGTATGACTCCCACATCACTGTTTTTCTGTCTTTGTAACAATGTATTGTGTGAAAGGGTATAAACACCAAAATGTTAAAGAAATTGGTGCGCAATGCCTGTAATTATACCATTATTAATGAGAAAAAAAAGTATCAAAAAATAATGAATGAGGGGGGAAAATACTCACAGTTCACCCCAGTCCATGGGTGCAAAAACCCAAAACAGCAAGAGTTTTCTCACTATGACAGTAAGTGCCCCAGAAGGCACGAAACGCGTTAGGCGGTCTTCGGCATGTCCCAATAAATGATTTAAACACCTTTATCTATATGATCCTTAAAATCTGCAGCTGAAAGAAGCATTTACAATTGCACCCACTAGTGTTGCTTCTCTACAATGTATGCAATGGAAGTGCTTATTAATGGAACTGTTTTCAATTTGCTTCTTCGCATAGTTGTTTTAAGTGAGAAACAGATCTATTAACAGATATGTTGATTTAATCAATTACAAAAGGGATCTGACTTGCATCAGTGTATTTGTAGTTATTGATCGGAGAAAAAAGAAATCCCTTCCTTTTCAATTAAGACCACTGGATGAAATATACCACTTGTTAATATTGAAAAACTTTTTTATATTTGACAAGTCAAAAGGTTGCCTCCATGAGCAATAATCCTGTATGTTTCTAAAGTGCAATAAATTATTTACGTTCATTAACTTCCTCACCTGAGGCTTATAGAGTCGATTTCTTGAGCAAGAATTTTTTTTTTGCTTCCAGAAAAAGGCTTTAACCCCCCCCCCAGGTTTCTAGTAAAATGGTATGAACCGACAGTATTTTATATACTGACGGTTCATACCATTTTACTAGAATCCTTAGGGGGCTTTTTTTTTTTTTAAAGAGTTTTTCTGGAAGCGAAAATCATTTTTTTTTCTCTTTGTTCTAGCTCAAGAAATCGACTCTATAATTCTACCAATCTGTTTTCCTTACTAGGTGCTCTGGGATTTGTGGTTTTATAAGAAAGCTAGCTCTTCACACAAGTTAGTTAATGTTAATTTGAGACCACAGTCCCAGAAGCTCTGACTTCTCCATCTTTGTGGGGTCCCGTGGTAACGGTCTTACCTTTTCTATCATTTCCTTTTCCTACTTACCTATGAAATCTGGGCAATTACATACATTTTTCTGGATGAATTCGGAATTCTAATCTTGGCACTCGATCACGTTATAATTTATTAATTGTACACTTTTTTTAACCCCGCAAAATCTAAAGTCATATATAGCGGTGGTAATGAATTGTTAAGGTTTTACAACCCATAATTTAGATTTAGATTATCTATCAATCTAGCACTCACTTTAAACAGTAGCTGAACACTTAGTCGCGTTTAAGCCTCAGGTGAGGAAGTTAATGAACTTAAATAATGTATTGCACTAGCACTTTAGAAACATACAGGATTATTGCTCATGGAAGCAACCTTTTGAATTGTCAAATATAATAAAAATTTTGAATATTAACAAGTGGTATATTTCATCCAGTTTTGTGTACATAAGTCGTTCCAGTGGTCTTAAAGGAGAAGGAAAGGTTAAAACTAAGTAAGCCTTATCAGAAAGATCCATCTAAATATACCAGTAAACCCCCAAAGTAAAGTTGCTCTGAGTCCCCTGTCAAAAGAAACACTGCATTTCTTTCCTTCTATTGTGTACACATGGACTTCTGTATCAGACTTCCTGCCTTCAGCTTAAACCTCATTGCCCTGGGCAAGAGCATGCTCAGTTTGCTCCTCTCCCCCCACCCCTCCCTTCTCTGCTGTAATCTGAGCCCAGAGCAGGGAGAGACTCAGGCAGGAAGTGATGTCACACCACATTAATACTGCAGCTCCTATCCTAAACAAACAGAGATTTCTAGAGCTTTTTACTCAGGTAAAACATTCTACATAAGGTAAAACATTCTACATAATAAATATAGCATTCTAGCTTGCACTATTGCAGCTAATCTATTGGCAATAAAATGCCTCCGTAGCTTTCCTTCTCCTTTAAAACACGTTTTAATTGATTTTCTTTTCTTTTCTTTTCTTTTTTCTCCACATAGTTGCCAATGTGTCCATCCTGCCTCTTCTGATGAAAGGTGCAACTGCAATTATTGACACTGTATAATGGATTTGCACCCGAAATCACACTTTGCACACCGCACTTGCATTTGTAAATGACCCCTATTGTTATTCATGCTTTAAAATATCACCAAAGTATTTACTGGCATTACAACGTACCTTAAAAGATTTGTAGAAGGCATTGTCAAGTGCTTCGACTATAGAAGTGTCAGGAATCCACCGCAGTTTTCCTCTATTTCCATGTCCCTTTTTGTAAGTTTCCAAAGCAACTAGGATGTGGAATGGGTGAATTCGAGCCTTGAAAAACAACGGAAAAGAAGAAATGTTTAATACACAGTTGTTTTATAGATAATGTTCAGCTAAAATGAAGACAGACCAATCAAAACATGAAAAATACAAGATAATAGCCCAGTTTCACTGCATAAGTTAAAAACTATGGTGGATCTCATCAGGAGCCAATTAACTTGCCTGTATATACTTTATATATCTGCAGATCAGGATCAAACTCGGCACCCAGCACTGAGCCACTCTGTCTTCCACCATGAAAACAGTGCTGGATCTGCCATGTTGCTATAGGTGTAAGAATATCTAAGATAGGGCCCAACGATCGGATCATAATGCACCCGACGGTCGGATCGCGGGACCGCATAAATGCAAAGATCGGGGAAGCCCGTCGGATGGCCCCACACACAGGCCAATAAGCTGCCGACTCGGTCTGTTGGCAGCTTTTATCGGCCCGTGTATGGGGGGCCTTAACGGTCCATCCGTATAATTCCTTAAAGGGATACTGTCCTGGGATAAAAAAAAAATTTCAAAATGAATCAGTTAATAGTGCTGCTCCAGCAGAATTCTGCACTGAAATCCATTTCTCAAAAGAGCAAACAGATTTTTTTATATTCAGCAGCCAAACAAAAGAGCAATGGGAAGGTAACCAGATAACAGCTCCCTAACACAAGATAACAGCTGCCTGGTAGATCTAAGAACAGCACTCAATAGTAAAAACCCATGTCCCACTGAGACACATTCAGTTACATCGAGAAGGAAAAACAGCAGCCTGCCAGAAAGCATTTCTCTCCTAAAGTGCAGGCACAAGTCACATGACCAGGGGCAGCTGGGAAATTGACAAAATGTCTAGCCCCATGTCAGATTTCAAAATTGAATATAAAAAAATCTGTTTGCTCTTTTGAGAAATGGATTTCAGTGCAGAATTCTGCTGGAGTAGCACTATTAACTGATTCATTTTGAAAAAAAAATTTTTTCCCATGACAGTATCCATTTAAGTAGAATTATGCTGCTTCTGGTACTAAGGACTAACTTGGGGATACTTGATTTCATGTGGCACAAGCAGCACGATTGCTACAGAGAAGGGAAATGGTTGCTGTAACTTCTACATATTTTGGTGAGATAAGTGTGACCATCAAAATCCCTTCTATTACATTCACCATCAGTATTAACTGAATTAATACATAATTTAGTTTTATGAGTAATAACATGATGGTTCATTTACTGAAGTAATGTAAAGTCTAAAATACAGACAGAGATTGACGTTTTTATCCATAATGCATCTCCCCCCCAAACAATCTATAATACCTTCTTCAGCAGTTTCTCATTGGTCAGACGCTCACATACACTGGAAACTTCAGAACTTGCTGGTGCCAACACACTGTCTGCAGTCATCTTCCCTAGATTCCGCAACAATGCAGTAAGTGGCATATCCTGCAGCAGTGACTTCCAGATCTGAAAAATGAAAACGACATTGTTTTAAACAAACAAAAAATTATGACTTTTCGCAAACATTTTAGTCTATTTTTATTCACAAGTGCATTTCTAAAAGCAAAAAATGTCTTTGTTTGGTGAACTCTAGCACCAATAATAACTGTGAAGTACTGTGTATTTCAAAATAGGCAGTATCAGTTAACAAATACATTTAAAAATGGAGTAATGTAACTCCTATTGTTGATTAAAAGGATTTTATTATTCCATGATCAGATAAAGCCACAAGGCTGAAGTCCAAGTGCTTTTATACAGGACATTTTTATAGCCTCATGTTTTACAAGAGGATGTACTTTATTTTTTACAATACACAATTCACATCACTCAGCACCGATTACAACTGATGACATCACTAAGCAACATTTATAAAAGTATACTTTCCAGGATATTTATGTCTCTCTGTGTATAATATATAGCAAATAACTTACCGCTATTGTAACATATATGTATATTATATGTTGCCAAGGAGTTCCATGCCAAGTGCTTTTATACAGGACATGGAACTCTGTGTTGACTTCTAATATCCTCATTTTTACAACAGTGGTACATTATTTGTTATATTGGACAAGTTTCAGTGAGTCATATCATTAATCACTGATTATAACTAATAACATTACTAAACACCCTTTATAAAAATAAATTTTTCAGGATATGTATGGCTGTTGCATATTATCTTTTTCAAACTTTAGTCAAGGGCTGAACACCTGAAAACCAGTAGCCCAGCCTTCCTGTCTAACCCTCAACTCCATTTAACACCTGACACTGAACAACAATTACACAGCTAACCCCTAATCAAACAACTATGTTAGACTCAGAATGTGCTTTTATTTACTGAAATATTCTAGTTATTTTTACATAATAGAGCATATTCCCCATTCCAGAAATATTCCTTAATGCTAGAACCACATCTAAATAGCTGTAAAGACCTTGTAATAAAAACACCAATTTCACATACATCAAGCATAGATCTCTTTTACAGTGGTTGGATGGGACCTTTGGAATAAGTTCTCTTTAAAATCCCATGCACTGACATACAGTTGAATCCAAAGCTTCGGGCACCCCTGGCCAAACTACATATTTTGTTAAAAAGTAGGAAACAACTACTGCAGGAATCATTGTATTAAAAACAACATGGTTGCAAATATTAATTAAAACCATCAAAGCATGGAAAGACATTTATATAACATATAACATTTGCTAGATGCAATTCCCGTTGTCTATAATGTCATCAAGGAATGAAGTCAAGGCAAAATCTGAAATTGCAGGAAAACTTGCAGAGCAAGCTGCTTATATGCTATCCAGAAAGGGAAAGGACCTGCAGGAAAATTTGGCTGACACAGGAGTGATGTTGCACCTTTCCACTACACAGTGTTGCTTGCACAAACATAACCGGCATGGAAGAAAAATCAGGAGGAAGTCTTATCTGCAACCGCATCATAAATATCAACTGAGGTGTGCAGAATAGCAACTAGATAAGCCAGAGACCTTTTGGAAACAAGTGCTGTGGCCTGAAGAAGTAAAAGCAGAACTCTTTGGACACAATAGCCAAAGGTTTGTTGGGAGAAAAAAAAGATGCATTTTATAGAAAAACTTCTTGATAACCGATCCAGCTCCTACAAAAAAATCAATGGCCCTCACACTCCCCCTGCCTTAAAGTGGACCTGTCACCTACACATAAAAAACTGCATAATGAAAGTCCTTTCCAAATTAAATATGGAACCCCAAAAAATTTTTTAATTAAAACATCCATATCTGTTATAAAGCTGTTTAAATATCTTAACTGTCAATCAAATATTACCTGCCCCGCCTCTATGCCCGTGGCATAGAGGAGGGGCAGTCAATTACTTTCACTTTCCATTCAGCACTTCCTAGATGTCACTGCTCTCCTCACATTCCCCCTTCCCTCCTCAGGCTTTATAATTGTGTAGGGCACTGCACATGGACATTAGGTCCCTCATTTTGGTTCATACACAAGATTTTGGGGTGATACACAATTTCCCTTAATAACCGTGTCCATAAAATGGCAGCTGCCTGCTTGCTGTGACTGTATAATTCCAAAACAGAAGGAAACAAAATTTAAATAATAAATACAGTGTAAGTAAAGTTTATTTTGCTCAACTAACATGATAGAAAAGAATTTGAAATTATATCTTAGGGTGACAGGTCCCCTTTAAACATATCTGAAAATCTATAGATATATAGTAAACGTACATGACACTAGTTCGAAACTACCTCAGAATTTAAAGTGATCTGCAAGAAAGAATGGCCAAAAATCTCTAACAAAAACTGTGAAATAAAATATAACTGTGTGCAAACTAATCCCGCAATACTTTACTACTTTAACCAAATATGTAATTTGGCCAAGATGCCCAAACTTTTGTATTCACCTGTAAGCTGTGTTTGTACAGGCTTATGATTTGCCTTTGAAAACAATGTGTAAGAATTAGATGATGCAGCTGCCATCTAAAATGATGCTGTGTTGCTCTCCAAAATTTTGGTGCTGTTATTGTAATATTAACACTTGTAACCAGGAAAAGAGTGGTATTTATCATTTAATTAGATGTATATTTTTGTTAACTTTTTTGTTAACTTTAACTCACCTCTTTTGACTTAAGGTGAATGGTGAGGAGGTGCTCTCTTACCAATCGGTACTCATCAATCAGGTGAATAATCTCAAGCTCGTCCTTGGTACGCTTTACTCTCTCAGTTGCTTCCAGATACTTAAGCACCTTCTCTGTCTCAGGTGAGAGTTCCTTTTCTTTGTATGCCTCCTGCACTTCCTTCCAGCCTTTAGAGACATACTTAGCTACCATAGTCAAGCCTGCATTGAAGAAAGCAAGTTAATGTCAGACTTGTCCATATCATGCTAAAGAAATTATTCTTTTTCGGGATGATTTTTTAAAAGACCTATTAGTATACATAGAAATTAGTGCTACACAATCATTCTCACTGCTCTATGCAATGTCGGGTGCAGACTGTGATGCTGTCTGCCCAGGTCAAATCCAATCTCCAAAATATATTCCAGCAGCACTCTGGTTCAGTGAAAAAATTATTTATTTGTGCGACAAGTCAAGCAACGTTTCGGGCATAATCAGCCCTTTATCAAGCTTGATAAAGGGCTGGTTATGCCCGAAACTTTGCTTGACTTGTCACACAAAAAAAAACATTTTTTCACTGAACCAGAGTGCTGCTGGAATATGTTTTGGAGATTTATTAAAAGACCAACACAATAGTGTTTCTGATAAAAGATACATTTTTTCAGAACTTATATTTATATCTCTTACTGAAAAAGAATATTTGTGTCCAACCAGTTTAACAGTCAATATTGCAAAGCTCTGAGTATTAAAATGTGTTATAAATGTGTATCTGCATAACTTATAGCTAAAAACAATATACTCTGATACGGATATAATCCATTTGTTCTCTATACACAAGCTACACAGCATGTACCTTTCTTCCAGCAGGATGGATAAAGAAAAATAAATTCATTAAGTGTAGACATAAAACATGAAAGGCCCTAAAAACTTCAACCCACCTTCATTGGCAGGTTTTATGTGAGACAGTCTTAGAAGATCCTTGTGGGACCAGCCGTTCCTTTGCTTGTACTTTGTGACAGCCATCGCCAAGTTAAGGGCATCTTTAGTGTTATACCAGTCAGAGACAGCTTTCCGCAGAGCTCGCCCCCACATGCCACATTTCATTCCTTCTTTCAAGTCCTTCTTGAATTGGATGAAGGTAAAGAGATGGGTGGGGATACGACACACTTCAGGCACAGCCCTGAAAGCTGCCTGCTTGGTCTTTATGTCAGAGCACTGGGAGCAGACTGCTAGGGCAAAGAGTGTAGGCTCCTGCTTAGCTGCTCTTCCTTCTTGGCTGAATGTTTTGATCTCTTGGACCACTTCACAACCTTTGCCATCTTCTATAAGTCTTAGAAGAGCTTCTGCATTCTCCTGGCCAAGTTTCTTTTCCTCAATGTAATAAGTCCCACCCTCTGAGCCGAAACACAGGAATCGTCTTAACCGGTTCATATCGGATACTTGCCATACATAGCATCCTTCAGAATTGGGAACCTGCTTCTCATTTAAAGGCTGTGTTTGATCCATTGTTGCCTCCATCTTTATTTTGCTGAACCTACTGGAATTATGAATACTGATAATGAATTTAAATAAAAAAACAACTAAAGACAAAGTTTAAAGAAGAGATATTATGTAAAAAAAAAAAAAAAACAAGAATGTGCTAGTGAATTATACTCTTAAATAAGACAGAATGTGCTTAAAAATTTAGCGTTTTGGGGTGATTTATTGAATTTTTTTTCAAAAACTCTACTAGTCCCGCTAATCAGTTCCACTTCCTGTTGTCTCCTTACCCAGGCTGTGCAGGGAGCCAGCGGCACTCAGCCCACTGTATTGTAGGATAGGAACCAATCAGCAGCTAGGCTGACCTAATAGGGAACTGAAGCTTGTCTTTACTTGTGCAACTGCAGGGCTGTGATTGGCGATCTCCCTCCTACTTTGCTCATACCTCCCAACATTTTGGAAGTAAAAAGAGGGACAAATTTTTTTTTTCCGTACGTAGCACAGCAATTTCTTTGACCACATCCCTTTCTGTCGCCACACCCCTAATTACCATGATTGTTTTACAAAATTTGGCAGGTTATGAAAGTTTGAAAATATTTCTCCTCATCTAAACTGTGTTTTTGTGTCTCAAAATTGTTACAAAGTATCTTATTTGCACCTGTTAGCTGTTCTGGGCTCTCTGCTAAAAGCCAATTAAGTGAGAAACTTTGTTTCTTTTTCTGGCCGTTCAGTGCATAGAAAAGAGGGACTTTCCAGTACAAATGAGGGACTGCAGGTTGAGCTGTCAAAAGAGGGACTGTCCCTCCGAAAAAGGGACAGTTGGGAGGTATGCTTTGCTTGTGGCAAGGACTGTTAGGAAACGCCCACCTCTCAGTTGACATATGGACAGGGACCACAGCTGATCTATAGGAATTCTAATAAAGGGGCCATTTTAAAGATTTTAACTTTAAGCCAAAATTGAAACCAGCACCATATATCATTTCTAATTGATTACAATATTAGGATGGGTGCATAGTTATACTATATGCCTCCTTTGCAAATAATATATATTTAATCCCTTTACTATGTGGCAAGACACTCTCACCTGGCCAAGAGCAGTACAGCCAAATCAGGCACATATACTACTTGTGGGTACCACTGGTCCCATCCATAGTAGTTGTAATGGGAAATTAGGAAAATAGTATAAGGACAACATATCATTTCCAAAATTATAAGGGGAACATGCCCCCCTTTTGTAGCGGAAATCATGACAAACTACACTACTCTTTCATACGGACCTGTGTGGCTTTTATTTTACATTTAAAAATGCAGCTTTACTTGATTTTGAAGTAGAGCCAGAATTTCAATTGTGTTGCATTTTGCAGCCCTGCAGTGCATGCCAGACAGGAAGTTCAGATATGACCTATTCTTAACAAATTTTCTCTTAGTCTTCATTATTTGTTCTGTATGCTTTTCAAATGAACAATCTGCAACTAAAACTATACCTGATTGGCAGGGGTTACTGACCTTAACAACCAAATAATGGGGGGTTAAATGTTATTTTTTAATACTTAGCTTTCTTTTCAGAACCTCTCATTTTCATCTTTCATTCTGACTTCCAATTGCTACCTGGTTACTATGCTAATTATGCCTTGGCAACCAGATATTGGTTACAAAACATTTCTGCATTGCTATAATGCTTGAGCACTTAATTGCAAAAGTATTCTGCCATTTTGTATTGATGTATTTATTAAGCGTCTCTTTACTCCTGAAGCTACCATTTCAACTCTGTAAAAAAGGTGTGTTTTTGTTAATTAATCATGGTATTTTGGGGATGTGGCTACAAAGTGGACACGACCAAACATTTTTACCTAGGAGGTTCATATTATGCAGATCTGCACACAGGTCTGAAAATGATTAGGGAACAAGTACAATGAAGTACAATGAAGCATCACCTCAATATGATATATATATAAAACACACTGTAGTAAAAGTCTGGTGATTTTATACACATATTGAATATGTGACTGTTCTAGTCATTCAAGTGAATAACGATATATATATAAATTTATAAAAAAGTAGGGCAAATACATGGGTGCACAAAAAGAAAGTCACACACATAAAAGACTTCACAAAAACACACTGGGGTCAGTTACTGTTTTGCGAGTATTTTCTCTGCCACCAAAGTTGTGGCGTAATTCAGTCGCAGAGAGTGAGCATAAATATTCGCAATTTGATAATTTTTACATATTTAAAAAGCGCTTATAGACATTCGCATTGTGAAAAAAAAATTCCCAATTCGGTTTGCACCACACTTATTAGGCTTCATAAATATATTCACTTTGCGAACCAATCTGCCTTGCGCTAAGTTTATAAATGACGCCCACTGAAAGTCTATTGATAAATAAATCAATATTGGTTTTCATTAGGTTGTTATAAGTAACCTATAAGTCTTTTTTTTTTTTTTTGCAAAGTCTTTTTTCGTGCCAAACCTACATATATTGTTTTACCAGATGGTCCAGCGACAAGAAACACATGACTATTATAGGTAGAAAGCAAAGGAAACAGAAGCCATATGTTCCTGTTGGAAAGTAATGCAACCCACACAAAGTGGAACACCTATAGGCTGGGTCCATAGTACAAGTGGAAATATAGTTAATAAGTGAGTCTTGGCTCACTGCCCTGCATATAAGCACACATCAGTCATAGAGAACATCCACCCCAACACAAGGCACGTCATTTACATAGAAGGCCCAGGTCCCTGTCAACTCGCGGCCACGCCTCCAAGCCCCCTGACAGGTTACTCTACCTGCTTTAGCACTTCTTCTGTACAACAGCAGACACCGACGTCAGTCTGAGCAAGTACCAAACTTGGAAACCGCCCCCACATTCCGGTGCTAGACGCATCAGCCCTAGTAGCGTCATAGGAAATCATCTTAGCGTGGAATCATAGGAAGCAAATAGACGCCATCTTGGTAGCGGAGTTTTCAAAGTATCTCTCCGCCATCTTGGTAGCTGGTTTTGCAACCTCAGTGCTATTGCAGTTTTGCTTGCCGTATGTCAGAACTGCAGCCGGGGTTTATTGGCAACAGTCTATTTCAAAAGACAAAAGTTCATTTTAGAAACGAATATGTGGCTACTTTCTTGATAATTAAGCTTTTTATATGCACTGCCGCATTCACCACAATAATAATTCCAAAGTTTTCCCAACTTCAATATGGCCGCTTAGAGAATTACGACGTGCCACCCCTCAGTTTCTGCAAATGGAAACGTCGCACAGTGTTACGCTCTGAAATGCGCAATGTGCGTGTATTTTTTTTTTTTGCTTTCAGAGATATGTCCGGCATACAATAGTACACGTAGTGTTAAGGCCAGCGAACTACATTGTCCAGAATTCATTTCCATTAACACTAGAGATGTTGGCGTCTGGGACTTGTAGTTCCCGATAGAATGCATTCACAGATTGACGTTTCCTCATCGTGACGTTTATTCCGTGCGACCATTTTTGTCATCCATTGGAGTCGCGCTTAATGCGAAGCGGCGGTGCTTGGCAGAGATGGCGGGCAGTGCAGGAGAATGGTGCCTGATGGAGAGCGACCCCGGCGTGTTCACCGAACTGATCAAAGGGTTTGGTGCGTTGCCTTTCTGGCCTTGTGTACTTTTAATATTAGCGGCACGCGTGTTATCATCCATTGCTGTCAGCCGCAGCTTGTTGGGAGCTGGAGATTTCACTTGCACCTGCTTGAGTTGCACCTACAGCGCTGCGCGCCCATTCATAGATCACGTGCTCAAGTTGATATTGAGGTTGAGTTTTACTTTAACTTCGCATACCTCCCAACTGTCCCTTTTACGGAGGGACAGTCCATCTTTTGACAGCTCAACCCGCAGTCCCTCTTTTGTACGGGAAAGTCCCTCTTTTCTCTGCACTGAACAGCCAGGAAAAGAAACAAAGTTTCTCACTTAATTGGCTTTTAGCAGAGAGGCCAGATTCAGAACAACTAACAGGTGCAAATAAGATACTTTGTAACAATTTTGAGACACAAAAACACAGTTTAGATAAGGAGAAATATTTTTTTCAGCACATCTCTAGTTGGGCGTCTCTGCATCGATCTGGTTGCTAGGGTTGAAAGTGCCCTAACAACCAAGTAGTACCAGATTGAATAAAAGGCTGGAAGATGTGTAGGAGGGGGTCTGAATAAAAAAGCAAGTAAGTAAACCTAAAAATAAAGCTGTAGCCTCCCAGAGGAATAATTGCTCCTCCAACAAACAGACAACAATTTAAATTGCAAGCTGGGAAAGATAGGCAAATAATTTAAAAAAAATAAAAAAAACAGCATTAAGACCAGTTAAAATTAAATAGGCTGTGCTATAACAAGTGGAGATAATTAAAAACACAAAATACCATTTACTGCTTTCTATAAGCTTTTCCAGTAATTATAATTCCGGCCTGTCTAGATTGCAATTCCAGAGAAATTTTAAAGGCGTGGTGTAACTTTAATTCGACTTTTTGTAATTTAATATGATGGCTGATGCTATGCAAATTTTCAATTGGCCTTCATTTTTCTTTTTTTTTTTTTTATAGTTTTTGAATTATTTGCCTCCTAACTTTTCAGCTTTCAAAAACAAATGATCTGTATGGCTACAAGAAATGGTGGTCATTGACCCCCATTTAAAAAAAATACAAATGCTCTTTAAGGCTACACAAATATTAGTCACCGACCCCCATCTTAAAAATCAATGTTTTGTAAGGATACCCGTTAATTGTAAATGCTACGTTTTATTTCTTTTTCAAATCAGGCTTTCTCCTATTCATATTCCAGTCTCTTATTCATATATGCATGGTTGCTAGGGCAATTTAGACCCTAGCAACCAGATTTCTGAAATTGAAAACTGGAGAGCTGCTGAATAAAAAGCTAAATAACTCAAAACCACCACCAATAATAATAATAATAATAAATGAAAATCAATCGCAAATTGTCTCAGAATATCACTCTCTACATCATACTAAAAGTTAAAGGGCACCTGTTGGGTGGAAAATGTTATCCCTAACCAAAGGTGTGGGCTAATAGCTTTCCGGTTAGGGATAATATTTAATTTTTTTAAATTTTTTTTATTGAATTTAAAAAAAATTCCCCCCTCTATGCTATCCGCACTGGGAGGGAGCTCCTTCTGCGAGCAGCCATGTCCGGTCATGCGCATAAGGAAAATGTGCCACGAATTGCTCGTTATGCGCGTGACACAATATGGCTGCTCGCACTGGGATCTCCCTCCCAGTGCGGGTAGTGTAGAGGGGGGCATTTTTTTAAAACAAAAACCAAAAAATAAACTTATCCCCATTCGGAATGTGGGCTCTATTAGCTGCACCTTTGGTTGGGGATAACATTTTTACCCAATAGGTGACCTTTAATTTAAAAGTGAACAACTCATTTAATGTTACTCTCTGTGGTTTCAGTCGCGGGCTCTGAACTGTTACAATTTACCACATTAGTTGATACATGTCCCAGCAGCATCTGTGGAATGTTAGCAACTATTGTATCAGTTATTAGAGCTTCCTATAATGAAAGTCAGGAATTCTGCTCGGCAGGGATAAGAGCAGTTACAGAGTCGGTGACCCCCCTCCCAGAGCTGCTCCAGGGAGACATAAGATGGTGGAAAAGGAAAGGTTAAACTTCAACATTAGATAAAACTGTCAAGAATAAAAAAAAAAAGAAAGCAACAGAAAAAATGTTCTGGTGTATTGTCTTTAAAGGGATTGTATGCCTTTTGGTGAAAAGTTTTCATCAAGTCCCTATTTCCAAAATAAACATTTTGACAACAGATACTTGCCAGCAAAAATCATGTTTCTTTTAAATGGTGTAATGAAATCAGCACTTAACCAATCTGGGTCCTGCACCGTTGCACTACTTCTTCAAAGTTCGACTTCAGGTAACGGGAAAGAGCAGCGCAGCTTCAGTAATGTGCATTCTCCTTACCTTTCCTTTGCATAGCATGAACAATATAGTCAGCCAATACCATTCATGTTATGCTTATTAGTAAAGAGGAGGAGCCGCTCACCCTGCACTGAGCTTCTGGAAGAGAAACCACCACTGGATCCTTGGGTAACAGCTGATTTTATACATGATTTAAAAGGAACTAGTAGTTTTTGCGAACAAGTCCCTACTATCAAAAACCTTAATATGGAAATAAGAACTTGATAAAAACTTCTTAATAGTAATATGGAATTTCCATTTATTGAAGGGCAATGCTTTCACATTAGCATGACAAGCAGCAATGTAAATATAGGTGACTACACAGCTTTGTGTTTAATGATTTGGGAACTTGCTATGAGCAGACAGTCAGTGTCCAGTTTGGTTATTCCGTGTTCAGCTATTCCATGTAAATGGTCAAGTATTGATTTGTTTGTTTAGTACTATGGCCTGAACAAATCTATTAGAAGGGAGCTGTGGATAACTCACTTTGATTTCCCCACCCTCCTGCTTCAATTGGACTTTATTAAATGACATGTTTTCTATTTACACAAACCGTATAAAAGGCACCCACAGGTGCCATGAAAACAAACCATAATCTTATAGTATCTGAAGGTTTTCTAGCAGTTCAATTCCTATTTAACAAAGGTTTCCTGACTATTAGGAAATGTTAATGAATTGATCTATCAAAAAAATAATAAACAAAATGTGTTATGAGCAGTTGAACACATTTAATTTCAATGGGTGCTGGTTGTGGGACTAAGCTGCACCTCTGTGAACTGGAACACTAGTTTTTTGCACTGGAACCAACTGAGCCAGCATGGGAAACAAATTCACAATATAATAAGTGGGCTAGCTTTTTATAATTGGTACTGATAAAGCAGCCCCATGGTTTGTAGATGGATTTTGTATATAATTGCAGGAGCTATTTTCTAAAATATTAGGTACAATGTAGCCATAGCATGGGTCATTGTAATACTTTAGTGCTGATTTAAACTTCATATGTAAATGAGAATTCCAGTACCACGTCAGTGCAATTTTCCAGTGCTGACTGTGCAATACCTAATGTATAATTAGTGCTTCCCCCAGAGCGGCAGATATTTATTTTATAATATACCTGAAGGACGTGTGTTGTTTGATATATAAGCTAAATGTGAGCTCAGTGTTGCTCATGGTAACTGACCATTAATCTTAAGCACAATTTTCTTTCCTTCACTTTCATAGACAAACCAGTTGAGGGCAGTTTGGGCAGAAGGTGTCGGCAAATTCCAGCTTGTTTTTATTCCCTTATGATGGACTGTTTTTCTGGTAGCAGCTGGTTAAGATGTACTGCAAACTGTACCAGTCTGTTCTTTTCTTATTTTAGCATAACCAGCCGATGATGAAAACATTATGTGGAAATAATTTAAGTCCCTTACACATAAGAGTTAATTGCATTTAAGCTTTAGTAAGAGGCGTGAGTGCATGTTGGTAACCATAACTATAAACAGCTAATAATATACCAAAAGATAGTCAAAAAAAACTAGAGGGGCCTGTTTCCTCATACCTGTAAGGCCAACTGTATGAACTAATAACATTTAAACGATTTAGAAAAATGGTGCTCTAAAGGTTGATTGTGATTCACCAGTAGCTCTTTAGTTGGGGATCAGTAGATTCTTAGCCCAACACTGTCCACAAAGAGCTCCATTAGTTTATTCCTATGGGTACCTAACTGTTGAGTGAGATTTTCTATAATGGCTTGAAATTACATTCTCGTGGCAGTGTAAGGCTGTGTGCCCATAGGGTGGACTTTGGCCAGAAAATGCTCATAAGCTAATTCCACTCCTTTCTTTATTTTTTTTCAAGTAACAAAAAAAATACAACAGATTTTTCAAGAATAAAACAGTAGACAACGTAAAAAGTATGTTAAGCACATGCCTTATTCATTGAACTCATGTTGAACAAGGGGTATACTGTCTTAAAAGGACACTGCTAGTTTAAGGTTTTATTGTTATTTTTTTCTATTTTTATAATTTTTTTCAATTATCATTTTTATGGGTTTATATCCTATATCTTATTTCTGTTACCTAGGTTGCCGAGGTATTCAAGTAGAAGAAATCTGGAGTCTGGAACAAGAACACTTTGTAGACTTGCAGTAAGTGCTTTAATTTTTGATAACTCTTATGGAAGGATATATATTACATTATTTATAACTCGGACAACCCTGAACTTAATAAAACTAAGGGTGCTATTTGTAGTCCCTGTTTGAGTAAGTCTGAAGTTGTGATGCTTAAAGGAAAAGCTCCCCATAACTGCCTTCCATTGCCTCCCCTCCTTGCAGTGTGCGTTAGTAAAAAAAAAAAAAAATCTCACCCTAAAATGCAGAGCAGCACAGCAGAGCTCCACCATCTTCCACCTCTTTGTATTCTTTTGGGACTCAACGCTGACACAAAGCCTGCAGGAGCATGCACAATTGGTCCAAGTCAGGAATCGGCTTCAACTGTGCAAGCTCACCGATGTTGAGTCCCGAAAGAATACGAGTTGGTTTTAAGATGGTGCCTTGGAGCTCCGCTTCTCTGCATTTTAGGGTCGGATTTTTTTTTGAAGGTTTTTTTTTTTTTACTAATGCACAGTGCATAAGGGGAGGGTCAATGCCAGGCAGTTAAGGGGGGCTTTTTTTTGTACGGGGGGTTTAGTTCTCTTTTAAAGTTGGTAACTGAATGTATGACCAGCATTGATTTTATTCGTTTTGACTGAAGTGTAATGTAGTTAAGTGACTGTGTATTTCTGTTCAGTCAAACGAGAAGGCCTTTTTTTTTTTTTTTTTACCCGTGAGCCACTATCTAGAAATAAGTCAAATCAATTGGACTTGCTGTTTTTTTTCCTTGAAGACGTTTCACCAGTCATCCAACTGGCTTTCTCAATTCAGAATAACTTGTAAACAAGATCTTTTTTCGAGTGTATATCCTCTGGAATGTTGCTCCAATCTTCATAATCTGTTCATCATAATCTACAAGGATGTCCTGAAGTTAAAGGGCCGATTCACTAACTTCGAGTGAAGGATTTGAAGTAAAAAAACTTCGAATTTCGAAGGGTTTTTTCTCTGTCGTCTTTAGGGGGACACAGGGACCGATGGGGTTAAGCTCCATCCTCCAGGAGGCAGGACACTTGAAGTAATTAAAGTGGGCGTGCCAGGTTAGGCTTAACCCCACACACTGTACTCAGACTTCAGTTTTTTAAGTGTCCTGCTACCTGGAGGATGGACGTCTCTATCTCTCAGAGAAATCTACGGTCAGTCTGTGACTGACACCAGGGGTGACACCTAAGGCAGGATTACCTGTACTTATTTGGTTAGCCCCCTACGCGAGGACATCCACCGGGGTCATAACTCTAGCCTGTGGGCTATACAGACCACCCAGACGTATGCCTGTTCTAGTTATAGCGCAGAGGGTCTGGCCGGTGTGAGGGGGGGGTAAGTGACTACATATATGTTTTATAATGTATGGTCACTATGTCTGCTGATTCTGCATGACCTTGTCTCCGGTGACCCCCTTCACCACCACCCCCCCCCCACCCAACCCAACCCCCGCCCGCCCACCGTCACCTGTCGCCTCACAGACTAAGCATACCTTCTCTCACTTAGTAGTGTGGGTGGAGGAAGATAGGAGGGTGGGAACGTCTAGCGTTTCAGCGATGCTCAAATGGCGGCTGTCTGCTTCTTCTGCGGGCTGTATTACAGCACGCGCCGAGTGGAACGCATGATGCGTTCCAGCGGCCATTTTGGGTTTTCCTCGGCGGGCTGCTACACGCGCGCGCCGAGTGGAACGCATGTGCGTTCCAGCGGCCATTTTGGCTCCTTCCCGCGGCTCAGCAGCGCTACACAGCGCAGCTCTTGTCTGGTGACGGCACAGGTTGGCTACCCCACACCCTCTACATAGGATGGCAGAAGGTAGGCCAGGGGGGCTATTCAGCAGGGCGGGGGGACGAGTCCCCACAGCACAGGTGAATTTTTTTGTGTGTGCTAAGTGTCAACAAAAATTTCAGGGGGCACAGGGTGAGTCGCTTTGCAGAACTTGCACCATGGGGCAGGGGGCAGCTATGGTCTCTGGGGCTCTACCAGAAACACAGGCTGAAGTTACAGTGCAAGGCACTTCTCAGGAATCCTCTCATGGGCCAGCAACAGACCCACTCCCTCCATTATGGGCAGTACAGTTGTCACAGTCACTGGCTTCTCTTCAGGGATTGCCAGCCATTGCTGATAATTTAGGAAAGGCGCTGGCTAAATTTCACCACAAATCCGGTGATAAACGCAAACGTCCTGTTGACGAAAAAGCGGATTCGGTTATTCACAATTTTTCTGAGGATTCCTCTAATGAACAGGGTTCTTCCCAGTCAGAGGGGGAAATTCCGGCATCTATTGCTTCTTCTGATGATGAGCAAGACGAACAAGATGAGGCAAGGGAAAAGGATAGCCTTCATGATGTTGAGGGCATTATTAAAGGTGTACTCGATGTACTTAACAATGCAAGTCCTCGTATCGATGGTTTCAGCCATCGAGGCTGTCCCCTTCGCACAGATACATCTTCGTCCTCTTCAGTCCAGCATTCTTGCCACCTGGAAGGGGGGATCGTTGAACCAACCTGTCCGGTTATCTCCGGCGACGAAGGAAGCTCTACGGTGGTGGCTGTCCCCCGAGAACCTAGCATGGATCCGTCACTCTTCAGATGCCTGGGTCAAGGAGATCGTCTCTGGGGGCTACCATCTCGACCTGGCGGCACAGCCTCCCAGGAGATTCATTATGTCCAGGGTACCCTCCAATCCCTTAAAACAAAGACCTTTTCTGGAGTGCATAGAGTAGGACAATCTTGGGCGACGCCAGATTGGAGGGTGATGGCCACGGATGCCAGCCTTCAGGGCTGGGGAGCAACTTGGGAGAACCACTCTGCGCAGGGCCGCTGGTCTCCCGCGGAATCCAAACTTCCTATCAACATTCTGGAACTCAGGGCAGTGAAGTTGGCACTCAGTCAGTGGAGTCACCTCCTACGGCTTCAGTCAGTCCGCATCCAAAGCGACAACGTCACCACGGTGGCCTACATCAACAGACAGGGAGGGACTCGGAGCCAAAAAGCTCTGGCAGAAGCCAGAGAGATTCTGCAGTGGGCAGAGCAGAACTCTGTCAGACTATCAGCCATTCACATACCAGGCGTGGCCAATACAAAGGCGGACTTCCTCAGTCGCAATCAACTCGATCCTGGGGAGTGGGAGCTTCACCCGGAGGCTTTCGATCAACTAGTGTCACTCTGGGGAAGACCAAGCATAGATCTCATGGCGTCAAGGCGAAATCGAAAAGTCTCAACCTTCTTTGCACGATACCGAGACCCTCTAGCGGCCGGAGTAGATGCCATGACACAACACTGGCAGTTCAAGCTGGCTTATGTCTTCCCTCCACTTCCAATGCTCCCTCGGGTGCTCAAGAAGCTCAAGCAGTCCAGAGCCACAGTAATCGTAGTAGCTCCCTTCTGGCCGCGAAGAACCTGGTTCTCCGATCTTCAAGAACTGTCCGTGGCTCCACCGGTCCGGCTGGACGGCAGGCCAGACCTTCTGCAGCAAGGGCCCATAGCTCATCACAATCCCGGTCTGTTTGCTTTGACGGGCTGGCTGTTGAAGCATCCATCTGGCGAAATCAGGGACTGACGGAAGAGGTTATTGCTACTATGCTCAAAGCTCGAAAACCATCGTCTTCCAAGTCGTACCATAGAGTTTGGCACTCCTACCTCGAGTGGTGCAATGAATCAGAATTTACGTTCATGGAGCTCTGTATCCCTCGAATTTTGTCCTTTCTTCAGCGGGGCCTCCAATTAGGGCTTAAACTCAGCTCCCTCAAGGTGCAAGTTTCGGCCCTTTCTATACTATTTCAAAAGCGCCTAGCTACTGAGGAGACGATTCGCACCTTTCTACAGGGAGTCGCTCACGTGGCACCCCCATTTCGACCGCCTACAGCTGGATGGGATCTCAATCTGGTGTTGGAAGCCTTACTTGATCCTCCCTTTGAACCCCTGGGTTCAATTTCCGATGCATGGATGACGTGGAAAGTGGTCTTTTTGATGGCAATATCCTCTACTAGACGAGTATCTGAACTTAGCGCTCTGTCTTGCGACCCTCCATATCTCATCTTTCACAAAGACAAGGCTGTTCTACGTACACTTCCACATTTCCTGCCGAAGGTTGTTTCGGAGTTCCATCTGAATCAGGAGATTGTCGTTCCTTCCCTATGTCCGGACCCTAAGAACGATAAGAAACGCAGGATCCACAGTCTTGACGTAGTCAGAGCTCTTCGCTGGTACGTTGAACGGTCAAAAGCCTTCAGAACTTCAAGGTCATTGTTTGTGATTCCCTCTGGACCTCGAAGAGGACAGACGGCTTCTAAGACTTCTCTTGCTCGTTGGATTAGAGAAACTATCAAGCAAGCATATACTGCAAAGGGAAGAGCACCGCCTGAAGGTATCCGGGCTCATTCCACTAGATCGGTAGGTGCCTCTTGGGCTTGGCGTAACTCTGCTTCCTTGGAGCAGATCTGCAAGGCGGCCACCTGGGCATCCGTTAACACATTTACCAAGTTTTACAAAGTTGACACCTTTTCCTCGGCCGAGGCTTCTCTCGGGCGTAAGGTGTTGCAAGCAGTTATTAAGTAATTGTGCAGTTTCGGTCTATGCTCGCACCCACCCTGCTGTTTGGGACTGCTTTGGTAAGTCCCCATCGGTCCCTGTGTCCCCCTAAAGACGACAGAGAAAACAGGATTTTTGTACTCACCGTTAAATCTGTTTCTCTGTAGTCGAAAGGGGGACACAGGGCTTCCCACCCAGTGACGAGCTACAGACCATCTTTGGTTTTCTGAATAGGTTCCTTGGTTTACTAGTTCTGCCTGTTATAAGTTTAGTAATTTTAGTAGCAGCTTTGGAACAAACTGAAGTCTGAGTACAGTGTGTGGGGTTAAGCCTAACCTGGCACGCCCACTTTAATTACTTCAAGTGTCCTGCCTCCTGGAGGATGGAGCTTAACCCCATCGGTCCCTGTGTCCCCCTTTCGACTACAGAGAAACAGATTTAACGGTGAGTACAAAAATCCTGTTTTGGGCTACTTCGACCATCGAATGGGCTACTTCGACTACGACTTCGAAACGAAGGATTCGAACTAAAAATCGCTCGACTATTCGATAGTCGAAGTACTGTCTCTTTAAGAAAAAACTTCGACCCCCTAGTTCCCCATAGGCTTGCCTAAGTTTTTTTGGTCGAAGGATAATCCTTCGATCTTTGGATTAAAATCCTTCGAATCGTTCGATTCGAAAGATTTAATCGTTTTATCGAAGGATTATTCCTTCGATCGAACGATCAAACTATTTGCGCTAAAATCCTTCGACTTCGATATTCAAAATCGAAGGATTTTAATTCCTAGTCGAATATCGAGGGTTAATTAACCCTCGATATTCGACCCTTGGTGAATCGGCCCCTTGGTGTTGATTGTATTAGCATGATTGGAGCTTTGAGGTGATATTAAACCTTCCAATGTATACACTTTAGTGTTTTGTTGGAAAGAGGCTGCACAACACTCGGCTTGTCTTAACTCTCAAACTATGCAATAAGAAGTCGTGGACGGCAGCACAATCTTCATATGGCACAATGTCAGTCAGTGTCTGGTGCAGAACTGGCCAGAGATTTTACAAAAACAGGTTGGTAAATGATAAACAATGCTCTCACACTGACCTGGTTTCCATAAGGGGCCAGATTACAGGCAAGGGGTTAATGCTGTGTAAATGTACTACCTTTGGGAATAGACTAATAGTCGGTGAATTCTGGCCATGGCTGGCTTACGAGGAATTGCTTATTACTGAAATATAGGGAAAGGTAAACAAGAATCTATTTGAAAATAGTGGATATTATGGGGTAGAGTGCGCTAATAATTGCTGATAAAGTATTTCCAGGGACCTGTATGGGGAGACAATATATAGAGTAGTACGCCCAAAAGAGAACCCTTACAGACTTTCTATGGAACTACTCACATATTTGGTGTTTTAAATGCGTGTATATCGTCTCCGATGTGATCCTGCAATACAGAGGCTTCAAATGGTGTTATATCATCAGAGCCGCAGGTATCACCCTGCGATATGTTTTCCACTTACCAGATCGTATTGAAACGAAAGCTTAAAATCTAGCATTTATTTCTCAAGGTGCCCCGTCATCCAATGTTGCACTCCCTTGTCGGCGGACAGGAAACGGTATCGGCTATTCGGAGCAGCTGCTAGACCTGATGATTGCGGCGTCTCTCCACGTATACTGGCGTTCGTGTCGGTCTCGGATTTCTCCGCTTTGCTGGCTCAACGGTCCAGTATGTTAGGGAACAAACTTTTCAGCAAAAGTTTAGGGATCAATTTCAAGTAAATTGTGTATTATCACGTCACAGGTTAAATAGAGGCTAATGTGTTTAAACCTCTATTTAACCTGTGACGTGATAATATACTTGTGATGCCCCTGAGGAAGCATCAGGAGATATGAAACGCGTTGGGCTTGAACTAACTAGGGATCAATTTCAAGTAAATTTTATTTAAACTTTTGCTGAAAAGTTTGTTCCCTAACATACTGGACCGTTGAGCCAGCAAAGCGGAGAAATCCGAGACCGACACGAACGCCAGTATACGTGGAGAGACACCGCAATCATCAGGTCTAGCAGCTGCTCCGAATAGACGATACCGTTTCCTGTCCGCCGACAAGGGAGCGCAACATTGGATGACGGGGCACCTTGAGAAATAAACGCTAGATTTTAAGCTTTCGTTTCACTACGATCTGGTAAGTGGAAAACATATCGCAGGGTGATACCTGCGGCTCTGATGATATAACACCATTTGAAGCCTCTGTATTGCAGGATCACATCGGAGACGATAAACACGCATTTAAAACACCAAATATGTGAGTAGTTCCATAGAAAGTCTGTAAGGGTTCTCTTTTGGGCGTACTACTCTATATATTGTCTCCCCATACAGGTCCCTGGAAATACTTTATCAGCAATTATTAGCGCACTCTACCCCATAATATTCACATTGAACACAGTGGACAGGTGGATCCACAAAAACCAGCGGTGCAGCTTTATCATATATATTTTTGGTGTCTGCGCAAACCTCAACCCCATACAGCAAAAAAATTTGAAAATAGTATTTTCTGTTAAAAACATAGTAATGCCAGACATGTGGGGCATTTTGTCTTCGGCTAGCCACTGCTGTTTTTGGCCCCTATGCCTTTAGCCTTAAACGTAATGGTTTGGCATGCACACATACTATATAGAACTAATGGCTATCTTAGATGCTACACTCCTTGCAGCATCTGCTCTTTGCTATGCTTTCTGAAACAGCCAGTCTTAAATAGCAGTATAATATAGATTCAGACTGAGCAGTAAGCAAAGTGCAGTTTTGTATTCTGGCAACACTGCAGCTGCAAAGGGGTAGTGCTCTTGATACAGATGTGCTGCTCCTACTGCAACTTCATGCAATGTGCTAAAATTGTGCGACTTAATCTTTTGACTAAACTACAGTGTTTGAGGCAGGGCACTGAGAGCTTCAGATTTCCCCTAGGCAATAGGTGCTGCACAACTCAGTTCAGAACAGAAGGCAGGGAGATTTGAGCAGCACTGAGTGCAACTATACAGAAGTACAAGAAGCACATTTTGATACCTTTAATGAAAGCGGTGTTACATGCCTGTAATATAGGGGAAAGTGCAGGTACCGCAACTTTGGTTGTATATATGCCCTATTGTCTTCTGTGACACACAAGTCTCAACTGTTGTTTCAGGAATATAATTGTTTTTGTTGTTTGCAGACCAGTGCAAGGATTAATCTTTCTCTTCAAGTGGCAGCCAGGAGAGGAACCAGCTGGCTCTGTTGTTCAAGACTCCAGGCTGGACACAATCTTTTTTGCGAAACAGGTATCAATAATTTTAAATATACTCAATGCAACATATTTCTTATGCAATACCACTGCCTTGTGTTGCAATCATTTTAAGGAATTAAACTAGGCAGTACTTTCCAGTCAAAGAAATAGAGATGAAAAACAATGTATCTTAGATTTAGCTTAAAGTCTTAGATGATATAGTCATGAGTGGTTTAATTTGCGGTTGCTGTATGTTTCATTACCTGTGGTGCCATGCTTTGCAAAGCACTGCAGCTCTATTGAGTGCCTGCTTATGGATTGGAGCACTAAACTTAAGTTCTAAGCCAGACTTACCTAGCTGCTGCCTATTGACATGTTCACGGTTTGGCAGGTGCACACAATTCTACAGCTGAAGATTGTTTTCTTCCTCGAAATTCTAGATACAGCAAATCTAAATTCCTAGTAGATATCAGTTTTTCTTGGGCATCCTAAAGCCGTCTCCTGTAGTTAGTTTTGTTCTAAATAGTGATGCACCGAATCCACTATTTTAGGAATAGGTTGAATCCTTTGTAAAAGAATAGAGGACCGAATCTGAACCCTCATTTGCATATGTCGATTTGGGAAATGAGGGGAAAAAGAGAACTGCACATGCAGCTAAACATTTTCGACTCTTTGCAGAATCCTGAAGGTTCTGTGCATCCCTAGTTCTTAACTATTTACTGGTAATATTAAAAACTGGAAATGTGTATTGAATATGTATAGCTCTTCACCTGTTATTCATCTTTAATAGTGGTTTGTTTCCGTTTAAACAGGTAATAAACAATGCATGTGCAACACAAGCAATCATCAGTATTTTGCTGAACACCACACACAATGATGTACATTTAGGAGAAACTCTGTCTGAATTCAAAGAATTCACCCAAAGCTTTGATGCAGCTGTAAGTAATTTTGAAATGTTTTAATTCTATCCTCATCCCTGTCTGTCTATCTATTTTTAATCATTCCTATATGTATACACATGAATTGAGTGTATAAAAGATCTATCTATTAGAGCCTTAAGGCTGATTAAAGAAATGGATCTGACTTGCATCAGTAAAGGCAAAGATTGATAGAAAAAGAAAAATATAAAAGAAGGGGATATCTTTTTCTTTCTATCTATATTTATACACATATGTAATAATATTATATGGGAAACAAGGAAACACTATTTCCATTGTCCTGCATGTAGTTGCAGCTCCTATCCTCATTTTGTTAGACTAGCAGCTTTGTTTTCAATTATTAGATTTTTTTTTTTTTACATTTTTCTAAAATTGAAATTAAAAAGGTCTTCCTGTTTTTTTCAGGATATAGACTCTGAAAACTGTTATTCTGAAACTCAGGCATTCTGCTCAACAGGAATAAAGATAAACAATTAATCAACTAATGTATCAAATTAGAACAGCTTACAGAGATGGTGACCCCCATTTATTTCAGAACTGCTCTAGAGAGACATAGTGATAAATGAAAAATATTATTCAAGAAACGGCCAAACAATAGAGACAATTGAAAAAAGTGTTAATTTCTAGTGAACGATCTGAAAACAGCTGTACTGAAAAAAAGTTTTAGAATGTAAATGACCCCTTTAGGTGGACCATGCTACACACGTGGTTATTTTTTATTTTGTTGCTATTGCAACATTAGACTCTTACATTATACATGCTCATGCGCCCCCAAAAACTACCAAAAAGAAAATCTAACCCATATCAAAGATCAAATCAGGTATATGCTTTCTTCAAATGATTTTAAATATTTGAATGTACAAACAAAGTGAACATTATGTCTACATTTAAATAGGACATTTCTATATTATGGTGTATTAAGCCCCATGAATGAAGCAATAACTGTAAAGATATCAATTTCTCAATCTGAGTTTATCTGATTTTTTTTTCCAACTTTTGTAGCTGAATATAATTCACCCCATAGGTCCATGTATTAAATAAATCCCAGCCATGACACTATGGATGGCCTGGTATCCCTGATCTGCAGGACAGTATTCCAGTTCATAATTCTCTAGCTAATGCAGACCTTAAACTTTATTTATACTCCTATCTATTGATGGGTAGGTCAAACTGATACCTCCGGTTTGTGTGGGCCACAAGAGGCATGAGTTTGGGCAGGGTCAAGGTGATGTACTTGTGCTAACCTCCTCTCTTTAGGTAATGATGTCACCATGACTACACTGCCCGTTAGTGATAGTGTAATGGAAGGACTGAGTGTACATTATTAAAAGGAGGAGAACTTCAGAGACAGATTGGGCACTGTTTACTATACAGGGAGATGGAGTCAAGTGCATATCAAAAATGTTATGGTCAGCCATCACTACCTTCAACAACCAATTGCACTTAATATTTGTGGGCATCTTTGCGACTTGTCATTCTACCTTTTTTCCTGGATAACACATTCTTCATGTGTGTGCTCTGTTTTAGATGAAAGGACTGGCTCTAAGCAATTCCGAAGTCATCCGTCAAGTACACAACAGTTTTGCCAGGTAAGTTTGTGCAAGTTTCTTTCCCTTCTGAAGAGAGAGACGCTGGTATTTGTTCTGAGGGAGAGTCCTAAATACTCCATTCTCCACAGTGGGAAATAATTTGTGGTCATGCATCATGCTCATCAAATGTTTGCGACAGAAATTCTGCAAGTTGCTCTGAATCAGCAGTGTCTGGTCCTGAGCTAATTGTGACCGTTCTGATTGTCTGAAATGGAAACCACTAAGCAATAAACCAGGTTTAATTACAGTTATCAAAACCTGATCATTGCAAGACATAATCACAAGAGCCCTTTACCCAATTGTCGTGTGACCCACAAAGCGCACAGTAGATTTGTAACATGCTTATAAATAAACACTCTATCTTATGCCTTGAAATGGCATGTTCGGAGTACTTCCCTTTATGGCAAAACATCTGTAAGTAGGTGGCGGTATTTTCACAGTTCACAAAAGCCTGTAGTATTAATGTTCCTCTTTCCCAGTACATGACTTGGCCAGGGGCCTGTACTTTCCAGAACAGTGTACAAACACGATGCTTTTAAAAAGACTTAATAAGTGCTTACTGGCAAGGTCATTTGAAAATAACAGGAAAGAAAATCAAGCGTGCCTGTCTTGCATCTACACTGAGAGTGCTGGCGCTCATACTTTTTGATATTCATGTAGCTATTATGTTGGCAGTGATGGAGAACACCTTTGGCAAATGTAGATAAAATTGTTTCTCTTGCTAGAAGAATAGAATTCTGATCTATAAACTCAGTTACTAAAAAATCATGTCTTGCTTTATTTTTCCTTCCCTTTTTGAAATGTGTTTTATAAATGGATTGGGTTACCTTCCATTAGAAACAGTGTTGATCACCCAAAACAGGATACTAAACCTGCAATAGGCACCAGTAGCTTCATTAGCTGGTCTGTAACTGTACAAGCCTCCACCCTTCCACCAAGTGATGTGATAGAATAGCTGGCAGGCCGATACTTTGTATAGTTTCTTGTCATGCTGGATGATTGGACTGTCATGGCACAAATTGTCCCATGTACTTATGTTTGTGGCACATGGAGTGAATTCAAGCACTTAAAGGAACAGTAACGTCAAAAAATAAGTGTTTTAAGGTAATGAAAATATAATGCAGTTTTGCCCTGCACTGATAAAACTGCTGTTTGCTTAAGAAACACTACTATTGTTTATCTAAATAAGTTGCTGTGTAGCAATGGGGGCAGCCATTCAAAGGAGAAAAGGCTCACATTACACAGCAGGTAGCAGATAAATTTCGTCTGTCTAATGGTGTTATCTATTATCCATTAGTTAACCTGTGCCATATAGCTGTTTTTCAATTTCAGCCAATGCTCCACAGCAGCTTTTTTATATAACCTATAGTAGTGATTCTGAAGCAAAAGCAAACAGATCAGTTTTACCAGTACAGGGCAACAGTACATGATATTTTAATTACTTTAAAACACTTTAATTTTTTGGTGTTACTGTTCCTTTAAATATCTGTGATCTTAAGTAGCTTAAGAAGCCAGCACCAAATCATTGCCAACCTTTCATTGTCTTCTTTGGCAGTTAAAGCGAAAGTATTGATGAAATCGCGTTGAGAGGTGATATCAAAATCACAAAAAAAAAAAAAAAATCACTATTCTTGGGCTAGATTAAAATAATTAAAGGTACTATAGTGGCCTGCAAAAAGGGGGGTGGGTGTATTTCTAGTATAGAGTTCATGAAGGGACAAATATTGCTCCATTGGGCTCACACAAGTACCCAGGGCAGTTGCATTTTCCTGCTAACAGGAGCACCAGCCTGGTATATTGTGTAAGTTATTAGAAACCTAAACCCCCAGTGATTGAATCTTTCCTTCTTTAACAATGTTAATGCTTTCAGCAAACAAGACTGTTTTGTTGCATAGAACTGCTGTTCACTATATAATATCAGCAACTGCTTATATTGCTTGATTTTGCTTTGGTATATACCCTGTTTAAAATTTATTTTAGAATTATCATACATATATCCACCTCTAAACAGTAATGAGTCAATACAGCCATTGCAAGTGTATTTAGTGTCCTCATAAATCTAAGCACTGCAAGCAAGTATAAAACCTCCTCCCTGACACACGTACTCATAAAAAATTTGTCGTGTTCTGCCTACATTTCTCTGCCAACCAATTTCCGAGCAGCTTGTTTGGGCAGCAGCCTGGAACAGTAAGCCTTGTCCAAGTCATGCATAGCAATCTGATTATTAACAAGCTTTCAAATCACTTCCCTACCCTAAAGTAGAGAGGTGCGTGTGATTGAACTGCGTGACTTCTCTAGCCCTGTAAGTTATGGCTCAGTTAGTGAAACAAAAACTTCATTAATGATATAAATATTCTGGGTAAAAGAGCAGTAAAGCCTATAACAATGACTTAAAACTTAACCAGTATTTTAAATTTGATGGACAATTTGATGTTAATTATCCAAAAGCTCTTAATCTATGATTGGGATTTGGCAGAAAGGCTGGACTTGACCTAAAGTTCTGAAGCAATGTCACAGTTATGAAAGTTTACAGCATAGATCTTGATTGCTGAAATTATGGTGGAGGTGTGATGTTGTTTTTATGCAAGTGCATTTATATACACTTTTTAATCTCCCATTTTGTTTTAAACCTGCAGGCAACAAATGTTTGAGTTTGATG
This sequence comes from Xenopus petersii, assembly GCA_038501925.1. Taxonomy (NCBI): domain Eukaryota; kingdom Metazoa; phylum Chordata; class Amphibia; order Anura; family Pipidae; genus Xenopus; species Xenopus petersii. Next base: position 118,806,619 of record CM076678.1, on the reverse strand, counting down.
CAAAATCCACAACGAAGGATGATGATGCCTTTCACTTTGTCAGCTACGTGCCAGTCAACGGGAGGCTTTACGAACTGGACGGTTTAAAGGATGGACCAATTGATTTAGGTGGGTTTTGATTCGGGTTGCAAATTCTGTCATCCCATTTATGTAGTGTCACAGTAACCCAGGAACTATAAGGGTAATGGCACACACGGAGATTTTTGTTGCCACTTGGGAGAGGGATAAACCACTACCCAATTTAAAGTGAATAGGAATCAGAGCAATTGGCCCTGTCCTGTCTAGTGGAACAGGTGAAGCTGCACACTCGTTTAACCCACCCTCTGCTGGATAGCCTGGTGCACAATGTGGGAGGATTCGGCAACCCCCAAAGGTCAGTGAAGATAGGACACACTGGCACTCGAGGCAAAGGAATGCAGGGTTACCCCTTGCTGTTTATTAAATACGAACGTTTGCATTGAATCAACAGCAAGGGGTAACCCTGCATTCCTTTGCTTCAAGTGCCAGTGTGTCCTATCTTCACTTGTCCTGACTAGTAACCAACGCATATCTCTAGAAAAAAATCAGGTTGTCATCACCCTTACCCTTGCAAATGGACCTTAGCCTGAAGCCTTTCTTCAGTGTTTGAAGATGCGGTGAAATGATTTGGCCTTTGTTTGTTTCTACATTAAATAAAAACACTAACACCGGTGAGATTAGCAAAAATTTATAACACATTATCACCCGCTTGCTGGAGATGTAACACAGCACAGGGTACCTTATCGCACATCTTCTGGGGATGCCCGAAACTGTCTGATTTTTGGAATAGAGTTAGGGAAATTATTAAAGTGGTCACTGACGTGGAGATACCCAATACACCCCTACATTTACTCCTACACCATACTCCTAAACCGATACATATTGAAAATCATTAGTTCCAATTATGTTGGACATGGCAAAGGCGCTAATACCTCAGAAATGGAAACAGACTACTGCTCCCTTAATCACTGAATGGCTTAACAAAATTTCAGAAATAGAAAGATTTGAACGTTCTAAAACGTCAACCACACAAGACACACAACGACATTCTCAAAAATGGATTTATTGGCTTAGTTTTCAAGAGACAGATCAATATAAAGAGCTCCTACAATCATAATCCGATTAAATTTCAATATCTTATCCCCCCTCAAACATTCATACTACATGACACGCTAATTATGGAGACTGGGTGTTAGAGACCTTTCTGGTTGAGGTGCCGTGGCATAAAAGGAGACTTCAGTTACCTGTACTATACTTAATTCATTGGCTGCTCTACCTCCCGCTTGCACCCCCCCCCTTTTTTCTTTTTTGGAAACACGGAGTACAGGAAGTATCCCATATCGAGACATACCTTGCACAGGATGTACCCTCCTCTGCGGAGACACTATTAATATGTCTCATAACTTTTGAATTCTTATTGACTAGAAGGACCTTTGCTTATTTCTTTTTTTCTTTCTCTTACTCTCCCTCTTTTCGGTTTTACTATCCCTTATTTCTTTTCTCTCTCTATACTCAGGGAAATTGCAAATGATAATGCTAGACCTCCATTCTCCACAGTAAATTTCACACTACTTTACTCAATAGTACGGAGAATTGTCTTGTCTTCAAACCCTCACTCTTTCCCCTTCTCTTTTTTCCTCCCTTTGCTCTTTCTTTTCCATTCTTTTATTACGCGATTTTTGTGTATTTTCTGACTTGTTAAATGCAAAACACTTTCAATAAAATTGAATTTAAAAAATAAATAAAAACAACATAGTATTTGTACCTGGATAGAGAACTGGCTAAAAGATAGACTACAAAGAGTGGTGGTAAATGGAACATTTTCTAATTGGACCAGTGTTGTTAGTGGAGTACCGCAGGGCTCTGTACTAGGTCCCTTGCTTTTCAACTTGTTTATTAATGACCTGGAGGTGGGCATTGAAAGTACTGTTTCTATTTTTGCAGATGATACTAAATTGTGCAGAACTATAGGTTCCATGCAGGATGCTGCCACTTTGCAAAGTGATCTGTCTAAACTGGAAAACTGGGCAGCAAACTGGAAAATGAGGTTCAACGTTGATAAATGCAAGGTTATGCACTTTGGCAAAAATAATATAAATGCAAGTTATACACTAAATGGCAGTGTGTTGGGAGTTTCCTTAAATGAAAAGGATCTAGGGGTCTTTGTAGATAACACGTTGTCTAATTCTGGGCAGTGTCATTCTGTGGCTACTAAAGCAAATAAAGTTCTGTCTTGCATAAAAAAGGGCATTAGCTCAAGGGATGAAAACATAATTATGCCTCTTTATAGGTCCTTGGTGAGGCCTCATCTGGAGTATGCAGTTCAGTTTTGGACTCCAGTCCTTAAGAGGGATATAAATGAGCTGGAGAGAGTGCAGAGACTAAGTGCAACTAAATTGGTTAGAGGGGTGGAAGACTTTAATTATGAGGGTAGACTGTCAAGGTTGGGGTTGTTTTCTCTGGAAAAAAGGCGCTTGCGAGGGGACATGATTACACTTTACAAGTACATTAGAGGACATTATAGACAAATGGCAGGGGACCTTTTTACCCATAAAGTGGATCACCATACCAGAGGCCACAGCTTTAGACTAGAAGAAAAGAACTTTCATTTGAAGCAACGTATTGGGTTCTTCACAGTCAGGACAGTGAGGTTGTGGAATGCACTGCCGGGTGATGTTGTGATGGCTGATTCAGTTAATGCCTTTAAGAGTGGCTTGGATGATTTTTTGGACAGACATAATATCCAAGGTTATTGTGATACTAAACTCTATAGTTAGTATAGGTATGGGTATAAAGAATTTTAATTAAAAGTAGGGAGGGGTGTGTGTATGGATGATGGGTTTTCATTTGGAGGGGTTGAACTTGATGGACTTTGTCTTTTTTCAACCCAATTTAACTATGTAACTATGTAACTAGAATAATTGCATTTCCTGAGAGATTCTATAGTAAGTGCTGCTATACAAACATCTTACATGTTTTGCAGCATACTGTATATCTACATAACTGTTGTATGGCAAAAACCTGGAAAACCTTCTGGCTCTGTAATTGATATGGCAGCTGAGAAGAGAGGGAGGTTTCCCAGTGCACTTGGCTTTAAAAAGCTATTCCTGATATGTCACTCTGACTGGGTGATATGACTGGTTTGTTTTCTCTGATGATGAATCACTTGGAAATAAACTTCCTGAACTGGTGGGAGGATCTGCTTGATAGAGCACGTAAGGATTCCGCTGTGCCCGTTTCTCGGAATGGAGCTGTAGTATAAACTGACAAATGGGTATTTTGCAACAAGTGCTGTTACTAGAAAATGGCTAACAATGTTAACTTTAAAAATCAAAGTTCTGTTTGTTTCCATTAGGGTCGGGCTAAGATATTAAAATGTTTCTGGTTTTGTATGTTTTTGAGACTGGAATATAAACTGTAATGCTTAGAAAATAAAGTGTAGTGCATACACAGAGCTTACAATCTAGGCTTTCTTTTCTGGAGTATTATCAGATTATAAATAAGGAAGTAAATTATGGCTTTCTGGTTAAAGCCAGCTTCTGAGTGATCCTAATGGTTGAAGCAGAGGCTATTTTGGTGGCTGCGGTGGCTCAGTGCACCTTGCAGAACTGTGGTTCTGAGTTTGATTAGGCAATAGATTGTAAGCTCTGCTGGTATAAATGTCACTGACTAGACCTTGTATTTTCTTGTAACTTGAAAAAAAATCCTTGATTTTTACATTTGCCTGTGTTACCTATTTACCTGTAATTTTGTTCTTTTCACTTATTTTGCTTTATTCCTTCTAGGACCATGTAAGGAAGACGATTGGATCAGTGCAGCTAGACCTGTTATAGAGAAACGAATGCAGAAGTAAGTGGCTTAAAAATATTAGCTATGCAGCTTTCACATGTACAGTGTTTTGCCACCAGGATAGTAAGCAAATGTAGGTCTTTCCTCAGTACCAATATGTAGCTTCCCTCTGTCTTTATGGTCCACAGCATATTAAGTTTCTTACCATTTGCTTTATACTTTAATTTGAGGAGGACTTAAACTTGTGAACAAAGCAACATTACTTCCCCACTTAAAGTTTTCTCTGTATAGCAGGATACATTTAAATTTCACTGCCTGTTTTATTCTGCATCAGGTACTGTGAAGGTGAGATACGGTTCAATTTGATGGCTATTGTGTCAGACAGAAAGAAGATCTACGAGCAGAAGATTTCAGATTTGCAGAGGCGAATTGCAGAGGTAAGAAATGACTATATGTATGTATCCACCCTTCTTTCACAGGATGCACCAAATTCTGGGTTTACTTGGTGTTTCCACCACATCGAAAAAAAGATGTTTTGGCAGAACTTGGATTAGGTTGAATTCAAGCTAAAATTCAATCTATAATGGTGTTTCTTTTCCTCTGGGATTTTAATAATTTGCATATACAATTTTGGCCTCCGTTCAGGATATGGTTGAAGCCTTTGTGTTTGGTTATTACTACGATACATCTCTCTGGGTCTGAGCTAGATTGCATCACATGAAGGATGAGGCTAAAACTGGGCCCAAGCTGATTTGAAGTATAATGGGCTACTGCAATGGCAATTTAAAAGGTTTAGGTAGAAGTCTTAAATGCTAGTACAAATACACTATAGTTCTAGCTTCACTTTATGGGCAACTTTACAGCAATTAATAATGGTGTCTGGTGCCATTATTTGTTGATATACTGAGAAATTATGTTTTAGGCACAGCATAGACACCCATGGTCTGGAAATATAAAGAATGTTAGCAGTTTTTTTTGTTTTTTGGAAGATAGGCACCTATGTGAAAATTACTTTCACAAAGGTTTAAGTTTGACTGCCTCATTCTGTAGGATACAGATTCCTGGTTTTACTAGTGGGTATTTATTTTAGCTGTAGATTGAAAAAGCCTAGTCAAGCTCATCTTGGATCATATCTCTTACATGGGATAATTCTGCCCTTTGTCTGGTGATACAGGAAGAGCCTATGGACACAGACCAGGGCAGCACTCTGCTGAGCTCCATGCAGTCGGAAATCGCAAAATACCAGCTGCTTATAGAAGAAGAGAAACAAAAGATGAAAAGATACAAGGTGAGATTACACTCTTTATACCTGCCTGGGTTTTCTTTGATCTGATGAGGAAAATGCATTGAAGATTATTTATACTTGCCGAGTTGGGATACTTTTGCAGATATTTGAGACTGATAAGCCTGTTCTTAGATTTGTTGTGAAGAACTCTACTTGTATTAAAAAGCTTGCAGAATTGTCTACTTCAGAAAATGAAATGCACACTATGTGCGCAATGCGGACTCGGGGCATATTTATAAAGAGCAGCATATGTAGTTCGTTTCCAATCTCTATGCAAATTGCGTTGTCACAATTTTTTTTCTGTATGCTGCTGTACTAGACTTGCATAGCTTTGTTCTCAATCGCTTTAGTTGGCTTCACCAAGTACACTGATGTATCACCTTTGTTTTCTCCTTTAGGTTGAAAATATCAGAAGAAAACATAACTACCTTCCATTCATCATGGAGTTGCTGAAGACTCTAGCAGAGCATCAGCAGTTAATACCATTAGTAGAAAAGGTATGTGATATTCAGATTGAGCTCCAAAGGCTAAGCCTGAGGAATGGAAATGGAAGATTCTTCTAAAAGAAATCATAAACCGTAAATTTTCTTTTCTGCATATCTCTGTGTACAAATGTTTTTTGATATTTTTTTTTTATTTGTGAGCGCATCCTTGTCACTTGCTGTGGTAAGTCTTATTTCTGACCACTAGATGGTGCTAAATATCTGCTTAGCTGTATGGGAAATCATCATGGCAATTTTCACCAATGTTAAAGACAATTAAAATCCATATAGAAATGTTACGTTTACACAAGCTAATGCTTTTTCCTGGTTACATACACCCAATAATCACAGGGACTCAAAATTGCAAAATGTTCAAGGCAGCGTCATAAGTCTCCGAATACCTATAGTAGAAATTGCACTTGTAACTGACCTACGCATTTGTTTAAGCAGTTTGTCTGATTCTAGTTGTAATCACACATAATCACAACCTCCCTCTCCCCCCAGAGTGTAGTTTTACATTCAGGTTAGGCATCTGTGTTGCAGGACCCTTAGTAACTTCTGCTTCATTTAGTAAATAGTTCAGGCTGCACAAGGATTCTAACATCTTAGTAAATATTTCTGAAATTTCCATCCCTTGTGTGCTTACTGTGTGTGATCATTCTTAGCATGTAAAATCCGTAACGCTGGATGACAATGCGATTATTTTTGGAAGCAAGGGGAAAATGTTCTATTTCTGTTTTGTTTGCTTTCTCCCTTTAACATTCTATATCCTCACGAGTGTTTTATCATATTGTTAAAGAAAACAACAAACAAACCATAGCTTATTATGTGATTATTACAGGATCCCATCTTATTAGATAGTGACTGAGCCAGGAGACTTGCTTATTATGTGTGTCACCCAACATAGTGACCAGTCAGGATGGCTGGGGGGGGGGAATATTTCCTGCAAACAGAATGTGGCCTCTGTTAGCACACACATCTGGTGAAGGAAACAAGTTTTGATAACCGATGCCCCTTTAAAGGAATACCTTTGTAATTTATTACTCTGCTTTTTAACCCTATTCTATGTTGTCCAAGTTATATTATTTTTTGTTTCCTCTTTAAAAAAATTTTTAGATGGTCGAAAAAAGAAGTAGTCATAGAGTAAAGTAAATTTCTCCGGAGTTTTTTTCTCCCAAGCTATTTTTTTTTTTTTTTAAATGTATTGTGCAGTTTCAGTCCTTTGCCTCTGTATGGAGCCAGAACAGCACATGCACACATACTCCTGGTCTTTTACTTTTATCATAATAGTAATTGGAGACACAGTTTCACTAATAGTATTTATTCATACTGTATGGATTTATTGGGAATCCTTATATGTTTTTTGATTGTTCACACAAGTCATTTATACATCATGATTTTATTTAAAAAATGTTGTTTTTATTAATTGCATGGGCATTACATGAGTGCAATGAACAGTGTTTGTGCTGAACATACTTTTTTCAAATTTTATTTTAATCACAACAAGTCTTTGTATTTTATTGCACTGAATCCCGAAGTTGGTTTGGGATTCGCAATAAGGGTTCGGCTGAATCCAAGTGCCTGGCCGAACTGAATCCAACCCTACGTATCTGAAAAAAATACATAGGGTTGTGTGCTCGCCATTTTAGCAGTTTGCTTCTATGAACATCAGGGATTTTCTGGCCGAGGCCTGCTTTTTCCAGAAGAAGAGTTTGGATTTGGTTCGATATTCAGTCGACTCTGTTACCCTTGATTTGGGGATTCAGCAAAATCAAGTTTAATCCCTAATAATTACCAGTGAAAAGATATATAAACCTCCTGCATAATGGACTTGTTGTTATCTGTGAGCCAAAACAGCAGTTAATGGTGGAGTTGTGCACTGGGAGTCTGTCTACCTTTTAGGGTCAGGGCACACAGGCAGTTTCAGGGAGATTAGTCGCTCTGCAACAAATCTCCTCTTCTTCAGGGCAACTAATCTCCCCGGACTGCCTCCCCGTCGGCTAAAATTGCCAGCAGGATGGCACCTTGCACGATTCGTTTTCCGAAGTTTCCTAGTCAGGCAACTTCGTTTGACTTCGGAAAACGAATTGCCCAGAGTGCCCGAATCCCGTCTGAGATTTACATTTGAGCTGGTGGGGAGGCAGTTCAGGGTGATTATTCGCCCGAAGACGAGATTTGTCGCCAGGTGACTAATCTCCCTAATCTGTGTGCCCTTACCCTCGAAGTCTAATCATGGAGTAGCTTCGGTTTCCCTGTTTAGCCCAAGAAATAACAGAAACCATAAATTTGTTATGATTAAAACAGTAAGCAAAAAGTATGTTCAGCACAAGCCCTGTCGATTGCACTCATGTTGTTCAAGGGAGTATTCTGTCCATTTTAAGTACCATAAGGAGAGCATGAAGAGCATGTGTGTTCACAATCAACTGTTACAGACTTCCCAATTGCTCTGGGGAAATGCGGTGAAAAAAATGGTAATTTTCTTGTGTGTTTTTGTATGTTTTAGTCTGTAATCTTGTTATAGGGTTCCTTTTAAAAGCTTCCTGTAGCAATCTAGCTTTTTTTTTTTTTTTTTGGGGGGGGGGCGCAAGTGGCCTTGGAGTTACTGTAGTTGTCCATATGGTCCTGTAATAGGCTGACTGGTAGGCTCTAATGGTGAGAAGCAGTGTTGCCCATCACACCCCTGTCTGCTGTGGATATTGACTTGTGTCAACACCTGCTGCTGTTTTCAAATGTATGTTACAGCGTAACTGTGCACTATGGGGTTATTGTTGCATCACTAGCATGACCTGATACCCCTGGAAACCATTTTAACTTTAAAAAAAAAAAAAAAAGAAATATATATCTGTAGTTGTATAAACACCACCTGAACTATTGTTATTTTTATGATCAAACACTGTAACATAAGAGAAGTGCACAGCAAAATGCACATGTATGATTTAACTCCATTTCTGTGCCTTCCTAGTGCTAGATTGTGGTGCTGAAGTGCAAAAGAAAAACCAGATTTCATTTACTGTTTCAGCTGTTAATTCAGCTGTTAATAGTAATTGTTAGAGGGGAAAGGTAGAATTGAGCAGTGAGAGGGTACCACACGTGAAGAGTACCCCATATGACTGAAACCAAGAGGGCAATGGGGGTGTGAACTGCACCTCTATGAAAAAAGCATTCCTAACTAACTTTTCCTTTTCTAATTTACCCTTTTGTGCTTGTTAAATATGCAGTTTTCTGACATTTCTATGCGGTCAGCATATCTGGGTGATAATAGGGCATGGGCATTGTGATGAAACATACTGCTGTGTTTCCTGAAAGTAACTGTCCTATCTGATGTTCATCAGCACAACTGGAGTGCATTCCCTTGGCTGTGATTGGTTGCTGTCTTTCAGTTGTCTGAAACTGTAGCATGTGCAGTGGTTTTTAGACTTCATGGAGTATAGTTTGTGTTCACCCAGATAAACACCATAGCTACATAGTTTTGGGGTTTTTATGACCAGCCTGATTAATATTCCATTATTGTAGTGATTCCAACTTTTCCCTGGATAAGGGTTCCAGGGTGGGTTTGATTGATGTTGATAATATTCCTGATACATATGTATAGTTCTCATGATAGGGAAATGTCCTTGGCAGTACATAAACAATTTGAATTTATTTATGTCGGCATTTGAGTATTGATTTGGGCATTTTAGTCTGTACCCAGGTACCTAGTGTCCATTTTGGGCGACCATGATTGGGACATTTAACCCTGTTTGGCACATTATAGAGTTCACGACAATCCCTGTGTGCTTATTTTTATCAGTGTGTGTTTTTATCATAAGGTAGATTACCTATTTTTTGTAGAATGAACTGCATTTTTTGTACATTTGTAAACCTTGGTTTGGTGTAGCTGCATGTCGGGGGTTCTCCTATTTTCTCTCTTTCCCCTACCCCCCATTTTTATTCTTTTTTCTATCTTCAGTTTCTCCTGAACAGGCTCTGGGTTAACCACAATCTCTCCTTTCTGTTTTCAGGCCAAAGAGAAACACAACACAAGGAGGGCTCAGGAAGCCAAATGATACCCCTGCTACTTTGGAAATAGAACAGAAAACAAAGCTTCTTCCTTTTTCATGTCACAGAACAAGTGGAAACACGCCACCAGGGCTTCTCCTATATATTCTATGTACAGAGCACAGTTGTTTTGTATGCAGAGTTCGACATGGTTTAACCTTTGCATCACAGGACATTAGGCCTTGTACATCCTATATCATTTTACAAAGTGCCACGTAATGTTATGAGCCCATTTAGTGAAAGAAATACACATTCATATGGTAATGAACACTCTGTTTATGAAAAAATTCAACACACGTGTCCTGTGGTGCAGAGCGATTCTAGGCCCTTCCACTAAAGGAAAAAAAAAATGGGGACACAAAGAAGCAATAGCATGAGTTCATGTTTGTGTATACAACCTACATTGTCCCTATGCTCTGTTGTACCATGCTGTTTCCCTTTAAGTACAGTCGCATTTGCAGACCTCCTGTAGGAAGGGTATATATTGCATCTTTTTGGTCTTTTTTTGCAGTTTTCCCTGAAAATGCATCTCATTACCCATAAAACTCATCAAAAACATTTTCTTTATCCACTTTGTGCTCACTCCCAGGTAGGAAGGACTGAGTTCAACCTTTATGGCAAGTCTTATGCTTATATAATAGTGTAAGATCTCACCTGTCATATACCCACATTAGTCAATAGTATTGAAGTGTGTGAGTTTCAAAAATCTCATGCTCCTCCACTGTTGAAGCCATCACTTGTATGTCTAAGGCTGTTAGGAATGGACATACACTGGGACTATAGTTGATTGTGAGCTTTGTTCACACTTAAAGGGGACCAGTCACCCAAACAAATTATTCATAATCCTATTGTATCACATCAGTCAAGCAAAATGAACTTTAATTACACTATATAAATTATTTGAATCTTGTTTCCTCCAGTCTGGGAATTCATAATTACAGCAAGCAGACAGGAGCCATTTTGTGGACACTGTTATTAAGACAAGCCTTGTATCATCTCAAAATCTTGTTTGTGCACCAGAATGGGGACCTGATGTCCATCCCCATGCCCTGGCTACACAATTAAATGGTGAAGAGAACGGGGAATGTGGGAAAGAGAAGCGATTTCTAGGAAGTGCTGAATGTAAAGTGAAAGTAATTGTCCAGGACATAGAGGGGCAGACAATATTTGACAGTTGAGATGTTAAAATGAGTTTACAACAGCTATGAATGCTTTAATAAATATAGAAATTGGATTTCATGTTTAATTTGAAAAGGACTTTTTGTGTCTGGCTGACAGGTCCACTTTAATATGTATCCTCTTTCAAATCTAAAGAGAGAAGGCTTTAGAACTGCATATTCATCACAATGGCTCTTACTTTTTCTTTTGTAAGTTCCTCAGGAAATAGTTTTGCTATACCTTGATGATCACCCCGCCCGTTGGCACATAGGAGTTGTGAATACCAATATCAGATTAGGATTCTGTTGCAATACACCCCTCTGTACGGTTCTTTCTCCAGTGACCCCCCCTTCAGTGACGCAGCAGCTGTGGGGGTTTTTATTTTTAATGTCATTTCACGGTATGAATTATGCTGCCTTACCACATTCATTTTGTGAAAATGGTTTCTTTACATCAGTTCTCAAGTGAACCAAAAAGTTATAATTTTCTTTTCTAAACTGTGTAGGTGTTTGGAATGCATAGCTCAAAGTGTAGCTTGAAGGGAACAGATTATGATGGTGTATGTTAACTAGAAATGAATCTTTTCTGTACATTTGAGTTGATGTGAAGCCCTGCTGGCAGTAGCACACCCATACTGTAAGCTGAATGCCTGCCATGCTGTAACCGTGCACAATACTTTGAAGCAGGATTTTGAGTCCATGTGCTAAAATACATAATATTGCCTGTGCTCACTCCGAAAAACTGAGTGTATATAAAACACTCATTCAACTGCTTCAAATTAGATACAGTGGTTTTTATCCCTATGCCAACGTTATTCACGTTGGAAATCAAGCATTACAGTTGCATCAGGATATCGCTTGTATTATAAATGGAGAGGTGTCTGTTTTCCCCCTATAATAATGCTCTAATATTATTGGCCCAGATCTTAATAATGACTTCAGTACCTAAAGAAGCAGGTATATGTTTCTAGAGTTCACACAGTCTTTTTGGAACACTGAATATTGTGAAACATCAACCAGAATCCCTAAAATAATTTCATGTAGGCTGTGGTCAACATGGTCTACTCAGGACAAAGTGCTGAAAACATATTCCCTGCTGAATGGTGTATTTGGGCTTATTTGCCAAGACCAGTTTTAGAGGTAAAACTTATCAACCAGCTGCTGGACAAATAATGAAAGCAAAAATATGATTGTTGCTTTGTTTAAAGGAAAACTATACCCCCAAAATGAATACTTAAGCTTGATCGTTTATATCAAATTGAATGACATATTAAAGAATCTTACCAAACTGGAATATATATTTACATAAATATTGCCCTTTTACATCTCTTGCCTTGAACCCCCATTCCATGACTCTATCTGTGCTGCCTCAGAGATCACCTGACCAGAAAAACTACAACACTAACTGTAACAGGAAGAAGTGAGGAAGCAAAAGGCAGAACTCTGTCTGTTAATTGGCTCATGTGACCTTACATGTGGTTTGTATGTGTGCACAGTGAATCGTACGATCTCAGGGGGCGGCCCTTATTTTTTAAAATGGCAATTTTCTATTTATGATTACCCAATGGCACATACTACTAAAAAAGTATATTCTTATGATAATGGTTCATTTACATGAAGCAGGGTTTTACACATGAGCTGTTTTACTCAGTATCTTTTAATAGAGACCTACATTGTTTGGGGGGTATAGTTTTCCTTTAACTGGTGTAAATTGTCAGTTGCTACTTGAGCCCCACTGCCTTTCCATTAAGCCAGTATTTCTCAGTAATGCAGAAGCAATAGTTTCATGACCAATATATTTGATGATGATGCAGTGTGCCATAAACCAATCATAAAAATACATTATACACCAACATACAATAAGAAAATACTTCATTCCCTATAAATAAATTAGATTTTCTAGAATCTCTCTCTATAAATAAACAAGAGAAATTTGTTTTCAATGCTTGGTCTGTAAGTGTCTGTCATATATAATTATATATAGATATAAATAAAATAAAGGCACTGTTTACATTTCTTTGTGAGCAGACACTCTATATTAATAAACTTTAAAGGTAAATATTCCAAATGTAGTAAATATGGGTGGAATTTCCTCTACTGTATGTCTAAACCTAGATCCAAAATGTTGTCCCATGTATTTAATTTGGTCATGTTCTAAAATAACCAGTAACCTCCACAGGCAGTTAAACAGTAACACTGTAAGTTAGGTTGAAAAAAGACACACGTCCATCACTTCAACCTTTTTAATTGATATATAACCTGCTTAACAGCTAGTTGATCCTAGTTGTTCTAATAGAGGCAATTGTAGAGTGTAACTATATTCCCTATAGTGAAGGTTATTTGTAGTAACGGTACAGTATATAGCCTTGTGAGTTCTTAAAGGCACAGTCTCTCTGTATATATAAATTCCTCCCTTCCCTCAAGTTACAGCCTGTTAAAGAGCCGCTGGGTATACAGAGCTTCTCAGTGGAATGATGATTTGTTTGGCATTATTCATTGGGGCCAGGAAGTAGAATGTGACTTTAGTCTAAATTCAAAATTTGCCAGGTTGAGAGAAATAAAAAACAGGTAAAAACCATAGAAATGTCCTAAGCAAACAATAGGGAAAAAATATATCTAGCACAAGCCCTATTGATGAAAAAGGGTGGTATACTGTCTCTTTAAACCTAACTTCAGGGCCACAACCAGGGTCCACAGTACAGTTAGGAAGTATAGTAGTCTTATCTGTTCTATGGCCTTTGCTAGCCCAAAATGTTGTACATCAATACATATAGAAACACCCCACAAGCATTAATTCTCACATCAGATGATATATTTTTTTCTAGCAATTGATGTGTATGGGCTTGGAAGAGGCCTCTTCTATTCCATGCAATGGACTGACTTTGGCTGGTACAGGTATGGGACCTGTTATCCAGAATGTTTGGACCTGGGGTTTTCCGTATAATGGATCTTTCCGGAATTTGGTTTGGCTATTCATATCTTAAGTCTACTAGAAAATCATGTGAACATTAATTAAACCCAATAGGCTGGTTTTGTTTGTAATTATTAAGTACAAGGTTCTGTTTTATTATTACAGAGAAAAAGGAAATCATTTTATAAAAATTTGGATTATGGCAGATGGCCTTTTTTATAATTTGGAGCTTTCTGGATAACGGGTTTCCGGATAACAGATCCCATAGCTGTATATTTCATTATTGTATTGTTGTTTTGGGTGCACTGCTTTATTATCTTTCTCTTCTCCCAGCTTAACTCAGATTTATTCAACATCTGTGTTCACTATATCAAGAAATCTGCATAACACTTTCCCCCTCTTCTCTATGTACCACATACACCTTAATTAAGTGCAGAAAAAAAACTTCTGTAACTAAAATTCTGCAGCTTACTGAGAAAATAGAAGAAAACATATTAACACAAAAAGGTATGGTTTAATATTTGTTGTGAATAGGAGCTCTGCAGTGGGATTCATTAGACTGCAAGTAGAACCAGGATTTGTACTTTTTCATAACTTTCCATCTGTAGTCATAAGAGTATAATGCACTGACACATTTTTGTTTTTCGCACAATATGTCTCCTTGTAGGTTTAGTGTACCTGAAAACATACCAAGCAATAATGCACATCAGGGGGTTGTATATAAGCAAACGCCAGACCATGCCCCAACAGAAAAAGCCAAGGAAAAGAATAGAAAGGGGAGCAGCTAGATTCCCAACAGGCAAAGCCATTTCCCATATACAGAAGGTTCCAAGGTGGAACTGGTTCTCCTTGTAATGAGGAAGTGTTGCATATGGACACTCCCCAACAGATGGATGCCCTTAGTAATTCGTAATTCCTAGTCATTAGTCTTCTAAATAATGCCACATTTTCATTTATAATAACTAGCCTTTGGCCATTGAGCCTTTAGAATATGGAATGCTGTGCTTGATCTTGCTCAGGAGAATAAAATAGTGGAACAGAATATTTGAATCATTTTCAATCACTCACGACCTATTTTTATTGAAATACAGTCGATATCAGATGTACAGGCTAGGAATGCATTCTTGTCTTGTATTTAGACATGTAGACATTGGCAAGCAGTCTGTGGATGTGCTGCAAGACATTCCGATCTGCTATCAGACCAGATTGGTGCACTTTATGTAAACTTTGTTCTCCAGGAGTCTGGCTATTCTGGATAGATGAAAGGAAAACTATACTCTCAGAATGATGATAGTGTCTATCATATTTATTGGTCTTATTACAGAATCTTAAAATACAAAAAAAGGGGGTTGTACACTCCAAGGCTGAGTTAAAATATGTTTAATACAATGGAAGTGCTACTGATTTGGTCCATTAATCAATGCACATACCCTTGTCTCCTGTCTCATAAGTAATTCAGTGTATATGCAAGTGCATGTATTTACAAAAGAGGGTTTTTATAATCATAAAGTTGATAAGCCACAATACCACATCAAGGTAACTTACGGTGGTCCTTAAATTGGTTACCTCCAACCATAGTATAAAAAGGCTTGTATCTCTGCATAGTAGCAATACTTGGGATACGCGTCTCCTGAACCATGGTTTTAGTCTGAGAGCTAAATCCTCCCCCGTCTCTAAATTTTGCAGCTTTTAGGAGAGAGACTGCCCAAACCAATGCCCATTTATATAAAAGCATAGGATCACCATTTCTTTAAAGGGGTGGGTATGGGGGTGCTACAAACCACATGAAGCTTAGCCTGCAGCTTTTGGCTACATTTCAAAATACAAAAAAGGGGTGGCTTATCAACTTTATGATCATAACTTTGTAAGTAAAACCCCCTGTTTTTGTAAATACACACACTTGCATAAATACTGAATTACTTATGAGTCGGGATAATGTGCATTGATTAATTGGCCAAATCAGTAACACTTTGTTATGGTCTGTGTGCTGCCTCAGAGATCACCTGATCAAAAATACTGCAGCTCTAACTGTAATCGGAAGATGTGCGGAAGCAAAAGACGGAACTTTGTTTGTTAACTGGCTCATGTGTCCTAACGTGTGGTTTGTTTGTTTGTACCATGGCTTGCATGATCCCAGGGGGCCGCCTTTACACCCAATGGCACATACTAAAAAGTTTATTAATATAAAAATGGTTTATTTACTTGAAGCAGGCTTTTACATATGAGCTGTTTTATGCAATATATTTTTAGAGACCTACATGTCAAACATCCAGAATTGAGTCCTAAAATGTCTGTCCAATCTAAATTTCTACATTATAAAGGCACTTGAAGATATGATATTTGTATAGAAAGTGTAAAAGTCAAGAGGACATTTCCAAAGTTTTACATCCTGCAGTTGGAAGGTATTTGTATGGACCTTGTTGGGGGAAATGATTCTACTGTAGGATCTAGATAGGTTTAATGTGGTGTTTACCATGGCAGTATTGGTAGTTGCTCTATTCATTTGACTTTCAGATAATCAAAAATGTAACTTAAAATAGACTTTTTTTCCAAAAATAATGTCTTTTAGTCAATATCTCTAATGCACAGCATAGAGATATTCCTGCCCCCACATCTCATTAAGTAGAAGAGTGGCGAGCGCTTATCGCAAGAGTACTGTAAGTTGAATGATGCCCGTGCTTGCATTGCTAATAAAGTATGATTATTATTGTGTTCATTACAAAACATCAAAGAAAAATCCCACTGGAAACCACGCTGGTTACTTGGAATTGGTGCTGTTGTTTCAATTCCACTTATTCCTTGAGAATTATCCTTAGTGGAAAATGAATCTGAAGCACGTGCAAGAGAAGAGCATCTCTGACTGATACTCCTGCTGTACTTGATCATTCTTTAATGTGCCTTTTGTCCATTGCTCCTGTTAGCTGCTTGTATTCTACAGAACAATATATTAGAAGCACATGACAAGGAGCCTTAGCCCCAACCAAAAGTCTGTTTTTAAAGAGGTCGTAAACCCAAAACTATTTGCCCTAATGAAAGTAGATAATTCAAAGCAAATTTCCAATAAACATTAATCTCTCGTGTTTAGTGGTTTTATAGTTATTGGTAAACAGAATCGCTACTGAAAGCAGCATCTCTCTATCCATTGCTATATTCTGCTGCTTGCATTTGAACACTTTTTTTTTTTTTTTTTAATAAAAATGTCATATTTTTATTTTGGCAGTGCCAGGGTAATGGCTTATGTCTTGGACATCAGTTGCGGACTGGCATTACTTGTCTGTTGAGGTAGAATTCGTTCTATTTCACTCTGGAGCTAGTATGGCTTTAAAAGACCAGTAACACCATTTATTGAATCCAACCAACTAAACTTACTTTAGCAAAGTTAATAGTGATGCTGGCTCCTGATTATCCTAGAGCAGTGATCCCCAAACAGTAGCTCATGAGCAACATGTTGCTCCCCAACCCCTTTGATGTTGCTCTCAGTGTCCTCAAAGCAGGTGCTTCTTTTTGAATTCCAGGCTTGGATGAAAGTTTTATTTGCATAAAAGCTAAGTGTAGGGCCAAGTAGAGCCTCCTGTAGGCTGCCAATCCACATTGGGGTCACCAAATAGCCAATCACAGCCCTTATTTGGTACCCCAAGGGACTTTTTCTTGCTTGTGTTGCTCCCCAACTCTTTTTACATTTTAATGTGGGTCACAGGTAAAAAAGGTTGGAGACCCCTGTCCTAGATGATAAAGAAGATACATAAAATACAGCTTTTCTGAGCCCCCCAATGGGTCCCCTCCATCTTGCAGCACCAGATATCTTCTTCCATACATGCAGGCAGCCATCAGCCACCTCCTGGATCTGGTACCTTTTGGTTTTCGTGATGTCACTTCTGGAAATGACCCTGCAGCGACCAGGGAATTCTTCATTACCCTGCACTATTTCTCAAGCAGAGTCCCCCCCCCGACAATAAGCCCATACAAAAACGACATGTGACAAGAAGAGGGAGAATTTACGCTCCACAGTAGGAATTCTCCGTTACACTGCAAATGCACTGAACTTGCAGCCAGAAGTCCTGCGAGGAGTAGAGATGTCAGGGGAGTGCACATAGTTCCATAGCTGCAGGGCTGGTCGCCCTATCGCCTTTTTTAAAAATGCATTGCAGAGCATGGAAAGGAGTTTTACTGGTTTTTTTTTTTTGCTAAACACGATGTGAATATATAACATGCAGTAGGACATGGGTATTATTTGGAGGGTGTAGTTTTAATTTTTTGGATAAAATTTCTTTAATGTTACTGTTCCATTAAGCCGTCGCAGGGTCTTATTGCACACAGTGTGCTCTATCTCAGAAATCAACTGCAAAACGTTACTAAATGCAAAAAATACCTCTTTGCAGTGCACAGGAGTCAATGAGTCCTATCCGTTTGCATACATGAGATTTGGGCTCAGTGATTCCCACTCACTGCAAGGAACGCCGCCTAGATTTCCTATAGGCTGCAAAGTGCTGCATGTGCCACTGCCCTAAATAATCCTGTTAATTCAGAAAACTCATTATTTATCCATTTATAATAGATGATCATTTATGAATGACACTAATGAGAATAAATAAATATATAAGTGCTAGGACTTTCATAATAAAGTTGCAATGAACTTCCTTTCCCGGAGAACTGAAGTTTGGAGGAAGCATCCCTCCTTCTGTTTACATTTGACTTCATAATGACTTCATAACATATGGGGGCCGATTCACTAAATTCGGGTGAAGGGTTAGAATAAAAAAAACTTTGAATTTCGAAGTTTTTTTTGGGTACTTCGACCATCGAATTGGTTAAATTCGATCGAAGTCGAACGAAATCGAACGATTCGAAGTACAAATCGTTCGACTATTCGACCATTCGATAGTCGAAGTACTTACCCTTTAAAAAAAACTTCGACCCCCTACTTCGGCAGATAAAACCTACCGAAGTCAATGTTAGCCTATGGGGAAGGTCCCCATAGGCTTGCTCAGCTTTTTTTGATCGAAGGATTTTCCTTCGATCGTTTGATTAAAATCCTTCGAATCGTTCGATTCGAAGGATTTAATCGTTCGATCGAACGAAAAATCCTTTGATCGTTCGATCGAATGTTTAGCGCTAAATCCTTCGACTTCGATATTCGAAGTCGAAGGATTTCAATTCGAGGGTCGAATTTCGAAGTATTTTTAACTTCGAAATTCGACCCTTAGTGAATCTGCCCCATGATGTACTGCACCTGATCTGCACACGGTCTTTAGTAATGACGAATCAGCAAGTGACTATTCCAAATGTTTAGCTTCCCTACAGCAACCGAGCATCAGACCAGACTGAACAAGAATGAAAAACAGTATGACTCAGGGAGCCTTGCATATAAGTTGATAAATAGCAGGAAACATGGCTTCATTCAAAATCCAATGAACTCAATTAAACCAGATATTAGAAAGCACGATGAAGCACACGGCTTGTGCTAAAGATGGATGTCTTAAAACTGCTGCTCAGTTGACTCATTGTCCAAATGTCAAGGTCAGGAGCTCTGGTTTCGGTCACTTTTTCAGTAACTCTTCCGTATGTTATGCATTTGGAATTGGGTTATGTAACATACTCCAAAGTCATTGTGACTTTATTGGTTCCTTGACATTTGTGTGATTCACTGAGGATGGGCGAATAGGGAAAGGGTTGATGTCCAGTTATCACAGAGAACTAGCCCCCCTTATTCTGCAGCAGTAAAAATGCTTCTCAAGATACCATATTTTTATGGAGATAATCATCTGAAAATAATTGGTATGTTTCTTCTGGTTTTTTTAGTACCACAAAAGCATGTTTTATTTCCTTTAGGGGTAAAGTATTTCCTGGTCACTGGCATGTCCATCTCGGGTAGGAGTTATTTTAGGGTTTGCTATTGATATTGCAAGGGCATATCTTTTTAATTCATGCAAGTAATTACAATTACACGCCCACTGGTTTTGATGATTTAAGAAGCTCCAAGAAGATTGTAGACTATGGAAAAGCTCTCACTGGAGTGCATTACACTTGGTAAATTATGTAAAAATTAAAAATACTACACTAGGGGGCAGGCCCGGACTGGGAGTCAAAATAGGCCCTGCCAGGCCCAAACAGCCCCCTGCCAGGCCCAAACAGCCCCCTACCAGCCCACTAAATGGTAACTTTCTATGAAACCATACAGCAGCCCCTCTGGCTTTTGCCAGAACCCACAGATTGCCAGTCTGGGCCTGCTAGGGGGAATATATATCCAACTGTGTTTAAAAAAATTGCTTTCAAAAGCACTGCACATGGCTGTATGAATGCCATATTGAATGGTGTATTTATCAAACCATCTGGTAAAACTCCTGTGTATAAAGCAGCGGCTGCTTGATGCTATCTTAATTATTCCCATTGACTTGAAGGGTTTATGCCATAAAAACAATGCCATGAAATAACACCACTAAGATACCGATTTATTATGTTGTAGAAAACATTGGAGAAAAGCATCACCAGGGATGTTGCCCATAAAACAATCCACAATTATATTTCAAAAGTCACCTACAAGTGAGAAAAGAAAAACAAATATCTAATTGTCAACATCATTTATCTTCAGTGTTTTACACAGCATGATAATTTGGCCCCTAAATACGTCGATCCAGTGATTTAAAGAAAATACACACCTTTATAAATTCACAACGAAGACCAATTGATAAGTTTCTTGGTCATTCTATAACGTATTAAAAGTTAGCTTAAATGTGAATCACCCCTTTAAAACTGGCCAAAAGCCAAACACACACTTTGAAAGGAGGAATGTGTAGCATGCTATTCCCCCATACAGGGGCGTAACTAGAGAGGAAGCAGACCCTGCGGCTGCAGGGGGGTCAAGGAGATATAAAGGGTCCCATCTGGACCAAATAAAGAGAAATTTCAACATATATTGGTAAAACAGGACAACCTCTGGATATGTTGGGGCCCTAAAATGAATTTGCTGTGGGGCCCAGTAACATCTAGTTTCTCCACTGACCCCAAACACATAAGAATGCCTAAAGCTACATCCTAAAAGCAGGTCAGGACAGAGCCGGAGATGATGTACTAAAGCCATAGCCAAGAGCATTGTCAGTAATTGGACTGTAGGGCCATTATCCTTTCATACCTTTTATCTAACTAGCTCTGGGTGAGTCTGAGCCACCACAACTGACTCCAAATGGAGCACAAATATGATATAACCAATGAACTTTTATGTATTGAAGTAATAATTAGTGCAAACCGATGCACGACATTAACTTTAGGAGTACATTTCTTCAATGTACCACAGGGCAATTTTCGGCTATTTTATTGGGACTCCCAGAACTGATATTAATAAAATTGTTCTTTAGGTAAATTCTGTGCCATGTGCTTGCTATGTGCCAGAAATGAGCAATTCAGCTGGGCAAATAAGCAGGGACATTAAACACTATATGAGCAAGTTTTAATGATTGCCTTTGCTCTGTTCATGGCTCACCCCAGGACAGCACACTTATAACAATACCTAGAATTCCAGTTGCTGTCAGAGTGCTAAATCCATTCACCGTTCTACAGAAAGTAGGTGCGCGTGTGAGCTGCATGGGCATCATTAATCATTCTTCTCCTTTCAATGGCAGAAAAACAAATCAATGATGCTTTAATAACCCTCGCGTGACATATAGATTGAAGCCTCATTCTCTTTTGCGATCTTCCCCTTTATAATGTGTTTTCCATAGCAGACTTCTTTGTGCTGCTAGATAATTCCTTGGAGTGCGGCATTGTGTATCTTGAGCAAGTAGGAGGCATTTAATGCATGTGCCGGTGGGATGACCGAGTTTTTTTCTATTGTAAAGAACATAATTTTGATAGCAACTGAAAAATGAGGTCATGTTATTTTAGATGTATTATTAGCATGACATTAACACAAAAGTAAAGAAAAACTCTGTCAAGTAGCCTAGTTTATGTGGGATAGAGAGATTTCTGTAAAATTTCTTTGACCTTGTTTAAATTTGTTGCGGGGTCTCAGTTTGGCACAACACTGAAGTCAAAGCAGTTATATGTTCACTAAATATTGAAATGTCAAGAGGAAAATAAAGTATACCCTGGTTTTTTACATGAGGTGATTTAGTTGGCCTAATGCAGAAAAGGTGCATAAACACTGTCTGAGTTGCCAAAAAGAAATAAATATTGAAAGGAAACCATGAAACTCTGCCTTTGACTCATAAAAACCATTCTGCCCTTAGGCTCACAGAGTCACGTAAACCCCCCCTACCTTTACTTGGCTAGGGAGGGGTTTTATTCGACTGCCAAATGTTGGGAAATGGTTCCCATGAGTATCATGGTTTCCTTTCAAGCTGTAGCATCAAGTATGTTAGTTACATAGTTAAATTGGGTTCCATACACACACACCCCTCTCTACTTTCACATAAATTCTATATACCCATACCTATACTAACTATAGAGCTTAGTATCACAATAGCCTTTGATATTATGTCTGTCCAAAACATCATCCAAACCATTCTTACAGGCATTAACTGAATCAGCCATCACAACATCACCCGGCAGTGCATTCCACAACCTCACTGTCCTGACTGTGAAGAACCCCCTACGTTGCTTCAAATGAAAGTTCTTTTCTTCTAGTCTAAAGGGGAGGCCTCTGGTACGGTGATCCACTTTATGGGTAAAAAGGTCCCCTGCTATTTGTCTATAATGTCCTCTAATGTACTTGTAAAGTGTAATCATGTCCCCACGCAAGCGCCTTTTTTCCAGAGAAAACAACCCCAACCTTGACAGGTTCCCCTCATAATTTAAGTCTTCCGTCCCTCTAACCAGTTTAATTGCACGTCTCTGCACTCTCTCCAGCTCATTTATATTCCTCTTAAGGACTGGAGTCCAAAACTGCACTGCATACTCCAGATGAGGCCTTACCAGGGACTTATAAAGAGGCATAATTATGTTTTCATCCCTTGCGTTAATGCCCTTTTTTATGCAAGACAGAACTTTATTTGCTTTAGTAGAAACAGAATGACACTGCCCAGAATTAGACAACGTGTTATCTGCAAAGACCCCTAAATCCTTCTCATTTAAGGAAACTCCCAACACACTGCCATTTAGTGTATAACTTGCATTTATATTATTTATGCCAAAGTGCATAACCTTGCATCTATCAACATTGACCAACGTCTGAGCTTGTATTATAATTAAGGTCAAACATTAAAAAGCTTTATGCTATGTTGCTTGTCCCAGAATACTGGGTATGCTTTAGCATTAAACAGACTAGGAAACACAGACGTTCAATATTTCTTCTTTATATTTACTTTGGCAATTCTCTCGGTGGGGAAATATCATATCAGCGAATCTGGTAGACAAAATATATATTTTAAGTTTAACAGGTTCAGGCTCTGGAGGGAAATGTTTTAAATTATTACTTGAACCCGTGTACTAAAAATGAGATGATGGCACTAATTGTGATAATAAACATTGGCCTTGGCATGTCTCTGGGTGAACACGCACCAACACTGAGGAATGAGCCGGCTATATTTAACAGAAACCCTAGAAAGGACGTGATAAACAGGATGTTATCTACTATCCCATCCAGATCAGCTGTGTTGACTAAGGAGATTAAAATCCACAGCCTACAATAAAAGGCCAGTGTGTTTATGTTAACCATACGCAGCCCTGCAAATGTATTGACAGGAGAAATAAAACGATTAAAACAGTTTTTAGTGGATAGAGCCTGGTAGTTAAATATTAAAAGGTCCAACAGGCTGTTTGACTGATATCTATTGAGAGCCTTTTATAAAACTGAAAGTATTCACGTCTCATGCTACGCACATAGCATTGGGTTAAAACCAAAAATGAGGGGTTTTAACCTTGAATTAAGGAACCATAGATGAAGACATGCCAGTGTGACTGCTGGTTTAATAGCACAATAGCTGTGTTATGTTTTGCATTGTGAAGGCTTTTTGGATCCTTTTATCCCTTCTCACCCTAACTGTCGTGGTTCCTCTGCTCGACTGATATCTGGCAGATTTGCAAATCCCATTGATCGAGGGCTTGTGCATTGGGTGCCAACAGACTAATGATTAGGGCAATTTGGTCCTGCACGTAGGTTGCCAAATTGGGCAAAATACGCTCCCATGTTCCATTTAGAAATGTGCACATTTACCTAGAAATACCTAGGAGCTTTTCAGCAGAGGATGGAGTATCAGGACCAGTGCAATATACTGGTGGCATTTCTGCTAGAATTTTCTTTCATGTGCATTGGTAAAGTAAAGAAAAACATCTGTGAAGTAGCCTAGTTTGTGTGCGATAGAAAGATTTCTGTAAAATTCCTTTGACCTTTTTAAATCTGTTGCGGGGTCTCTATGAGTTTGGCACAACACTGAAGTCAAAGCAGTAATATGTTCAATAAATATTGAGGTGTCAAGCGGAAAATACAGTATATCCTGGTTTTTGACATGAGGTGATTCAGTTGGGCTAATGCAGAAAAGCTGCATAAACACTGTCTGAGTTGCCAAAAAGATATATAAATATTGAAAGGAAACCATGATACTCTGCCTTTGACTCATAAGAACCATTCTGCCCTTAGGCTCATAGAGTCAACCCCCCTACATTTCCTTGTCCCTTGTGTTGGGAACTGCACACCTACTAGCAAGGTCATACATCCAAGGTGGGATGAACAGCTATAAACATCGAGACTCTGGAGACTCTGGTTCCTTTCTTTCATATCTAATAAACAGGAGTTGGGAGTCTAGAGATCGCTAAAGGTGAAGGGGGGAATCGTCTTTCTCCCCTTCGGGGCCAGATTTCTCCCACAGGATCGCACACATGCGCATCTTTTGTTTTTACAGGAGCACAAGTGCTTAGTACCTAGTGCTCTGCAATCAATCTCGTGTGGCTGAGTGGCATGCCGCCCCTTAATTTATGCCACCCCAAGCCTGGGTTTTTGTGCCTTTGACTCAAATCCAGGCCTGCTCCCTTTTGCTGTGCAAAATCTAGTATAGCCCTGCTTTGCTCATAAAGTTAAAGTTGTATGTTTATAAATCATATTACAGTTAAGGGATCTGTTATCCGGAAACCCATTATCCAGAAAGCTATGAATTACAGGATGGCCATATCCCATAGGCTCCACTTATCCAAATAATCCAAATTTTGTAAAAATGATTTCCTTTTCTTCCATAAAAATAAGACAATAAGTTGTACTTGATCTAAACTAAGATATCACTAATCCTTATTGGAAACAAAACCAGCCTATTGGGTTTATTTAATGTTTACATGCTTTTCTAGTAGACTTAAGGTATGAAGATCCAAATTATGGAAAGATATATCCGGAAAACCCCAGGTCCCGAGCATTCTGCATTACAGGTCCCATACCTGTTCCAAATTCAACTGAGCAAAACAGTTCAGATTAAGGTAGATCTTGGCATTTAAAGGAAAACTATACCCCCCAAACAATGTAGGTCTCTATTAAAAGATACTGAGTAAAACAGCTCATGTGTAAAACCCTGCTTCATGTAAATTAACCATTATCATAATAATATACTTTTTTAGTAGTATGTGCCATTGGGTAATCATAAATAGAAAATTGCCATTTTAAAATATAAGGGCCGCCCCCTGGGATCGTAAGATTCACTGTGAACACATACAAATCACATATAAGGTCAAATGAGCCAATTAACAGACAGAGTTCTGCCTTTTGCTTCCTCACTTCTTCCTGTTACAGTTAGTGTTGTAGTATTTCTGGTCAGGTGATCTCTGAGGCAGCACAGATAGAGTCACGAAATGGTGGTTCAAGGCAAGAGATGTAAAAGGGCAATATTTATGTAAATATATATTCCAGTTTGGTAAGATTCTTTAATATGTCCTTCAATTTGACTATCTGTTTCTTAAGTATTCATTTGGGGGGTATAGTTTTCCTTTAATGAAACAATTCATAGTTAAATAGTTTAAAGGGTCGTTAAAAAAGCTTCTCTTATCCATAGTAGTGTCCCTGTTGCTCGTTGTATTATAGTTTTGCCATGGGAGCCAAGTTGCCTAGAAACTTCTCTAGGGCAAAGTGACCTGGGTGCATAACTGTAATTCTATGCTGCTGTGGGAAATGTAGCTAGCAGTATAATAACACCACGTGAATGAGTAACACATTTTATCCACATTCTAACCAAATTATGCATCTCAGTGGAAATCTGTGAATAATAGGATGAATCAGAAGCACAAATGTCAGAGCAATGTAACACTGCAAGCACCTCTGTGAATAGGTATTTGTCTTTTGTAGCTCTGGCCCTGATTCCAGCCAATGCAACATAGTTGCAGACTCCTAGATTTTCAATTTTGAAATTAGAGCATCACGTTACCCCTAATGAGATTTGAAAGCCTGTATCCTTGGTGGCTGCGGTGGGGACGTGATGGTAGAAAACATACCAGAATTGTCTGAATGCAAATCATTTATGCATGTTTCATTAGTGAATGAAGAGATCAATTATTTCTACTTGGTTTCATTTTTTGATCTGCACAGTCAACTTTTGTGCACAACCCATGGTGCATTTTGTATGAAGATATTGGGCAAGACCGTTTAGAAGAAGTGGCCTTATTAGAGCAGACAAATAAATCATTAGCAAATCGAAAGAAATCTCCTGCACTACATCCTGCAAAAGTCACTGGTGATGTGCAGCAACAGGGCAGAGGGAAGAGAAAAGCTTCACCAAAGAGAGATAGGAAATAAAACACACCTTCCCAATGGGTGGAGATTGATGATACTGTGGGACCTTGGACACAAAATTAATGCCCATGAGGTCCTTGTCTTATGGGATTTATGACCAGTGTTGGGGGGAAATGCCCCTGCTGCAAAGCCCCCTCAGGACCGTAACCCACATGCACATACACATGTACCTTCTTTTGCTGCGACCGGGCCTGGAGGGAGAGAGAGAGAGAGAGAGAGAGAGAGAGAGAGAGAGAGAGAGAGAGAGAGACAGAGAGAGAGAGAGAGAGAGAGAGAGAGAGAGAGAGAGAGAGAGAGAGAGAGAGAGAGAGAGAGAGGTCAGGGGCAGGTAGGGCAGGAGCAGGTCTTGGCCGGCAAGTCCCGCTGCCCCAGTTTGACCCTGTTTATGACTGGTCAACAATTAGATTTAAAAATCACTGACAAGTTAGAAAACAAAAAGAATCTGATTGGTTTCTATTGTCAACATCATATATTGACAATTTCCCAGCAGCTAGAAATAATAAACATGCATTACACACAGAAAAGTTCTTTACAATTATGTTTTTAAAGCTTTTTTAAAAGCCACAGTAAATGTGGGAAGACATTGAGTTGCAGAGGCCGTAGTCAATGCATCAATCAACCTGTAGAAGCTTTCATATTCTATGATGAACTCCTTAAAGGGATACTGTCACGGGAAAACATGTTTTTTTTTCAAAATGCATCAGTTAATAGTGCTGCTCCAGCAGAATTCTGCATTGAAATCCATTTCTCAAAAGAGCAAACAGTTTTTTTTATATTTTGAAAATCTGACATGGGGCTAGCCTAGACATATTGTCAGTTTCCCAGCTGCCCCCAGTAATGTAACTTGTGCACTGATAAACTTCAGTCATTCTTTACTGCTGTATTGCAAATTGGAATGATATCACCCCCCCCCCAGCAGCCAAACAACAGAACAATGGGAAGGTAACCAGATAACAGCCCCTGACACAAGATAACAGCTCCCTGGTAGATCTAAGAACAGCACTCAATAGTAAAATCCAGGTCCCACTGCAACACATTCAGTTACATTGAGTAGGAGAAATAACAGCCTGCCAGAAAGCAGTTCCATCCTAAAGTGCTGGCACTTTCTGAAAGCACATGATCAGGCAAAATGACCTGAGATGGCTGCCTACACACCAATATTATAAATTAAAAAAAATACACTTGCTGGTTCAGGAATAAAATTTTATATTGTAGAGTGAATTATTTGCCGTGTAAACAGTGTCATTTAGAAAGGACTGCTGAAACTGCAAACTGGAGAGCTGATGAATAAAAACCTAAATAACTCAAAAATCACAAACAATAAAAAAGCAAAACCGATTGCAAATTGTCTTAGAATATTAGTATCTACATCATACTAAAAGTTA
Source organism: Xenopus petersii (assembly GCA_038501925.1). NCBI lineage: Eukaryota > Metazoa > Chordata > Amphibia > Anura > Pipidae > Xenopus > Xenopus petersii. Next base: position 118,778,857 of record CM076678.1, on the reverse strand, counting down.
ATTTGAAATGGATAACCCCTTTCAGAGCTCCCAATAGAAAGTTGCAGACCATACTTTACGTTTACCTGTTATCCAGAATGCTTGGTACCAGAAGCTTTCTGGATAATGGATCTTTCCTTAATTTGGATCTTCATACTTTAAACATTTACTAAGGGTCGAATTTCGAAGTTAAAAAACTTCGAAATTCGACCATCGAATTTGATACTTCGTGAAGTCAAAGTACTTTTTTTAAAAAAATCGGTCGATTTTACAAAAAAATACTTTGACTACTCAAAACTTAGCTTAAGTTTTTAGGAGGCCCCCATAGGCTAAACAGCAATTCGGCAGGTTTAAGGTGGCGAAGTGTCAAAGTCGAAAGAGACAGTACTTCGATTTTTGAAGTCTAAATTTTTTCAATTTGAATTTTGGCCTATTCGATGGTCGAAGTACCCAAAAATGACTTCGAAATTCAAAGTTTTTAAATTCACTTCGACCCTTAGTAAATGGGCCCCTAAGTCTACTAGAAAATAATATATGTGTATTAAACCCAAAGAGGCTAAATAGATGGAATAATAGATTATAGTATGTAAAGAATAAATACTAGGAGAATAGAGGTTGAGTGAGGAGAGGAAGAATAATAGTACTGAGAGTGGGCCCCTGGTGTAAGGTTTTTTTTTTGGTGTGCCCCTGGTGTCCCAGTTCAACACTGCAAAGGGTCAGTTTATCTGAAATCAGCTGTAAGTAATAATACTAAGGGGCCTATTTACTATGCTTGTATAAAACGAAATCCTACAAAAAAAAAAATTGTGTAAAAAGGTGTGTAAAATAAATGTAAATGTATCAAGCTGTGTGTTATTTCACTTCCTGTGAACTGCTTTATTACTGCTTCAGACCTGACCTTTGTAGGTAAGTTCCGATGGAAGTTGCTGAAAGAAAAAGCGCATAAAAAATGACACAATTTTTACACTGTTTTTTACACAGCAATGTCTTAAGAATTATTCTGCCGTTTTTTTATACCATTTAATAAATATGCCCCTAAGTAGAGCTTACTGGAGCGCCATACAGTATATACATATACAGTATATACATATACTGTATATATACAGTATATGGTCAAAACGTATGGGCTGCATACCTATACCTTGCACTCAGATGCACCTCTTGTCATAATAAAATGGCAAATTTCAGTTACTAAAAGAAAGCCTAAAAGAAATTAATCGGCAGAGCTATAAAAAGAACACTGCGTATGAAATGTTCTTAGCAGAATGCATTCTAGGCTATTCTAGGCTATTGATATTAATGTAAAATGAGAAACTAAATAAAGACATTTACTTTGAAACCTAATTGTGTCACTAAAACCTTAAATTACCTTTTGTGTTCTTCCGCTTGGGCAGCTGGGCTCCGGGAACGCTGAGCATCCTTCATTAAGATTCTCTGTGCTACAATCACTTTGCTGAAGATATTTGGTCTGGTTTCACTTAATCTAATTTCCTTCCCTGCTGTCTTTGGTTTATTCATTTCATTTAATATTTCATATTTTGTAGGCATTTGACATTTTTTACTGCTATATATACTGTATATAAAGCATATTTCATTATGATAAGAAAATGTTTTGTGAGATATGGACTGTTAACTGTGTCATTTTAATAGATACAGATGGCTTTATTGCCAGGCTTCTTTGAAAAATATTTTGATATACCAATATACTCTGCCTGTTAAATGCACATCCAGCTCAACTCCAAATCACAACCAAATATTTGCAGATCCAAGAAGAACGACGTGCATGCGGTGACCATGTATGTTTGGAAGAGGATTGATTCCCTCCTATAATTTCAAAACAGATTCAGCTGGCCATAGACGCAAAGATCTGATCGTACGAATCTAGAATTCGTACAATTTTACAAACCGTGTGTGGAGAGTCCTGACATTTTTCATCTGGCGGAGATCGTCGTTTGGTCGATCGGACAGGTTAAAAGATTTCTGTCGGCTGCGGGTAATATCTCTGCGTGTATTGCCGATCATACGATTTTCAGAGGGAGACTGTCACTAGCTTTGGTCGGACATAACTTTCATACGATTGCTGTCAGGGGCAGAACATCGGCTGATCTGTTCTTTTCTACTTTATTTGATCGGAATGGTTAGTGGCAGATGCCACGTCTTTAGAATTGTGGACAAACAGGAACAAAAAATCGCAGGTACTGTGCTGCAATTTAACCTGTTATGTTCCTTTTCAGTGAGAAAGATGCGGCTGTCCCATATTTATAAATATATAATATAATAATATAATAGAAACAAGATGTCGTACAGTATCAGATCCTCTGAGTGGTAAGATATATCGGGCAATACCGCTACATTGTTATATAATGCAACATTGTTAATACAATGCAACACGGTCAAAGAGTTGTAAATTTTGTTACTTAAGTAATATGATGTTCATGTAATTGAAAACGGAATTTGCAGCAAACTGGACTCTTTTTGGAGGCGACCTTGCAATACAGGGTGTAAAAGTGTAACCTACCATGTTACATGGTTTTTATTGTCTATAGGACTTTTCACTACATTGGACTCTAAGCACCACAGTTACACTGATCACTATATATGATATGAGGCCAGGCTAACAAATCCCCAATGCAGTGACCTCGTTGAGTTAAATTTTTAGCAACCAATCACGTCAAGGGGGTGGAGTTTATACAGATTTAAAAACTTGTTTGTAATGTGCACTGATTAACACTTAAAAAAGAGCCACTTTAGCTCGAAACATGTTGTGATAAATAAAGCCTTGCAGCACAGTACCTGCGTTTTTTTCTTCCTGTTTGTCCACAATTCTAAAGACTTGCCATTTGCATTGCTCCTAATTGGGACAGAAGCTGTGGCGCAGGAGCCCTATCTTTTCGGTTATTGGCAGGTCGGGAGGTGGGGATTCGAGGATTGGCCAGCTTTAGCTCGTTACTTTATATTTAAATATGGTCCATTGTATTTTTGCAGAAAGAATAACAGAAAATAACAGAAATGGATAATATGATTGTGATTAATAAACTTCCACGTGAAACAGGTGTGTTGAATACAGAATAGATTGAGTATAGTGGCCATATTAACCATCTATAAACAGGAATTTACTGGCTTCTGGGTTACTTTTAGCTGATTCAAAGAAGGTGGCAAAACCCATCTGTAGCCATCTCCAGCTTGTCCCAGAATGAAGACAGAAAAGTCCCAAGTGTTACAAGGAGAAAACTCCACAACCTAACCATACTGCTGAAATGGATATCAAGAGATGTTCTTTTGTCCACTGGAAAGATCTACTGATGAATAAGGCATCAGATTTATTTATGGATTCCTTTATAAATACAAAAGCTCACAGTAAAACAGGTGACATGTTAGGTTACCATACATCAGGTTGTACATGTACATAAGCATTATATCACGTTTCATAATTTCTGCTGTAAGGAATCTTACCAGGCGTTTTCAGGACTTAAGGGTTGATAAAGGGGATATTTCCTAAGCCTTTGCCTTTGAAATTTCTCCACCTGCCCAGTAAGCTTTGATATCAAATGCTCTGTGCTGGCTAGTTAGGACATAGCGGTAACACATTGGCCAATGTCAAGTGGTTCCTTAGACTTCCAGTTGAAGGTAAGAAGCCTGTGATTGGCTCCTTATCTTTATACATTGTGATCACATGTCCCTTTAAATTGGTTGTTCACCTTTATATAAACTTTTAGTATGATGTAGAGAGTGATATTCTGAGGCATGAGGCAATTTGCAACTGGTTTGCATTTTTTATCTGTGGTTTTTGATTTACTTATCTTTTTATGCCGCAGTGCAATTTCATAATCTGGTTGCTATGGTCCAAATTTCCAACCATGCATTGGTTTGAATAATAGACTAGAAATATGAATAGGAGAGGCCTGAAAGATGAATAATAAAAAGTAGCAATAACAAAACATTTGTAGCCTTAGAGAGCATTTGTTTTTTATAAGGGGTTAGTGCCCCCCCCTCCATTTGAAAGCTGGAAAGAGTCAGAAGAAAAAAACTATAAATAAAAAATAAATAATGAAGGCCTATTGAAAAGTTGCTCAGAATTAGCCATTCTATAACATACAAAAAATGTAATTTACCTTCAAGCACCTCTTCTCCATTGTAAGCAATTCCAACTTGAATACTGCAATGCCACCTTCATAATACCTACTTCCTGCATCATAAATGACAAATACATGTTTTTGCCATAAAACTAAGCTGACTGCTACGTATAATGCTATTCTTCAGGAAATTATTTTGTGTGCTCTTAACAAACCTTTACATCACGTTTTACAAGTGCAGGGCAACAGTAAATGATATTTTCATTACTTTAAAACACTTAAATGTTTTGGTGTTACTTTTCCTTTAAGAACTGTCACGGCCAGATATCCGTCTATTGCCTTTTGTAATTCTGCTATTGTGTTTTGTTTATAAAGAGTAACTACATGTCTGTTTAGAATTATTGCCTAGAAAGTGTCTCTTAATAAAGTCCTATCTTATCTATTGACAGAAACCAATATTTAGCATTTAAATCCGGTCCCTTTAATAAAAATAAAAATCTGTTCAACAACAAATACGAGAGACACAAGAGTAGGAGTTGGAGCTGCTGCAGATGAGGGCAATACTGTGGAGGCTGGTGCCTTCTGTGCTTTTGTACTAAGGACGTTGGAAATAACAAGGCAGATGGAAAACACTGAAGGGCTTCAAACTTCTAACAGTAGTTAATTATGTATTCTTTTGGCACTCAAAAATTACTTAAGAATCCTGTCCTTGGTGGCTAACAGTGTGGTAATCTGGAAAAGAAATAGTGATATTTGCATAACGAATAATGAGAAATAACTGCTTTGTATGGTCAATGTTGTTACCTTACTACATTTGGGTATTGCTTAATTGTGAGTACAGAATATTCCATTCGTTCCCTGTTTATTTGCAGATATGCATTTGATAGGGTGCTGTCGCATTGCTTGCTACACCTGAAGTAGTGTCCAGCAGTAACAACACTATCTACTGATCTACAGGAGCCACTGGGAGAGTTAGATTTATGGAAGCACATAATAAATTGCGCTAAATATTAAAATATATAGAACCATGAATGTTCTTGCTGCTTAAATCACTGGTTGAGCACATATAGTTTAGGAATTTGCAGGTTAGGTCTCGAGACCTTCTTAAAACATACACCTTTATAGACATTTGCTTTAAAGGAGAACTAAACCCCCTTGCTATTAAAAATCCATACCCCCTATCCTACATAACCCCCCTCTCTGCTCCCCACCAGCCTAGGTGTTACCTCCTGTAATTGCCCCTAATTCTTTACTTAACTCTCCTTGCAGAGTCAGCGCAGTGGAGCTCATGGGCACCATCTTCTGGCTCTTTGTTCTTCTTTGGTTCTTCTTCCCTTCAGCAATTTCCGTCACTTACGGCGCATGCGCAGTTGTCATGAACCGGAAAACTGCTTCAACTGTGCATGCGCCGATACGCTGCTCCGTTCCCGAGGAAAACCAAAGAAGCGAAGATGGCGCCTGTGATGACTCTGCAAGGAGAGTTAAGTAAAGAATTAGGGGCAATTACAGGACGTAACACCTAGGGGGGAGCAGAGAGGGGGCTATGTATGGAAGAGGGTAGAGATTTTTAATAGCAAGAGGGTTTAGTTCCTTTAAGACCCACTTGTCTCGACCTGCAGAATCTTTCAATCATTTAGGCCCATTTAGAGTTGCCACCTGCTCAGTATTTTACCAGCCTGGCTTGTTAAATTGATGCTTGTTCCCAAATGTTGCTAATAGGGGACAAAGATAAATATACAGAAAGGCTGGTATTTTTTTCAAGCAAAGGTGGGATCTCTGGACTCATTTCAAAGAGGCGCATTTCATAGAGGTTTCCTTGTATTGCCAGTCCATGTACGGCCACATTAACCAGCCCCTTCTGTGGCTTGTAGCACCCCAATGATACTAAGGGATTTAGGTTGCTTTTGGGTTTCTCACAAAGTTTTATTTTAGCACACAGACAGTGGTATGCCTTTTGGTAGTACAGGCATTTATGTAGCAATTAAAAGTGTCTTAAAGGAGAACTAAGTCCTTAAAAGTGAATATGGCTAGAAGTGCCATATTTTACATACTGAACTTATCGAACCAGCCTAAAGGTTCAGCATCTCTATAGTAGTAATGATCTAGGCCTTCAAAGTTTCCCATCTTGGATTTTGTTAGGAGTGTCAGTGACTCTGCACATGCTCAGTGTGTTTTGAGCAGCTGTTGAGAAGCTAAGCTTAGGGGGTTTTGGCAAATCATCAAGCAAAAAATTAGGTTTACCTGTCATTTAAACTGATGCTACAGGGCTGATTATTAAATTCTGATGCTAATTGTGCTGGTTTCTGAGCTGCCATGTACGAATAATTATATGCTTATCAGCCTCTTATTGTGACATTTATAATACATAGTCAGTATATTGTGAGTTTGTCTTTAAGCTTAGTAAGTGACAGCAGCACAGAGTATGTGCAGTGAATCGACAGAAAAGAAGATGGGGAGCTACTGTGACATCTTTGGAAGCAGAGATCTTTACTATTAAAATGGTTGTTATTGCTTTGGGCTGGTACAGTACAGACTCCCAAATCATAATGTACAACATTGCTGTCTTACTTCTTTAGTTAAGCTTTAGTGATGGGCACTAATATGAATATCTGTCTAGTTCTCTATCTCTCTCTTTTCGACTTTCTCTTAACTTTAGAGAGTAATTTGTCTTTAGAGGGTACAGAAGAGTTTTCTGCTCACTGCCATTTTAGTTGATGGTCATGTAATTCCACCTGACTTACCAGACAACAGACCTTCCATTATATTTATATATAATATATCTTGTGCCATTTCTTCCTGCACAGGACCAGCTGGAAGCTGAGCCATGTTAGACTGCAGGGGTTTCCTAATTCCTTTCTTGGCGCTGGTTTTGTTTTGGCCTGTTTGTCATTGTCAAAACTCATGCCTGACATTTAACAGGAGGCCTCTTCCCAGAATGAAGCTATAAAAAGAAGTGTAAGGGATAGAAATAACCCAGAGAGAGCATGGGCATTAAGTTGGAGTGTATTTGATGACTTGGCAGAATTTATAAAGTGCAGGATTTATTAAGGCTGACAAAATTAGCCTTTTATTTATATTTTGAAGTTAACATTGATTGAACCCTTTGGCTTTATAAAATTAAAAAAGATTACATGGGGATGAAACGCTGTCCAGCATATTGGACCCTAGATTTTATTCCCTTTCAAAATCTCACCAAGTCAGACATGGATTGGCTAAGAAACCAATCAGAAACTCAGTAGTATTGTTAAGTTATTTGTCACCAGTTAAACTGTGTATTTTCTGTTTCCATGATATTTCCAAAGGGTATGTTACAGCAAAATTTAATGTAGGCTTGTCGGTTTAGCCCAAATTTTTAGCCAGTCAGAGTACCTGTTTTCTAGCACAAAGCAATTGTATTCTTCTGTAATGTAATGTGTTTAATTAGTGTTGCCCATTGGAAGTCATCTTCATCCTACAGAGAGTGTGACGCTGCCCACTAGGGAGTAGTATAGAGCATGGTACTTTCATCACCACACGCACACACATGTACTGTATCACTTGATGGCCCAGTGGAGAACTATAATAAATAGGCTTCATAGTACCTAAAAATATAACCTTTTTCATGTATTTTCTGCTTTGCTGTCTTTTCATTTAGGGTCGGACCAGCCCTAAAAGAAAATATATGCGGCGTGGCGTGCTGGCGTTTGGTCATGCCCGCGGGGGTCCTGTAAGTTTGGAACAATGCTCCAGTCTGACCCTAGTGCTTGAAACAGAGTGTAGAGGTTTGCAGCTATTTGCACACATTCGAAAGCAGCATGCAAAGTGCAAAAGAGTTGGAAAAGGAAAGCAGAACCAAAACCGGGAATGGCTGAACCAACTAAGATCCCCCCAGTACTTAAACCCAGAGTGAATATCTTGGGGAGGTTGGAAGTGCCTGTGATTTAGTCAAAAGAGTTGGCCACAAGTATTAAAAATAATACAGGTGTGAGACCCATTATCTGGAAACCCTTTACCCAGAAAGATCCATTTAATCAAATAATTCACATTTTTAAAAACAATTTCCTTTTTTTCTCTGCAATAATGAAACAGTACCTTGTACTTGATTCCAACTAAGATATGATTAATCCTTATTGTGGGCAAAACAATCCTATTGGGTTAATTTCATAATTAAATTATTTTTTAGTAGACTTACGGCAGGGGTGTCCAAACTTTTGGCTTCCCTGGGCCACATTGGAAGAAGAAAAATTATCTGGAGCCATACTCGAAATACACACAAACACTAACTTTTTTGTAAAAGAAAAGTGGGTATTATAAACCTAGTGGGATTTGTGTTTGAGAAACTAATGTATCAATATCTGGTTGATTGGAAGTAGTTGCAATTCTTTGTGAATTCTCAAGGTGCTCATCAGATTGGTTTTAATTTTACTCTTAGGGGTAGATTTATCAAGGGTTGAAGTGAATTTGAGGGAATTTTCGAAGTAAAAAAATTTGAAATTCAAAGTAATTTTTTGGATACTTCGACCATCAAATAGGATACTACGACTTCGACTCGAAGTAAAATACTTTGAATATTCCAACATTCGATAATCTAAGTACTGTCTCTTTAAAAAAACTTTGACTTCAATACTTCGGCAAATTAAACCTGCCGAAGTGCTATGTTAGGGGACCTTCTAGAAGTGCTATGTTAGGGGACCTTCTAGAGCTGTTTTCTATGTTTTTTGAAGTCGAAGAAAAATTGTTTGATCGATCGCTGAAATCCTTCTAATCGTTCAATTCGAAGGAGTTAATCATTCGATCGAACGATTTTACTTCGACCACAAATGGCCAAATTATATGAAAAAAAACTTCGAATTCGATATTCGAAGTCAAAGTAATTCAATTCGATGGTCGAATTTTGAAGTATTTTCAACTTCGAAATTTGACCCTTGATAAATCTGCCCCTAAATTAGTGTGTTCATTCTTGAAAAAAGTTGCTCACAAATGTAGGCGCTGCATATATCCCTATCATAGCGGGCGATGCCGTTGAAGAATGCTTAACTGCCTTTGTAAGTAACCGAATGCTCACTTGTTAACTACTTTTCCTGCTCTAGGAAGCCACACGCCGCACACCCCGCGTAAAATTTAAAGCACGCATGCACACAATTAGCGAACCGCGTACATACGCTCTCTGTGCGTGACATTGCAACATGAAGTTTCCTGGATTTGCAGAAGTTCAAGCTGGGCCGCATTCATATCCATCCTTGGCCGCATTATGCCCTCGGGCCGCAGGTTGGACTGACTTAGGGGGTTATTTATTAAAATCAGAATTTATCTTATATTTTATTTAAAAAAAACACAACCAAACTCCCGTGCTTGATTTGACCTTATTTATTAATAAAATAACCTGAATTAATCAGATTGCAGAAAAACTCTATAAAATCGCGCAAAACCCGAATTGCTTTTCTGGCTTTTTTCCTGAATCGCTCGATCTTTTAAAGTTTTTGCCTGAAACCCCTGAAAAAGATGTATTTTCATTTATTACAAAGAGAATCTGCTAAACTCTGTTGCCCCATAGTTAAGGGGAACTATGATGAACATTTTAATTTTAAATAAACATCATCTCATGGAAATAGTGAGTTGTATAAATATAATCAATTACATTTTCAGTAACCTCTTCTCAGCAAACTGTCTCTCTTCATGCAGGAGTCGGAGTCAGATTTTTATTGACAGTTATGTAACAGGTGTATGCTCACTTTGCCTAGACAATGTATTAATGTTAATTGGCTTTCAAAATAACTGACGCTGACACAAAACTGCATGTAGAGAGACAGATTGCTAAGAGGGGTAGTGAAGAATAACTCCATTCTTTAGGAAAAGGCACTGAATGCCTAATTGATGACATGTATAGATAGATTGTTATTTCTATGAGCTAAAGCTTAGATGAAATGTTCATTTTCGCACTAGTTCCCCTTTAATATACTCCTTCGATATGCAAGGATCTGCACTTGGTGCACTTGATTTCTAAGAAAAAGAATCTGCATGTTTTGCACTTTGGAAACGGCGACAGTTTATCAAATGGGTCCTTATAATAACTCGCTATTACTGAAATGACTAATATATATTATTTTATAACATTAACAAAAGCACTTGAGATGTTTAATCCTTTAAGTTGTTGATTGGAGGTCCACCCAGATACAGTACTTGTCCACATTTCATTGTATATCCCAGCAACATCCATTAGTATGTTAGTCATCAGACTGTATTTTTAGAGCAACAGCATTTTTATAAGACCAGCGGTCTCCACATTTTGTGATTAGGCTGATAATAGGGAAGGCTGGATTAGAGAACTGCAGTTCAGCAATTCTGTTCAACTCCTTTAACATCTGAAGCATAAGATTCAAACACATTCTTCCTAATGAGCACTTCATTTAATTTTTTTTTTATTGGAAGAAATTTCACATTGTTAAAGTGGAACTAAACAGTAAAAATAAATTTGACTAAAAATACCATATTTTATAAACGGAACTTATTGCATCAGCCTAAAGTTTCAGCTTGTCAATAGCATCAATGAACCAGGACTTCAAACTTGTCACAGGGGGTCACCATCTTGGAAAGTGTCTGTGACACTCACATGCTCAGTGGGCTCTGAGCAGCTGTTGAGAAGCTTGGGCTTGGGCTGTTACAGAAGCCCAAAACATAATGTACAACATTTCTAGCCTATGTCATTAGTTAAGCTTTTGTTCTTCTTTAAAGGGGTTTAGGATTGCCCAATCTACAAATCGGAGTCATTTTACTGTGGAGTAGTTTCTCCATACCAACTATATGATATGACATGTCAACTGGCTTCAGAGATAGATAACGGTAACGGGTCTTTACTTCTCACAGAATGTTAGGAGTTGTAGTTTATTCCTAGTGATGCTCTGTATTTAGTCCAGTAATGAAGCAGGGACACGGTGCAGATGGTTTTATTTTGTCTGCATCTTAGCTATAAAAAACATCTTATCTAAATGCAGAGTAACAAGTAATTAGAAACAAAAATATGATCTTGTGTTTGTATTAAAAAGCTGGACCCCCCCCCCACACACTTTGTATCTCTTGGGATGATGGAGATTGATGGAATAATTCTTTTTATAGCCTCAGTAAAGTGTTTTGATGTTCTGTGCACTTAGACAAGCTTCTTTCGGATTAATACTGCTGTAATATTTATCCCTCTAAAGGATTCGATAATCCCATGGACTTTTATATGCTTTTATGTGTCGCTTTTAATTGATGCATAAAGTCTTTCTAGTACTTACATGTTAATTTCTCATTTGTTTTTAGATTGTAGAATATTTGTGTGAGAAAGTACATTTTTGTCTCAATCTATAAAGGGAAAACAATGCTAAATGCATTGAATGCACTATTCTATACAAGAAAGGCTCTACAGAGCCAGGAATGCTGGGGGTCACACAGTAGTGATGTGCGGGTCATGAAATTCTCAACCTGCACCCAGCCCTAACCTGCAAAACCTTAACCAACACAAAACCATATTCTGAAACATGTTGTTGGACTTACACCCAACATATGCCCATGTCTCTGGCAAGACTGTTGGGTGTCAGATAATAATTGACAGTTAGATCCAATATATCTTATAGGGGGGCTTCTTTTGCCAAGATGATGTATTAGAGTTAATTCCAGTACAAACAAAATCTAACAAAATAACTGACTTTTGCACAAATTCTGCATGTAAAGAGACTTGATGATGTCTGGTGATTTTAATAGAATGAGCTCTAATACATCTTCTAGGCAAAAGGAGCCTTCCTATAAGATATATTGGATTTAACTGTCAATTAATATCTGACACTCAACTGCTGCATGAAGAAAGAATGAAGAGAAGCAGATGCTGAGAGAGGGATAGTGAGGATAAACTTGATTATTTCAGAAACGGTAAAGAATTTTTAATTGATTATAGTTCGAAAACTTCTTATATCAGTATGATGAAGCTTATATTAAATTTTCATTTTCGCGATAGTTCCCCTTTCATAAAAGCTGAAGCCTTTCAATTACACTTGATTGTTTCTTCCAATATGCCAGTAAGTTTAGCAGTTGGGAGATCTTTACCGTTTCTGAAATAATCAAGTTTATATTCACTATCTCTCTCTCAGCATCTGTTTCTCTTCATTCTCTCTTGGGTTGGGTGGTGTAGAGCATGGGCCAGCTTGTCTCTGCACTAGTCACTTTTTAAAGGTGGGGGCCATATATAGTTGCTTTCAAAAGGTGGAGGGTCAGTCATATGACCATACTACCGTTATACATGACCTTTTCTAGGTTTTATATCACACCCACAGCAACGGCTTCCAATATGTACTGCTATATAAATGTGGGAATAGTGTACATACATAATAACATACTAATTAGGTTGGAAAAAAACACACAACCAAACAACGGTCACCTTTTTTTTTTTGTTTTTTTTTTCAATTTACCACCTGCTTGTTGAATAAGTGATGGGTATCTTTGTGTAATTGCTGGCAGAAAACAATTCCATAAGTGGATATTTCTGGAGTCTTGAAATAGAAAGAGTCTTGAGCTTTTTATAAATTGTTCTGTTCTTGTGCCGTTCTTGTTTTCAGCTTTCCATGTAGTGTAAAAACCTGTTCAAAGGGCTCGCGGTGTTCTGTTCTGGGATTAATGATTGGAATGACCATAAATCCATGACACTGGAAAAAGTCAGGGGATTCCCAGGGGGCAATTAATAAGTCATACTTTATTTTCTTTTATCCTCTCTGTCCATCTTCCATCTCCCCCTTCCTCAGTGTTTTCTTTCTTTGACCAAACACTTGACAGATTACCTTTGAGAAGAATACAATTACTAATGTAGCACTTGTTCTTGTATGATAAGGTGCACTGAATAATTCTAGAACCTTAGAATACATTACGGAAAGTGTATATATTATAAAACACAAGAATATACTTATAAACGGTACTTAGTGATGTCATTGGTTATAATCAGAGCTTAGTGATGTCATTTCTGTCACATGACTCACTGAAACTTATGTATTATAATAAATAAAGTACCCCTGTTGCAAAATATGAGGATATTAGAAGTCACCTCGGAGTTCCATGACCTGTATAAAAACACTTGGCCTTCATCCTCGTACTGTGGAACTCCTCGGCAACTTGTAATATCCTTATATTTTACAAGAGGATGTATTTTATTCACTATATAAATGTCATCTTATGCTAGTATTTGTTACTGAACTATCAGCTTACGGAGAAGGGCAACCAATATAATACTGGTTGGTCTTGGTTCCAATTCTTCTGCCTTGGCTTTATACCAACAAAAGTGAGCTGCAAGTTACTTCCGTATTATTCCTGATACTTTCCCGTGTTCAGTTCTGAGCCATCAGAAGGTAAATAAATAAGAAAACACTTTTCACGCCTTAGATTTAGGGTTATTATAGTTATGTCAATATTTCATATATTATATGGGAAAAAGTGCAAGCTGCAAAAAACAGATGCAAAGTGACATATTGTTTTTTTTACCTACAATCCACCTATTTCTGTCCTTCAAGAAGGTGCAGTGGAAACCACTTAGAGTTACCACGTTCTTAAGGCTGGTGTTAAGTACAGTGTCCTCTTGCACGAGACAGCACTCTTCCATCAATAGCAGCTCTGCAAGGAGCAGGTATTCATAAAGTTTAAACTTTCAGTTTCATGTGAATTTTAATGATTACTTAACATTACATATGGTCTGTTATTATTAATATTATTATTATTATTGCAGCAGCTTCTAAAAAACTATTGCTACATCTCCAGCTGCAACCTCCCCTCATTTACATCAATCTTCTTTATTCTAGCGAAAAATGAAAAGCAAAATATTTCCACATCCTGTCAAATTCTTCAGTGTTTGGTTCATGGGAAATCTTAGACATATTTACAAGAAATGCTGTTTCTAATGAAATGATACTAGCTTGCACTTTGATTATTGGAGTCTAGTTACATCCCATTGTATCATATCCAAAGCCTGTGAGCTCATTATTACTACAGCACACATTTACTATGTAAAGTGAGTAAAAGAGTTTAACAACAGCAGCAGTATTCCAATCAAAATAAATGCCAGACCACTGCATGACCTGCATATGACCAAAACTTTTAGGGGGCTTTTTATTAAAATGCCAATGTTAAAATCTCAAAGTTTTTTCACTAGAAAACTTAAATTTTTTAGAAGAAAAAAAACTAAATTTTCTTCATTATACCCCGATGCTGCAAAAAGCTTAAATCTCAAAAAATCCTACATCTCAGACCACTTGAGGTCCTGTATAAGTCAATGGTACCTATCTCAATTTGAAGTTTTCGTGGTCTGCCCTGGGTTTAGCCCGAAAATCCAACTTTTTAGGGGTTTTGGGGCTCAAACTTGAAAAATTTGAGCAATTTGGGAAAAAACCAAAAAAATTCTAGCAATTCGGGAAAAAGCCCGAAAAATTTGAGCAATTTGGGTTTTTCCCCGATTTTAGTGAGTTTTTCCACAATCCGATTAAATCAAGTTTTTTTTATCAATAAATAAGCTTAAAGGGATTCTGTCATGATTTTTATGGTGTAGTTTTTATTTCTAAATTACACTGTTTACACTGCAAATAATTCACTCTACAATATAAAATTTAATTCCTGAACCAAGTGTATTTTTTTTAATTTATAATGTTGGTGTGTAGGCAGCCATCTCAGGTCATTTTGCCTGGTTATGAGCTTTCAGAAAGAGCCAGCACTTTAGGATGGAACTGCTTTCTGGCAGGCTTTTTCTCCAACTCAATGTAACTGAATGTGTCACAGTGGGACTTGGCTTTTAACTATTGAGAGCTGTTCTTAGATCTAACAGGGAGCTGTTATCTTGTGTTAGGGAGCTGTTATCTGGTTACCTTCCCATTGTTCTTTTGTTAGGCTGCTGGGGGGGGTGGAAGGCAGGGGGGGTGATATCACTCCAACTTTCTGTACAGCAGTAAAGCAGTAAAGAGTTTATCGGAGCCCAAGTCACATGACTGGGGGCAGCTGGGAAACTGACAATATGTCTAGCCCCATGTCGGATTTCAAAATTAAATATAAAAAAATCTGTTTGCTCTTTTGAGAAACGGATTTCAGTGCAGAATTCTGCTGGAACAGCACTATTAACTAATGAGTATCCCTTTAAATTGGGCATGGGAGTTTGATTGTGTTAAATTGGGCATGGTAGTGTTTTTTTAAACAATATATGAGATAAATTCGGATTTTAGTAAATAACCTCCTTAGTGTTAATATATCTTAATTGCAGTTTAATTGTCCATGCAGATGCATGATCCCTTTTTCTGAATGTACGTGTTCTTTGAAACTTTGTGCAGCAGTTATAGCTGTTCTGTTTGACCTGGAATAGCTGTCTGTTGAACAGACATTTTGAATTGAGATTTGACAGGATTGTAGGACTGTGTATCGAAACCCCCTCATGGGGTACAATGCCCTGTACAATGCATGCTCAAGTGGTTCAATGTAATGGTTGAACTGCTTGAAAGATTCTGGTGATGTATAGTCAACTTAAGTACTATGTATAATGTAAGGTGTATGTTGTCAATATATGTGAAGTATGTCTCTTAGCATCAATTAGCATTTCACATTTTTTAGTTGAAAATGAAGTATTTTTAATTGTAGTAATTTAATGAACATGGATATATATTGTTATTTGCTTCCAACTTGCTGGCGTGTAGGAAATGCTGACTTGCAACTGGTCTAAATAAGGTTACAGTTGATTGCCGAGGCTGTAAATAAAGTCTTGCTGGTAAGGTCAAGTTCATTATCCTTCAGTGGTTC
Source organism: Xenopus petersii (assembly GCA_038501925.1). Lineage (NCBI taxonomy): Eukaryota > Metazoa > Chordata > Amphibia > Anura > Pipidae > Xenopus > Xenopus petersii. The sequence continues at coordinate 118,763,036 of CM076678.1, read as the reverse complement.
AGCAAGAGTGCCCCAGCCGACAGTTGTTATTTGCAGGATCTGCATGTCTCAGCCAGGGCTACACAAGAATATTCATGCACTCTCTTTCATGTAGCAAGTTCCCTTTCTTATATGTCCTAGTTGTATAAACTAGTTCCTTTAGCTTTAGCTTTTTCCCTATAGGGGGATTTGATGCTGTTGGATTGAAATGATGTGGTTCTGGGGCATTCAACATAAATAGCACACTCTAAGGAATGCAAATGTTCAAGTAAGTATTATGGGGCTTTCCATTTTTAGCTTCTTTTGCTCCGAGGTATCTGCTTTTCACATGGAAGCTGACAATGTTTGTTCTTTTTTGTGTTTTCTGTGACACTGACTTAAATTGTACTTGACATATGGAGCACAGTCATTAAAAGGTGCCTGAAACAAAATATGTAGCCAAAAAATGCGCTGTTGTATCGCATAAAATATTGCATGGCCAGTGTTGAATTACTGTAGATATGGGTTAAGCATAGTGTATTCACAAGTATAGTTAGGAAGGAAGAATTAGTCTCACTTCTACGGTGCTGGTTTTCACGGTGGTGCTATTCCTAGATGCACAGCCACATCATCATATAGCTGGACAATTACCACACCCACACTATGATGTCATGAAGGTGGGGCTTATGGGGTGAATTTAAGTTTTTTTTGGTTCGCTTATGTAACCTGACGAAGGGAGGTGTAGACCCCCCAAAATGTTGTTCTGTATTTTTGTGGTAAATCTGGCTCAATAAAGGATTCATTGCACAGCAAAGAAATAGTAGAGTGCTATATTTGTTTGTGGAAGTATTAAAGGGGAACTCCACACAAACATAACTTAAGCTTTGTGAAAAGTAAACATAATTTCAAACAACTTGGCAGTATACATTAATTAAAAAATATGCAGACTTTTCATGATTTTTAATGGGTTGGACAGTTACCTAAGCCTAGCCCCCTGCTCTCCTGGTGATCTGTCTGACTACTCTGCTGAGCTGGCTGACTACTGTTACTTTATATCAACAGCCAGCTGTCCTCAGTCTGCATCCTCCAAACCCCACAATTCCCTGCACACATGATATCAATAAGGAAAGGAACATCACAGTGCAATGCATTGTGGGTTATGTAGTTCCTGCATGCTGTCTGTAAGCTGTGGAGAACTTGTTACACATCAGTGTTTAGTCCTACCTTCCCTGCCAGGATTTCAAATGATGCAGAAAGAGAAGGACTGTTAAACAGCTGGATTTCAGCATAGAAAATTACATTTATTCATACTTTTTGAAGAAACAGGTAACTGTGATGGATATATTAGGGGTTTCTGTGTTATTTGGGCCTCTTTATCAAATTTTGGTTTGGAAGCCGGAGTTCTCCTTTAAACATAGGGTACACAGGGGCCATAACACTTTGATTTGGCATAACTAAGTAAAAGATTTGCATTTAGAAAGGTGGTTAAACAATACCATTAGAAATTTGGAGTGTCCACTTGTAGTACTGAGGTGGCAGATAAATACTAGAAAAAAGAAAAAAAAGCTTTGATTCATCCACAAACAGGGTCAGTATAGGCTGGCAGGATATCTGGAAAAAAATCCAGGGGGCCCTACTGACCCAGACCTGCTTCCTGCCCTGGGCGCTGTAGCCTTGATTCCACACTGAGGTGACAGCCCCCAATTCTGACAATGTCCACAAAACTTTATTTAAGTGAAAGTCTTGGTGCTGAAATTGTATGCTCATAAACCATCAATATGCTCTACCCCCTCAACTCTCAAACCTGTTTTTGAAGGGGTTATTCACCTTTTCTAGTTGCTAGGTTTCAAATTACCCAAGCAGCCATGACTTAAATAAGAAACTGTAATATGCATAGGAGAGGGCCTAAATAGAAAGGTGATAGAAATAAAATGTAGCAATAACAATACATGTGTAGCCTTACAGAGCCTTTGTTTTTAGATGGGGGTCAGTCAAAAGCTGGAAACAATCAGAAGAAGGCAAATTATTAAAAAACTATAAAAAATAAAGACCAATTGAAAATCTGCTTAGAATTTGCTAAATGTTAACTAAAAATTGAACTAACCCTTTCAACACTGGGACTGTATTCACAAAAATGCTAGAAAAGTGCAAAGAATTTTTAGACATCCAGGTTGCTTTAGTCTGCTTTTTGCTACAAACACAATCAATACAGCTTGCCATGAATGATCGCCTTGGGGAAAAGACAGAGGTGTTCCCATGTTAGAATGCCCAGCTGTCGTTAAGTAGTGATGCACGGGTTGAGAAAAACTCGCATCCGACCCGAACCAGACCCCAACACCCGAGAACCCATACCCGACCCTAACCCACCATGCACTCCTATTTAAATGCGGAAGGGGGCAGGACACACTGGAGTGTGAGTATATGAAAAGGTAGAAGTGGGGAACTAGGAGGTCCCGAGTGGGGTGGACGCAGGCTAAAGTTCAGCCCACCTGCTGCCTGCAAACTTCTTGCGGAAGTCGACCACACATCACTAGTGCAAAGCCTGGCTGGAATGGCTGCACAGATCAGCTGAAATCCTGCAGGTACAAGGCTGGTTGAAAAACTTGCTGATAACTGAGCCCAATAGGAGAGCTGCTTGCCCTTTGTAGCCATATCACAACACTCTGTCTGAGTGGGTAAGAATTTAAAGTCAAATATCTTTCACAAGTTCCTGCATGCTGTGCACAATAAGTAAGCCCCAAACCCACCACCTAACAGCCACAAGAGTATTTGTGCAGAATTCTTAGTAATGCTGTTTGATTTGCTTCTGCTATGTCTGTTCTCATTGCATCTATCTGATGCTCAAGGACAGCCCTGCAAACACTTCCAATATACTACTCCACAGCAGTACTGATGCCACCCTTCCACAGGAGAGGTAAGCTAGTGCACTCTAGTGTAAAAACTGTCAAATCTGGCCTTGTCTCACCCATGTAGGGAATTAATGGAAACATAACTCTTCCAATTTACGTTGGTGGAAACCCTGGTAGGTATGTTGTGCAACAGCTTTGATAGTTTTGTTAGCACTAGGTTATATTCCCCTATATTCCAAAAACATTTAAACATTGATTAAAATTATATTATAAAAGTGTACAGGCAATGTTTACATAAATGCCTAATTTGTACCCACTTCCCAGGTCTGTTACTTTCACATGACAGCAATATGGGGTCTCATAGACACCAATGCCTTCAACCATGTTTCTTTTGTGCTTCAGCTTACTAGTGAATTTGTGAGTAGGTGAATGAGAGACTGATATGCTGCTCTGTTGGGAACCACCGTGCCTGTTTCTATGGTTCTGGACTATTAAGCTCACCGGGGCAGCTCTTCATGTGCTGCACATTGAGGTTTGAGAGTATCCGTGGGCTCCTAGATCATTTTTTTGTTGCTGCTCTGTTGGGACTGATTTTCCTAGGAGTATATTTCCTGTGAATGAGTGGAAACTTTATGTTTCTTTTCTTATAATCCTTTTATCGCTTAAAGCCCCATCGTTGTCTGTCTAAAGTCTAAATACCAAGAATGTAAATATTAAACTCAAGTAGTTTCATTCATTGAACTGTCACAAACAAGTTCTGCGTAAATCACTTTCAGTGGAAAATCTAAACTCTGAGGCTTGTGTAGCACATTACTGTTAATTTAGTATATTATTCCCAATGTAACAAATGCTGGGGAGGCAAAGTCTCAAAACTGGACTATGGTCTTGCAGCTTTTTTTAGCAAATGTTCCTAAATGTATTGTGTTTGCAGAACGTGTCTTGTACTGCCTTTAGGGATGAACCAAGTTTTCATTGGAGGGGCTAAGGCAAATTATTATTGAGGTGAGATTTGAGATAACTGACTGTTTCTCCATAACTATGGAGCTGTATCTGAATTACTGTTTGAGTATAAATATCTATTAAATATGGTCTGGGTGGTCTTACCATCAGCCACTAAAGAGCTTCACCTTTAAGTTAACGTTTAGTATAGAATTACTTACTCTAAGGGGCACAGTTACTTGATATTCGACTGGTATTCGACTGTCGAAGTTAAATCCTTCGACTTCCAATATAAAAGTCGAAGGATTTACTGCAATTCGTTCGATCGAAGGAAAAATCGTTCGATCGAACGATTAAATCCTTCGAATCGAAGGATTTTAATCCATTGATCGAACGATTTTCCTTCGATCGAAAAAACCTAGGAAAGCCTATGGTGACCTTCGGTAGGTTTTAGGTGGTGAAGTAGGGGGTCAAAGTTTTTTTAAAGAGACAGTACTTCGACTATCGAATGGTCGAATAGTGGAACGATTTTTAGTTCGAATCGTTCGATTCGAAGTCGAAGGTCGAAGTAGCCAATTCGATGGTCAAAGTAGCCAAAAAAATACTTCAAAATTCAAAGTATTTTTTATTCTATTCCTTCACTCGAGCTAAGCAAATGTGCCCCCCAGTATCTTTTCAATTAGCTTAATTTTTTTATTTTTTATACTTTTTGAAATTTTTTCTTTCTTCATTTGACTCTTTCCAGTTTTCAAATGGAGATCACTGATCTAAAAAAACCTTTATTGTTAATGCTACTCTTTATTACTCATTTTTCTATTCAGGCCTCTCCTATTCATATTCCAGTCTCTTATTCAAATCAATGAATGGTTGACAGGGTACTTTTGACCCTAGCAAACGGATTGTTGAAATTGAAAACTGGAGAGCTGCTGAATAAAAATCTATATAACTAAAACTCCCAAAATAATACGAATTGAAAACCAATTGCAAATTGTCTCGGGATATCACTCTCTACATTATGTTAAAAAGTCAATCTAAATGTGGAACAACCCCTTTAATAAAAGAAGAAAAATGCAAAAAAATTAAATTGCCTCTTCTGCAATGCTTCACAAGAGGGCAGACAGGTAATTAAGAGAAGTCTGTATTATGAGATATATGTCTGTCTTTATATAGCAAAATAGAAAAAAAGATGCACTCTTAAAACGTTATGTGGTTTACCCAAAGTTCCTCCAAATATTTATTGTGCTGTGTACAAACTTTCAAATTTCGGCCTGAAACGTTTAAATTTTACTCTGCACAATAAATATTTGCAGGTACTTAGGGGATACCACATATTGTTCTAAGAGTGCATCTTTTTTCTGTTTTTGGATAGCTTTAATGAAGAGTCACATGATTGTAAGAGGATAGCATTGACATAGAAACAAAAAAAGTGTTTTCATGTAACCCTGAGTGTATTGAACCCTATTTGATGTCTTTATATAGCAGGCTGTGTGCTCCCTTTTCAAGGTTTGGTTCCAATATTCAGGTACTAAAGGATTATGCAGCCAGTGTATCAAATAACCATTACATATTTAGTCACACACACCTTATTTACATTGAATTCACTTCCATTTGCAGGATACAAAAAATGCACATTCAATGTTCATAAGTACATAAGCATCCCATTTACATTACAGTCATAATAAAGCAATGCTCAATTTGTTCAAAGGCTACAGAGTATTGTCATAGGATTGCCTGAAGTCTGTAGCTTTTTACTTAATAGCTATTATTTTTTAGCTTATAACTAGGGATGTAGCGAACGTCGGAAAAAAAGTTCGCGAACATATTCGCGAACTTGCGCAAAAATGCGAGCGGTTCGCGAACGGTTCGCGAACCCCATAGACTTCAATGGGAAGGCGAACTTTAACATCTAAAAAAGACATTTCTGGCCAGAAAAATGATTTTAAAGTTGTTTAAAGGGTGCAACGACCTGGACAGTGGCATGCCAGAGGGGGATCAAGGGCAAAAATGTATCTGAAAAATCTGCCTGTGTGTGCTTGGAAGAGATAGTGTAGGGGGAGAGCTGTTAGTGATTTCAGGGACAGATGATAGTAAGTTTGCTGGCTAGTAATCTGCTTGATACTGCTCTGTATTGGAACAAAAAAATAAATAAAAGCAGTCCTTACAAGGACTACTGTTATTGCAGCAGTCAGCAGATGAGATCAGAAGCAGGACAGCTGCCCACTGCAGCTACATACAGAGCACTGCAGTAGAAGGTAGATTACTAGCCAGCAAAGCTACCTAAGCTTAAATGTCCCTCAAACCCCTGCAGACTTCTGTCCCTCCAATAACAGAGCAGTATCAACACGATTACTAGCCAGCAAACTTTCAACTGTCCCTGAAATCACTAACAGGCAGCAGCTCTCTCCCTACACTATCTCTTCAGCACACACAGGCAGAGTGAAAAAACGCTGTAGGGCTTCGGTTTTTATAGGGAAGGGGAGTGGTCCAGGGGAGAGCTTCCTGATTGGCTGCCATGTACCTGGTCTGGGGTGAGAGGGCAAAAAAAAGCGCCAACAATGGCGAACCCAAAATGGCGAACGTCGCGCGACGTTCGCGAACTTCCGGCGAGCGCGAACACCCGATGTTCGCGCGAACAAGTTCGCCGGCGAACAGTTTGCGCCATCTCTACTTATAACTACTTTATTAACTACTTTATTTGCAGGGACCAAGCCGTATTCAGTCATCTGCATGGTCTCCTATCCATGTGTATACCATAGGTACACATTTGGAGCTGTCATTTTGCTGCTAAATCATTAGAAACACAACTAATATTCACTAACAGTGCAAATTTGGAGTTGCTTTTAGAAACTACTTAGAACGACAAAAGAAGAATACACCAGTAAAATACTGTAGGTAACAGTCTCATATTGTTGCTGCATGTACTTCATTGTGAGATCTTGAGTACCAGGGTATGCAATCTGCTCTTTTTTTGTCATTTCCCTTAGTTGTGAACTTGTGTTGCCACCCGTCTGAACCTTCAACTTTACTCAAGAACAATGGATGAAAAAGTTTTCACTTGTGGATGGCTTTAGCCGTATCGTTGATTGCTCATTAGTGATGAGAGGCATTTTCGGCTCATATGTATTTGTCATTTTGCATTTCACTGCAAATAAAGTGGCAACAAAACCCCCCATAGACTCCAATGTATTTTGCACTGAAAAAAGTCACAGCAGAAAACTTCACTGCCAAAAACGCCCACTGACTTCAAAGAGATTTGTGAATTTTCACTGTTTCAATTTGTCAGTAAATTTGTAAAACCACAGGAAAAATTACAAGACTACAAAGGCGTTGAAGTCAATTGTGTTTTTTTCACATTGGAGTCTATGGGTGTTTGGTGTTTTATAGTGGTAACATTTTGCACCAGTTTCGCTAAATTTGGAATTTTGCTGCAAAGCCATACCTTGATAACAAGTGTCTCTCTCTGGTCACTTATAGCTCTGGGTCTCTCCCTGGTCACTTATAGCTCTGGGCTCAGATTACTGCAGAGAAGGGGGGGGAGGAGCAAACTGAACATGCTCACGCCCAGGGCAAGGAAGTTTAAGCTGAAGGCAGGAAGTCTGATACAGAAGCCCATGTGTACACAATAGAAGGAAAGATATGCAGTGTTTCTTTTGATAGAGGACTCAGAGCAGCATTACTTTGAGGGTTTACTGGTACATTTAGGTGGACCTCTCTGATACGGCTTACTTAGTTTTAACCTTTCCTTTTCCTTTAAAGGAAAATTATACCCCAAACAATGTAGATCTCTATGAAAACATTTTGCATAAAACAGCTCATATCATATGTAAAATCCTGCTTCATTTAGATAAACTATTTTCACGATATACTTTTTTAGCAGTATGTGCCATTGGGCAAAGAAAATTGCCCAATGAACTAGGGCCACCCCGCTGGAATTCAACGATTTACGGTGCACACAAGCAAACCAAACATGTTAGGTCACATGAGCAAATTAGTGGACAAAGTTCGGTCTTTTGCTTCCATCCTGTTACAGTTAGAGCTGCAGTTTTTCTGATCAGGTGATCTCTGAGGCAGCACACAGACCATCACAAAATGGTGGCTCAAGGTAAGAGATGTAAAAGGGCAATATTTAATTAACCGTTGGTAAGATTCTTTAATACGCCACTTAAACTAACTGTTGTATAGTGTATGTGTATTAATGAATAACTCCCTTAGCAAAACCTACTAAAAAGTTGTTTTGTGGGAAGGACTCTTGTTATTCCATTACCTGTGTGACTTATGTTCTTTTACTAGAAGGTTCTATTACAAGGCAGAAGAGGTTGCAACAGCACGTAATATTGAATATTTGATGGATTAGAAAAGCTAGTTAGTTATTCTCTGAAAGAAAGTAAGACATTGGTAGGAATCACCATGTCACTTGGAAAACTCAGTTTAGAATTAAAGCTGATACCCATAGATTATCAGTGAACACATTACAGTGCAGTTTTCTATCCTTTATGTATCAATTAATTTTTTTAAAAAAATATACCTAGTTTAAATCAATTTTAATGCTACCTTAAGTGACCAGGTGTACTCATTTATTGAACACTCCCTTCTGAAAAACAATATTACTCTCCCTGTAAATTTTCCCTAAGCAATTGTACATCATTTGAAATAACAAATGGTTTAAAAAAAAAAAAAGTGCAGACGAACATCCAACGCAAGTCTGTTTAACTGTAACTAAGTGCCAGTAGTGGCTGTGCCACGCAAATGAAAGGCTCATCTCTATAAATGTCCAAAGATGGTAACGATTTGGGTATCTGAAAATAGGTTCAGGTAAATGCACTCAACTAGTTTTGTATATGTTTCTGCCCATATCTATCCGTATTGTTGTTTATTTAATTCATGCCAATGGAACTAAGCTTTTCATCTGGAGACGCAGCTGAATGTCTAATTGCATTAATTGTTTATGGAAAATTACAAAAGCAAACAGAGCTATGAACTTATATTATAGGCCAAGGGGCATTTCTCCAGTTGCTAAAGCAAAGAGGCACTCAAAGATGCTATTTGGGGTTTCCTAGGCTTTGCTGGCTCTTCAAGATGCCAGCTGAACAGCATAATGGAAAGGTGAATCAAAACAACTTCAGGCAGACCTTGCAGAAAATGAGTTGGCATGCTTGCCTGAAAAACACCAGCTTGTGGGCTTAGCTTATGTCCTCATCAATCTGTTTGCATAGAGCATGCTTCACTGATAATACGATTATAGTGTCTATATCAATGAGGGGATGTGGGATACTGGTAATATCACAAGGTACCAGGAGAGTTGGTGGAGTACTTTAACAGAAACAAAGTGAAAGGGGTTCCAACAGCTCTCAAAAATCACAAGACAGAAACAGAATGCAGCCGCAAGCTCAGTCACACTAAAATGGACACAAAAGTTTTGCTTATTTAATGTTGTCCATTAAATGTTTTTCAGTGATATACATAGGAAACAGCACCTACATTAACAGAAATATGTATTACATGGTGTTTGGATGTGCAAGTGACATCTGCACCCAATTCCTTAGGCACAACTGTGCTGTGGCAATTGATTCGGAGCGCTCAGGAAACCTTGGAGTTACCCTAGGGTTCCCTGAGCTCCCTGTGTCAATAGGTGCAGCACCTCATTTGAAATGGACAGTTTTGGAATGCCACTCACTGCCAGGGCAAAAGCTGCCCACTGCACCTGCATACATAAATGAGAATATTATAAGCTGTTCATACACATTCATAGAAATTGACAGAAATAGAAATTACTATTTCAGTATAACAGTTCCAAAATGCATGATATTATTCTAAAAATATATATGTTGAAAGTAAACACTACCTGGAATGCAGTTTGTCCTGTAATGTTTTCAAAGTTAAGATTTTAGTTATATTTTCTCATGGCAATTCAAAAGAATCCAAAAACAAATATATCTGGTTTGCTGAATTCCAATCTTAAGAAAATATTTCCTTCAGGGTCTGGTAACACATAGCAAACCAGTGTTTGTTTTCATATAGGTGATCAGTAAAGTAGTGATGTGCAGGTCAGGAAAAACTCAACCCGCTCCTGACCCTAAACCACAAACTCGTAACCCGCACCCAATGCTAACCCGCAAAATGTTGCCATTGTGGGATCCGTGCCCAGCCTGTACCTATGCCACTTTGTACGATACTTTTGTGCTCACGTCTGGTTCCAAGACAGGGACTCTTCAGGAGCAGGGGAGCAATGTACTTGCTACTCATGTATTATAAGAGTCTGTCCATCCCTTGCTGAAAATTGTAAAGGATAAAAGGACTCAAAACTGAACCTTATACATGTTACTGCAGATTATGTATAACATGCCTAGTGCCAACCGGTGATAGACACCATCTGTCTAATGGGAGCACTGGTGTAACTCTAGCGCAGGAGTCCCCAACTGCTCCTGGGCAAACTTAATGCCGTTTAGATGGGGTCCGTGACTCCCATTTGAAAGCTGGAAAGAGTCAGAAGAAAAAGGTAATAAAAAAACTATAAAAAAATAAATAATGAAGGTCAATTGAAAAGTTGCTTAGAATTGATTATTCTATAACATACTAAAAATTAACTTAAAGGTGAATATAACATGCTAAAAATTAACTTAAAGGTGAATATAACATGCTAAAAATTAACTTAAAGGTGAATATAACATACTAAAAATTAACTTAAAGGTGAACCACCTTTTTAATGGCTTTTTATTGTTGTCTGCCTGGATTGACTGACAGCTTCCTGCAAAACTAAATAGTAAAGAATATGATCACTTCTGCCTCCCGAATACAGGACTCTCCTATACCCACCTATGCCATCACCCATTATTGTATCAGAGACTTTGAGGATATTGGAAAACAATATTGTGATATCCAAATGCTGCTAAGCTGCTCTTCCAAGCCAAACAAACATACTTTACTTCACTCATTAACTCCCTTTCTAAAAAACCAGCACAACTTTTCTCCACCTTTAACACTCTCCTTTCCCCTTCTCCACCCCCTCCATGCACATCTGTCTCTGCTCAAGATATTGCTGAGCACTTCAAAAACAAAATTGACACTATCAGAAGGGACATTACACTACTCAACCCCCCTAGACTTCCACCACCCTCCCTCCACACTCCCCAGTCTCTCCTGTGCTCCTTCACCCCTGTCACTGATGAGGAAGTCTCAAAGCTTCTGGCCTCTTCTCACCTTACCACCTGCCCGCTTGATCCAATTCCCTCAAAACTTCTCCGCAATACCAATCCTGGTCTAATCAAAGCCTTAACTCACCTATTTAATCTTTCGCTATCAACTGGACTGTTTCCTTCTCAACTAAAACATGCTCTTGTCACCCCCATTCTGAAAAAACCCTCTCTTGATCCCTCCAATCTTGACAACCTCCGACCTATCTCTCTGCTACCTTTCATCGCTAAACTACTTGAGCGCCTAGTCTACAACCGACTTACCTCATTCCTCTCTGACAATAACCTGCTAGACCCCCTACAATCTGGTTTTAAGCCACAACACTCCACGGAAACTGCCCTGACTCGACTAACTAATGACCTTTTAACCGCTAAAGCTAACAATCATTTCTCACTACTAATACTGCTTGATCTCTCAGCCGCATTTGACACTGTAGATCACCCTCTCCTCCTCCAGTCCCTCCAGTCGCTTGGCCTTCGTGACACAGCCCTGTCCTGGTTCTCTTCTTACATCACCAATCGTTCCTTCAGTGTCTCCTACAATGGAGTATCATCTTCTCCCCTACCTCTTTCTGTTGGAGTTCCTCAAGGCTCTGTCCTAGGACCATTACTATTCTCCCTCTACACTTCCTCCCTTGGCAAATTAATAAATTCGTACGGTTTCCACTACCACCTCTATGCTGACGATACTCAGATCTATCTCTCATCTCCTGATCTCAACCCAGAACTCCTAACTCGCGTCTCCTCCTGCCTGTCCGCTATCTCTACCTGGATGTCGCAATGCTACCTTAAACTAAACCTCTCCAAAACTGAAATGGTTCTCTTTCCTCCAAATAACACCAGTAGCATCCCTGAAGTATCCATCATAGTCAACAATTCCACTATCACCCCCTCTCCCCAGGCCCGGTGCCTTGGGGTTATCCTAGATTCTGCCCTGTCATTCACTCCTCATATCCAGTCACTTATCAAATCATGTCACTTCCACCTAAGGAACATATCGAAAATACGATCATTTATCACCCAAGACGCTGCCAAAATTCTTATTCACTCTCTCATCATATCGCGTCTAGACTACTGTAACTCTCTTTTAATTGGCCTCCCCCTCCAGAGACTGTCACCTCTCCAGTCCATAATGAACACTGCTGCGAGGCTCATACACCTCAGTAACCGCTCCTCCTCTGCCTCGCCATTCTGTCAATCCCTGCACTGGCTTCCGTTACCTTTCAGAATCAAATTCAAATTAATGACACTGACTTTCAAAGCACTTCACAACTCTGCTCCACCCTACATCTCTGAACTCATCTCTATATACTCACCCACTCGCTTACTACGCTCTCTCATTACCTCCTCACATGCTCGCATTCAAGACTTTGCAAGGGCTGCACCCCTCCTCTGGAACGCTCTCCCACAGTCTGTCCGACTTTCTCCCAACCTTTCTGCTTTCAAAAAATCTCTGAAAACGCACTTCTTTCGAGAAGCCTACCCTCACTCTGCTTAACTACCAAACGCAACACCACATACAGTACCACATTTCTCACCCACTTACTTCAATCTTGCCCACTCCCACACCTTGTGTATTACTCCCTTCCCTTTAGACTGCCTATGCATAGGGCCTTCCTCACCTTTTGTACCTGTATTGATTGTGACGTTTGTTACTCCATATATTCTATATATGTAATTCGTGTGATGTAGTTGTATAATCACATTTACTTTACAGTGCTACGCAATATGTTGGCGCTATAGAAATACATGTTAATAATAATAATAATAATAAAAGGTGCAATTCTTTTCTGAAAGAAAAACTTATTGTATCCATGTGATTAACACTGCAGGGATTTGTTTTTTATTTTCTGACCAAAGAGCTTGCAGTAGCAGGCGACTTTGCTTTTATTTCTAAATTACAATGTGTCCTACAATAAAGGAAAACAAAAAGACTTCAAAGAGCTTTGGTTATAGCAGAACAGAATATAAAAGTGGAAGGCTGGTTAGTAAGGGAGTTTAAAGATTTATCTGCTATTAAGTAGTGAGATTGTTCAAGAGTGTGAGCAGATTAAGGTCTATTGAAGTGCTTCTCGTTGGAATAAATATTACATTGCAGATCTTTCTTTCAGCCCCTGTGGTTCTGTGTCTACAAAGTCTCACGTGTACTTCATGACTGCAATATACAATCTAAAATACTCCCCCAGCACACTGTGCAGACATAAAATAGAGCTTGTATCACAAAGGGACTTCCAGCCATACTTGCACCTGAACACTTGAGGCAACACTAATGCATCTTTTCTTATGAGTGCAGTTGCTCTTATAGACCTGACAGTAATTCCAGGACTCTCATAGTGGTTTGCACCAAGAAAGTGAAACACTAATGCCATTAGTGATGCTGTGTGCATCTGACTTGACACGCTTGGCCGCTTGTTTGCAGGAACCTTTAATAATGCTGAAATACTGTGAAGCAGTTGAATTGTGGTTTAAAATAAAACAACAATGCATCAACATTGCAGTTTGCTTTAAAAATGAGACCTCTAGGACTTTTCACTGGAAGATCAATTTTTCCTTTTAATAGACATCACTTCCGGTCAGGGTAGGGTTACCACCCGGCGGGTATTTTACTGACAAAAAAACCTGCCAGGGCCGGGGCTGGTATTACAAATTTACCCGTAATGTAGTTGCCGGTAAATTTGTAATAACCTTAAGATTAGCCCTTGCCCCCCCCCAATCTACCCAACACTTATCTTTTTTCTTCAAGGATTGCCGCTCCATAGCCAATCCTCAGGCCTTTGCATGCAGTGCCCCGCCCCCTCAACTTCATAACCACACCCCTTTATGTCACTGCCATGCCTCCTTTAGGTCACTACCCCCACCGGCCGGTAAGTATTCTTTTATAAGGTGGCAACCCTAAGTCAGGGGCGTAACAACAGAGCTCCAGGCCCCCTCACATAAAAATATTCGACGGACGCCATTGCACACACACTCTCACATCTGGCTTCCCTCGTGCTTGCACCATCAATTTAAAGGAAAAAGCAGTGGGGAAGGGTATTTCAACACTATAGAGGAAACAGACCCTGCATTTCAGGCCACACTTTCCTCAGGACCCCTCCCACGCCATGTGATCTGCTTTCTCCAGAGCAGTGGTCCCCAACCAGTGGCTCGTGAGCAACATGTTGCTCTCCAACCCCTTGGATGTTGCTCCCAGTGGCAGATGCTTATTTTTAAATTTCAGGCAAGTTTTGGTTGCATAAAAACCAGATGTACTACTAAAAAAAAAAAACTACCAAAAAGCTGTTTTTCCCAGTGTGTCAGGGAGAGTGTGAGAAGCTGGGAAGGAGATTGTATTTTTCAGCACCAAGTGCCTGGAAAAAGGAACAGAAAAATATCCCACAGGACTAAGGGCTGAAAGTCTTACAGAGGCTTCTGGGACTTTATTCTTCTAAGGCTAGGGATAGAGATTAATATTAACACTGAAACAAATTGGATCATGAGCACTAAAGGCAACCATTGGGGAAAGTGCATAATATTCACCTACGATTACAGAGTAAGCAGGCAGTAACATCAGATACAGAGAATTGGAACCATCTGATACCAAGGGAAAAATATATATTGTGAGCAACAGCGAAACGCGTTAGGTGAACACACATCGGTCTATTTCAAGCACCACGAGGAGGTCTGAATCCGGCCGGTAAATACTATCCTCTGGGACTTTGTAGCTACAAAAAATTGAACCGGATGCGATTACATTAAGAGAAAGAAATGTGAGTTCATTTATTGTTGTTTTTAAGAAGTCATTTTGAATAAAACGGTATTACACTATTTCTGGTTTTCATCCCTGCTCTGGAGTCTGCAGAGAGTGCGAGGTCTGACAAGGATCGTATAGGAGGATTTAATAGACACGCTATACCACAAGAGTGGTTTGTAAGTAGGCAATTTACCTAAATGGTGGAGGTGTTCCAGATTAGGGATGTCGCGGACTGTTCGCCGGCGAACTTGTTCGCGCGAACATCGGCTGTTCGCGTCCGCCGCAAGTTCGCGAACGTCGCGCGACGTTCGCCAATAGGCGTTCGCGTCAAAATCGTTCGACCATTCGACCATTCGATCGCTAAAATCGAAGGATTTTCGTTCGAATCGAACGATCGAAGCCATTGGATCGAATGAAATCATTCGATCCAATGGCTTCGATCGTTCGACTCGAACGAAAATCGTTCGATCGAACGATTACAATCCTTCGATCGTTCGAATCGAACGATTTTCGGATGATCGAAGTTCGCGAACAGTTCGCGAACTGTTCGCCAATTTTGCCGGTGTTCGCGAACGGCGTTCACGAACACATCGGCGGCGGTTCGCTACATCCCTATTCCAGATTTGAAACACACAACTAATTTCCACACTGGAGAACAAACCTTACTTTTTACCTGTACCCCTAGAGTATTTGTTTTCTCTAACTAGATGCTTATTAGAGAAAGGGGAGCACTTCGGAAATAAGTCAGTTAAAGCACTTGGTGATACCCCTCTTTTTGAGTGAACGTATTACGCTATGTTGGTTCCTAATTTCTGTTGCCACAGGCGCTGATCCCCTTGTATATATTTCCCTGGAAATATATATATATTCGTTTGGATTTTTTTTTCTACAGCTTAGAGACTGTGAGGTGATCGGCAAGGAATAACCTAAAGTACTGACATTTTAACTAATTGCAAACTTAAAGCAATTAATCTGTTACAGGGATAATCCCTGCTTGCAAGAAGTGCTGTTGCGCAGGTATCCTTTCTTCCTTCTCTATAAAATGGAATATCTGCAGATGAGTAGGTTTTCCCTAGTCAGTTTGTTAAGCAGGCGTGGAAAGAGTTGTAGCATCATCCAGTTGTAGGAATGTCCTGTAAGAGTTTTTCATTGATCAGGTGGTTTTCCTGTCGGTATAAAGAGGGAAAGGGACACTTAAGGCCCTTGCATTCATATATGGTGGAAGGAAGATGTTGCTAGGGGCCTTAGACACGAGTGGCCTTATTGAAGGTCAGCTCAGTAGAAGTTGAGGAAGCAAGAGGACTTGCTAGTGGTAGTTTAGATCCCATGTTTACCTTGCTTAAGGAATAAAAGATAGACTAGGGCTATTAAGCAGGGCAGTCAGAAGCTCCAACTAGGATAATAGATAGTTAGTAGCCTGAAGTTATCCACCTGCACCTAAATGATCATAAGTGAGTGTGTAAAGCAGTGTGCAAATCCTTACTCCACAACAAGGGTCCCATCACAGAAAAAATGCCTTGGGTAACCCATGCTCTGTTAAAGTGAAACATAGTTGGGGGCCAAACATTTAGAGGCACATTTATCAAGGGTCAAATTTCAAATACATGTGAGTTTTTTTTAAATTCCCATAAATTTGCAATTCGACTAATTAAAATGTATTAATAAAACCAAATTTGTTAAACTCGAACAAATGTAAACAACTAGTAAACTCGAAAAAAAAACTCGATTCGAATTTAAAAAACTTGATTCCAGTTTTTTTCTCAGGAAGGTTACAAACATCACAAATTGATCCCTGGACCTCTCCCTTACTCGGTAATTCGGCAGGTTTTAGGTGGCAAATAGTCAAATTTGAGTTTTTAAAGGGCCAGAGTATGATAAATAACGGAATTCATATTCGAATTAAAACTCGAATAGAGTTTGAATAATTCACAATTTGAATTCAGCCCCCTAGTGTTTTATTTGCTATGATCTATGAGAAATTTCACAGGTCCACATATCATGAACAATATACTGTATACAAAGATACTTTTGTGTAGAATAACACTAGTGAGGATTTAGCGGGTTAATTTATCAAATGGGAGAATATTCTAGCAACACCCTCCTTTCAGTCTCGTATCTGGCTCACTTTATGGGTATTTACCTCTGTCATCTCCAAGCTGGAACTGTGGAAAAAGAAAATTGTAGAATGAGCGGAGTTTATAAAGAAGGGCAATAATTTCCAGCCTTCCATATGGCTAGTTGTGTACAAAATCCTTACATAAATATTATAGTGAGAGTGAGCTCGGCAAGCCATAGACGTAATAAAATATTATGACTTCTGCGAAGAAATGATGCAGGCCTTTTATTCTTGCTATTTTTAATGTTTGCAGTTAAAAGAGATTACCGAGTTAGCGGCCATGTCAAAGTCATCTGTTTAAACATGTGTTTAATGTGCCAGAGCTCTAAATAAACATTGTATCAACAGGGCTGTATGTTTTACATGTTTTGAGATTTTTTTTTTTTTTTTCAGAGAAAAGAAACAGTTCTAAAATTTGTTAAGTCAGAATTGTGACTGGTGTGCCTTTACTTTGTTGCAGATCTTAGTCCTAATGTCTGTGATTGGCTGGTAGCGCCATGACCATAAGGGGAAACCAAAACAGCTGCTTGGTTTTCACATTCTGTACTACACTCTGTTGTTCTAAAGAATGATATAAAAAACAATATTTAATCTCCTGCCTTCCACCAGTTGATGGATTGGAGTTGAATATGCCATATCCCAGGTCAGCCACCCACAGCCTGGAACTCAGGCCTGAGCCTTCAGATATCTGCTGCACTTAAAATGTAGCTTTGGTTGCATGTCCTGCCTCCCAAACCACCACTGAAAAATCCCACCACATGCGATAACTTCTACTTTAACATACTTGTTACATTGCCTGATGCACACTGCATTAAATACTCCGGTTTTATTTTTAGACTTTAACTTCCTGATAGTTATGAGCAAATCTGTCTTATTTCTCGTCACATGCAGCAGAAAAACGGCAAATGTGCAACTTTTTTTTCCCACTGCGACTTTGGGCAGCGGGAAGTCTTTTTGGAATCTATGGGTGCTTTTTTTTTTACTTTGAGCTGTTTTTGAACTGCTAATACAGGGAAGGGCCCTGTTATGCTGAATGTTTGGGACATGGGGTTTTCTGGATAAGGGATTTTTCTGTAAGTCTGCTAAAAGAACATTTTAAACATTAGGGGGCAGATTTATCAAGGTCGAATTGAAAATTTTCAAATTCAAATTTAGAATTTGAATCTTCGAGTTTTTTAAGGCCAAAACTGTCAAATTCAACTAGGGAATTCAAAATGAAGATTTTTAAAATTTATCATACACTGAGCCTTTAAGAAATTGAATTCGACTATTCGCCACCTTAAACCTGCCGAATTGCTGTTTTAGCCTACGGAGGATGTCCTGGGATCAATTTGGAATTGTTTTCAGCTTTCCTGACATTCGAGTACAGTGTACTCAGTGCAGGACACTCAGAAGGAAGGCAGATTTAGGCAGAAACATTGTAAGGCTCATTTACAAATGCTGCTGCCATTGCTGTTGTACATATTACTGCACCCAAATGCAACCAATGACTGTAAAGGCAGTTGATAAAAACAATTTGTTACATGCTAACCGTTTCCATAGCCCAGAAGTTAAACGTGCAATCCCTAAGGGCAATGCCACATGTGGCGTTTTTACGATGCGTTTTTAAAAAAGAACAGCCAGGTGTAAATACGCATAAACTGCACAACCACTGAAACTAATGTAAAATGCACTATGGCAATTCACACAGGGCGCTAGCAAGCTGAAATCCGCCACAGGACGCCAGTATGGGTTTTTTTAGCAGAAACGACAATATGTCAAGAAACTACCAAATCAATAGACTCTTTGGGATTTGCACGTTTGAAACCACACTTACGTAAATACGCAGCGTATTTTAAATAAAGCTCCAAATTCAATGAGAACAATGAGAAGTGCATGTTGGGAAAAGAATCCTACTTGCTGAAAAACGTATGTTGACGGTCGCATGTGGTTTCAGTGGCGTATTTGCGCCTGACTGTTCTTTTTTAAAAACGCAATGTAAAAACGCCACGTCTTGCCCTAAGGGCAATTCCACTTTTAATCACAATAGCAGCAAGATGGAGAGTGTAAACTGATAAAAAAAAACCCATTATTCTGCCACTAAATGGGCCCTACCCTTAAAGGGGAACTATCACAAAAATCTAACTTTAATATAAGCTTCAGCACACTGAAATAAGAAACTTTTCTAAATACAATCAATAAAAATATTCTGTAGCGTTTCTGAAACTCGTATAGACTAGGAAGTAGAATGTGATCTAACACTAAGTTTTAGATTTTGCCCTGTTTAGTGCAAGAAATAACAAAATACATACATATTTCCTAACTAAGAAAATAGGCAAAGAGCATGTTCAGCAAAACCCCTATTCACTGGACTTGTTGAAAGAGGGGTTTGTTGTCCCTTTAAGTATTATAAGAGCTCTGATAGGACAGAAGATAAAAAAAGCTTACTAATGTAAGAATGGATTTTTGGACTGTCACAATGGCAACATAGGAAACTTAGGGCCATATTTATTAACTGTATTTTATACCAAAAAAGTGTTACATTTACTTGGATAATGTGCCCAATAAAAAGTATGAGTAAAGCTGCTTTGAAGTTTGGATCTCTAATGTATCTAGCTCGTATAAATCAAATGTGCAGTATGTCCCTCCAGTATGTTCAGTGCTATACATTTATTGGTGTGGTGGGTGCGACATAAGGTTCTTTTCCTAATGTATAATAAATTGTTGTTGTGTGCAAAGCTAATCTGTGCACATATACCGGTATTTGATCAGTTATCCGGAAACCTATTATCCAGAAAGCTACAGCTTACGGAAAGGCCGTCTCCCATAGACTCAATTTTATCCAAATAATTAAAATTTTTAAAAATGTTTTTTTTCTTTATAATTATAAAACAGTGCCTTGTACTTGATCCAAACTAAGATTTAATTAACCCTTATTGTAGGCAAAAAACCCTATTGGTTTAATTAATGCTTAAATTATTTTTTAGTAGATATCTGAGCAAATTTACTAAAGGGCGACGTGACTATCGCTGGCGTAACCTCGCTAGTGAAGGAGATAGACTCTAGCGGTATTTTGCTCCCTAACGCCAGGCGAATTTGCGCTCTGGCGAATGGATGTAACTTCGCCAATTCACTAAGATGCTGAATCCAAAAGTAATACATAGAGACTTAGCCTAAAGGTTATTCACATTTGGACTTTGGGTGAATGATTTCTACTCTACTCTACTGGATAACACTGGAACTATCGCAGAGTCAATTTAATCGCAACATATAATACATACATTGTTATGAGTTGAAGGCCACAGTTTGGGACTTGAAGTTTAAAAATGGAATAACAAAATCAATGTAATACAAGTTAAGAAAGTAAAGAGATATGCTACTTATTTTACTTCATAATTTATTGCTAAAGTCACATTCATGACGTTTACAAATCTGGCCTCATCGAATTTCTGTTCTTTTTCATTTTATGGCTCACGCTAAAGCTCCCTCCGTGCAATGCCATAATTGCCATTATCTGACAACATGGGAGGAAAGAATAATGACAATGTGCCTGGAATTCCCATGCCCAAAGGAGTCTTATATTCGTGATCATATGAATATGCAATTTAATGATCCACAGTGTTGAAATGGAATGATAAAATAGCACCATTAAGAAAACGGGGGTCTCATGCTTTAAGACAAAACCCTGTTCCACACGTACCAGCTCGCCAGCGAAGTCACATGCCAGTTCTATAAATATACCCATTTCCCTTTCTAATGACAGATTTAGGTGTTGCTTGCATCAGAGATCTCACCCTCTTCTATTTCTGTTCCAGATTTGGCTTGTGATACATAGAAGAAAATGGCAGACTGTGACTTTTCCTTGCCCTGGTCCCTGTGGAATGGCATAAAGTCATTACTTCTTGGTTTCTGCAATCTTAAAGGCTGTATTTCAAAACCTTACACATGATTCACTGTTTGTTTAGCCTTATCTACTCATGCCAATAAAAATAAAATCAGAATATTTAGGACCATGTCTTATTTTAGATTGAAGTGGGAATGAATGAACTGAGCATAATCTGCCTCTTATTAGGCATGTGGGCACCTCTCCAGTACATAATTTACAGTACAAATATCAAGGTGATAATATGGCTGTAATAAGACTGTTCCAAGCCTACCTCTATACAGAATTGTGTGCTCCTAAAACTAGACTTTACATAGTCAAGCTCATAGTTAACTGGAGGATTATATTATTGGCTAAAGCCAAACATCATTTTGGAGCTTTGTTTTGTAAGTTTTTCAGCTATAAGATATTTGACCTTTGTAAAACTATTAATTCTTTGCATAGAAATCAAGTGTTTTCTAAACAAAGTATGCTCTATGGGGCCACTTTTTCCAGAAGGCAACCAAAGCTAAACCTGAACAACAAATCTTTAGGAGCTCTGTATTGTATGAAGCCTCAGGTATGGGACCTTTTATCCAGAATGCTCTGGACCTGGTGGTTTCCGGATCAGGGGTCTTACTGTAATTTTAGAGTCTATGGTGATGGCTGTCCTGTAATCTGGATCTTTCTCAACAATGGGTTTCTGGATAACAGATCCATTTACCCAAACGTCTAAAGCTTTGCTAATAATGTGGCAGTTATCAAGAGCATTGTACTGTTGGCTGCACTCCTAGCTAATTCCATAGGAAACACTTTTCACATCCTTTGCATAATATATTGTCTAGCTGTAATATGTTTGGCCCATTGTTTTTCTCAGCAAGAAATCCTCAGAGCTTGCACATAAAATTTGTTGCTTTATTATCTACAGGTATATTGTAGCCAGAAGATGGGCAAGCTGCTATAGTGCCACGGTGCCAGGCATTCCCAGACTATGAACTGAATGATATTTGGTCACAGTGGGGGCTAGATGCCAAAACTGTATTAGAATTAGCAACACATATTGTTTCTCATCAGCAGTATTCAGTACAAGATAGCAGGACAGTAAACAGCAGGAGAATGCCCTAAATAATATACAGGTATTCACACACGCTTTATACTGTGAGCAGGATGGTATCTCCCATAGACTGACTATGAAGATTTTCATTCATCCAGGTCATAGTATATCTAGTATAGGTCAATCTAAAAACAACTGGACTTGCTGAGTAATCAATGAAGACGTTTCACTACTCATCCGAGCAGCTTCTTCAGTTCAACTGACTGGTGTGGGAAGTTCTTGGCATATAAATCAGATCCAATGAAGTGGCTGCCTTCACAGAACACATTAACTCAATGGACAATAACATCAAGTTCACAAGGGAAGATGTCCATGAGAACAAACGTGCTTTTTTGGACTGTTTGATATGTATCCAAGAGGGGGGTAACTTGAAGACGGAAGTATACAGGAAACCCACTCATACGGATCAATATCTGTTGTTTGATTCCCACCATCCACTGGAACACAAACTGGGTGTCATTCGAACCCTGCACCACCGGGCGGAATGTGTGGCAACTGATACAGAGTCCAAAGACAAAGAACAAAAACATCTCAGAGGAGCTTTGAAAGTGTGTGGCTACCCAGACTGGGCCTTTGTCAAAACAGCAGCAACCAAGCCCAACAGGAACACCAATAGAAATAACCGCCCGGAGACACATAGTAGGCGAAACATAGTCATCCCATATGTAGCTGGAGTGTCAGAGAAACTCAGGAGGATTTTCAACAAACACCATGTCCCTGTGTTTTTCAAACCTAGCAACACACTGAGACAAAAACTGGTACACCCAAAGGATCAAACACCAAAAGAAAAACAAAGAAATGTGGTATACGGAATCCAGTGTAGCGAGGAGTGCACAGATCTATACATCGGGGAGACAAAACAACTTCTCTCCAAACGAATGGCTCAGCACAGGAGGGAGAACTCTACAGGGCAAAACTCAGCTGTCTTTCTACACTTAAAAGACAAGGGACACTCCTTTGAAGACAGCAAGGTCCAAATCTTGGATAAAGAAGACCGCTGGTTTGAACGAGGCGTGAAAGAGGCGATTCATGTCAAGGTGGAGAGACCATCTCTGAACAGAGGCAGGGGCCTTCGACACCACCTGTCTGCTACATACAATGCTGTTCTAACATCTGTACCCCGGCGGATTCAGAACACTTCACACATCCATTCATGCAACTCTCACAAGTAACACCTGTATCTAGGAGTTGCATGACACATTGGATAATCCTATCACAACTACACAGAATCAACACCTCTGTGAATTTCTTCAGATGTCACCTCTTTGAAGAGTTACAATGTGCCATTGTAAATGGATTAGTGGAAGAGTTTATATGCGGAGAACTTCCCACACCAGTCAGTTGAACTGAAGAAGCTGCAACTCCAGTTGTTTTTAGATTGACCTATACTAGATACTCCCATACACTCAATTTTATCCAAATAATCCAAATTTTTAAAATGATTTAATGATTTCCTTTTTCCCTGTAATAAGAAAATAGTTCCTTGTTCCAAACTAAGATATAATTAATCTGTACTGAAAGCAAAAACCAGCCTATTGGGTATTTTTAAAGGATAACTAAACCCCCAATGAGAAAAGTCCAATCCACAGACCAGGGGAAGTGCTTGAAAGAAGCTAGATCTTCCTCAATCTTCTGTCACTTACATAATGTCCTGTGTGCCGAAAATGCATTAAAGTTAAAACAAAATGCTGGAGACTTTTCCTTTTTAAGCGGGATTGCCTGCAAAAGGCCTAACTTAAACTTTTTATGGGGGACCAGTTTTCTCCAGACATTTCATAACATATGGAACATTCATTTTACAATGGGCTCATGTGTAGGGCATTATATTAAATCTCTTGTCTTTAAATAAGGTTCCCTGGACATTTTTAATAAAAAGTGGTAACTTCAAGCATTTGAACTAACATTTATTATAAAGACCTCCATACAACTTTAAATTACTCGCCCTATACAAATTGACCTACGAGCAAGATCACTAGCGAATTTTCGCTAGGCACAAATGAACGCTAGCGCATCTTCGCTATGAAGATGTAATGTTATCAAAAAGTGGCCAGCGTTCGGTACCCAAGACAAAACTTTGCATATTAGTGAATTGGCGTAGTCGTTGCACATTTGCACCTAGCGAAGTGGTGTGAGATATGCGAAGCTGACGCTGGTGAAAATTTGCCCATTAGTGAATCTACCCCTTAGTGTTGATCCTGGAGAGCTGCAAAGGAGAAAGTAGTGTTGTAGCTATTACATTAGACATCCATCAAGAGTTGAACGTTGGTGCTCTCCCTCACAAGTAAGGCAATCATTTTATTAATAATAATAATAATAATAATAATAATAATAATAATAAAGTAACACCCACAGTAACTGTATTCATTGAACATCTGTTATTGACACCCCGAATAAATGAATGGAAGAATCCGGGAGACATCTGTTATTGACACACCTTCCCACTTGACCTGTATTATACTGGCCTGGCTGGTAATAATAATGCTTGATGCCAATGTTAGGAAAGGATGTAAATAAATTGGAAGGCTAGGAAAATGCATGCAAGCTCCTCCAATCAGAAATGGATGCATCTCCAAGACACTTAAAACAGAGATATCAATTCAGTATATCTTATTTTCCCAAAAGCTTCTGTAACATTAGCCTTAAATGGCAGGTTTACGAGACGATGCAGTTGCTGTATCATATAAATAAAAGAGGAAATAATGAAGTCCTTTCACAGACAAATGCCATAGACAGCCATTTATGGACTTTGCTCAACGGAGGGCAATAATTAAAATTTTGGGCAGTGTTTCTTCGGGACTATTCTTTTTTATTTTGCACCATTTTAAAAACGCTGAACACCCCATTTACTTAATACCATGAAGTAATGCACAGAATGTTAATCGAGTGGCATTGACCTAAGGTAAAACAGCACAATCTGGCTAAAGTTAACTAAATCAGACACTTTTATTTATTTAAGCATAAATGTTACAGGGCCAACCCAGAGGTGTAGTTTCCCTATTGTAGAGAAAATTCATGTCTCTAAAGCTGTCCCTTGTAGCTACCCATCTTTTTTTCATGTTGCCCATCACTCTCCCTGTTGTCAGCAGCACTGTGTACTGTATGTGCCCTGTCTGTTATTGGAGCATGCAGATCAGCAAATTCTGTACTTTTTTTAGCTCAGGAACATGCTTCAAGTTTATGGAGCCTTAAGGGGTGTCCTGGCTGCTACAGTGACCTTATATATAACATAAACCATTTATAGCCCAAAAATGAAAATGTGGACTCTAGACTGAGGTGTTAGAGGTTATGTCATGGGAACAGAAAATAAAAGAATTTATAGAGGAACTATTGGTGACCCCCATATGAATACATAGAATAGTCTTGGTAGACACAATAGGGATTCTGGATGCATACTGGGAGCCCCAGAAGAGGTCTGTCAATAAAAGAGCTCCCAGGAGGGACTGAATAACCAAAATATTGGTAACCATAACATGCAAGATTATGAATAGGTGCACAGTGACTAGACCACCATTGTTAGGTTACTGACAAGTGTATGGCCCCTGTAGGAGGACTGATTTTGTATTTGCAGATTTACACACAAGGAGTTTTATAGCTCTTGGGGAGCAACTGAGTTGTGCTTTTAAATATCCAATCTTGAGAAGGTTCACTGGTTTGTTTAATTGCCATCTTGTTGGAGCCCTGTGCACACTAGACTGTAATCCTGCAATCGAGCAGTTTGCCATAAATGGGTTACACTTAAATCAAACGGTAAGAGGAAATATCTTACTTTATTGAACAACTGGTGTTATATAATAAACAGGATTTACATCCCCATAGAATGTTGGTTTTTTTTAGGTTGGTCACATTCTATGAACAAACAAAACAATTGCAAAGGCTGTTTTGTGTACAATGACATAATCCATGTACCCTGGAACAATGGATAATTGCTAGGTAACATACCATATTTATTTTTTCCACCACAGGCCATATTTGTTTAAAGGTGGCCATACACACAAGCTCCACTTGTTTGGAGAGGTTGCCAAATGAGCGGATCTCTCCCCAACATGCCCACCTTGAGGTGGGCGATATAGGTCTGATTGGATCTCAATGACAGGAATACAAGAGGTCAATGCAAGGACTACATCATTTTGACACCTCTCCAATTAATATCTGGTCAATTTTCAGCCAGATATTGATCGTGGAAACCCGTTAGAGGGGCCTATACATGGGCCAATAAGCTGCCCACGTCACTAGTCGGCAGCTTTTATTGGCCTGTGTATGACCATCTTTAGCTAGTTTGGTATCTAAGGCCCCAGTCTGATAAAGAGTACGATCTGAATTATGATGTTTACTACCAACTGACTTTGTCTTGCCTGTTAATTATGCTCTATAAAGGGATACTACTATCACATAATTGACCTGTCTAATTATATATTATACTGGACTATTTTACACTAGCTAATGTGTTATTATTTGTGATTATTGGTTTCTGTCAAATTTTGAGATTTTATATATTGATATAATCCATCTCAGTTTTTAAACCCTTCATTGTTTAATCAGCCATGGGAATTTTTATTTGATACTTACTTTCATTCTCATTGATACTGTGACAGGGGGCCTGAAATCGGCCTGATGAAATAGACGTGGGCATTAGCCTCCTCTCCTGTCTGCACCCGGAACTGTTGTGTTGGCTCGGGCAGAAACACACACGGCTGATTTTGGCAAAGAAATGTGAGCCTTTCATGCTCAGAAAAAAGTCATGTGTACCTGCACCCAAGCCGACACAGCAGTGATTGAGTGAGTGAATATGTGGGTACAATAACGAGTTGCCATATCAAATATTTAACATTTATTTCCCCAGCTGAAACACAATGGAAATGGTTTTGTTAAAGCAAGGTGATTTGAGGATACCTTGAACTTATTGGACTTTTTTTTAGTTTTAATTGTTTAATTTAATTGTAATAACAAAAACCCTTTGCATTTATATATACAGGATATGATCTATTTAGGCAGAGTGGAAGTGCAAATTAGCACCATTTCATTGCTTAATTTACCCTTACAAAAGCTCTTTTTTGTGTCTCTTTTTTTGTTGCAGAATAATTAGTGTGGGTCTTCTTCTATTTTTACCTGGAATTCAGTACCCACAGGCAGCCCATTGTGTGCTGAAGAAAAGAATGCATTGTATTAAAGTGGCAGACTGACAGATGTTCTTACCACAAGCTAATTTAATAATGATCTTTTGATGCGGGTATTTAGACACCCTGGGACATCCAGCAACTAAATATATACATGTATTTAGAGAAAAATGCCCCTTTGGGCACTGAGATGAGAACAAAATGAAGTAAAAATAGAAACAAACATTGGGATGTCTGGTGGGGGAGATTAATGAACACAAAAGGTGAGTTTGTCTTGCTTATGTGTTTATATAAATAAAGAAACTCTCCAAAGCAACTACAAAATCGAACAGGAGCATAATATGGCCAAGACATCCAACTGCAATTAGTTTGACAGCTTATTTTGCTTTTTATTATTGTATAATAAAATACTATTCCTACCCAGCACATGATCGGACTTCAACAACTTTTTCTGTTCCTTTGTGGAGTCAATAATACGGTGAGGTGCAAAGGAGATGACACATGAGATGACAGCAACTACATGGAATACATCAAAGTAACAAAATAAAATAGAAGTAAGCTCCAAATAAAAGTGATTAACATGTATTTATGCGAAAGAAAACAAACAAAGACCCAATAAACTTAAAGAGTCATCAACAAGGGGAAAAAAGGGCAAAAACCATATAAAAGCAGCAAACAGAAACACTACTTCCTATAGCCAGGCAGCAGAAGTGATGTCTTACGCAGGGTATTGAAAGAAATCTGATTACTTTTGTACATAAACAATTAAACATAGTTCCTGTCCCATATTCAGTGTTCTCTCACTCCAGGATGAAAATGCCCTCTCCAACCAACCTCTGCTTCAAAATCCAAAAGATATCACTGGAAAGCTCCAAATGGAGCAAAAGAGAAAAAAGCAAGAACAAAACAAAACAAAAAATAACAGTGTAAGATCCCTTTAAAAATGATATACACAGTGGCATAACTAGATGTTACTGGACCCCACAGCAAAATTAAATTTAGGGCCCCAAAACATTGCTAAGTTGAACTATTCTATCAAAATATATCAAAATTCCTTACTAATTAATGAGAAAAATAATAAACTGAATCTTCTAAGCTGTGCTAACTATACACTTAGGCCCATAAATCTTTGGACAGAGACATGTTTTTTTTCTATTTTTGGTTCTGTACATTACCACAATGAATTTTTTTTTTTTTGAAATAACTGTTTATTGAGAGTTTTATACACAAAAAGAAAACATAAAAAGGGGGGGGGAAACAGAGGGGGAAGTATGACATGGAAGGAAGGGAAAATACAGTGCTGTAGATACATGCCACATCGGAATCACCATTACAATAATAAATGACAACATATGGTCACATAGCGAGACCATCAAAAAAAAAAAAAAAGGAAAAAGAAAATGCGCTGAGTTAACAGCAATGAGGCAAGTGAGAAACAGGAATTGCCAGGCTATACATTGAACATGACACCGAAAGAAGGTTATGTTAAACTCCTAGGAGAGTAATTGTTTATAGTAATCCGACTCCTTAAATGAAATCCATCTATACCACTTAGTATTATAACTGAGATTTGGATCAGTATCAAACAGTGATAATTGTTCAAACTTGTGTAGTTCTTCTATTTTATGAAACCAATCTTGTAATGTGGGGGAGGTAGTTTGCTTCCATTTTAATGGGATCAACATTTGAGCTGCATTCAACAGGAGAGGTTCAATAGTGGAAATTGCGAAGTGATTTGTCCATATGAAACAACAGCACATATGCCGGATCGTCAGGAACATCAAACTGTAGGATACGGCTTATGGTTAGTCTAACAGAATTCCAAAAAGGAACTGTAAGTGGACAGGACCAGAAAATATGTAACAACGTTCCCTCCCCAATTCCGCATCTCCAACACCTGTCGCTCGCGTGTCTAAAGATGCCTTTGAGTCTGGAAGGAGTTAAGTACCATCTAGAGATTATCTTATAGTTAGTTTCTTGCAGTCTACAACACCTGGAGCTTTTAAATAATTTGAGCATACAGTCGGCTAAGGTCTCTTCCTGGAACTGAACACCTAGGTCTGTAGACCACCGAGCCAGGTAGGATGGAGATATGAAATTGCGAGGTTGACGCAGTAGTTTGTAAATCATAGAAATTATGTGTCTTGGAGCTGTCCCAGTGGAGCAGAGGGATTCAAACGAAGTCAGTTCTCGTCCCAGTGCAAAGGAACCTCCCATACTCTGGAAAAAATGTTTAATTTGGGCGAATTTGTAATGGTCAGTGGGTGAAAACGGATGAAGCAATTGGAATTTTTCTTTAACTATAAAAGCATGGTTATCCAATAGATGTAGAAGTTGTAAATTATCCTTTATCAGCCAGTGGGAGAAATAATTAGTTTGTTGGCCTGCAGGAAAGGCTGGATTATTAATTATGGGAATTAGCGGGGAGGGGAATTGGGTAAATTTAAATCTAAGGCGACATTTGTCCCACAGCGAGAGAGTATGAGTAAGGAGTGGATGGTCCACGTATTTGATTCCCCTATATCTTTTGTCTAGCCACGGTAGGTGTAGTAAAAAGCTAGAAGTAGCTTGTTGCTCAATTTCAATCCAGAGTTTATCAATGTGATGCGACCAATCAATGATGCGCCCTAATCCAGCAGCATAGTAGTATAATTTGCAATCAGGTAGAGACACCCCTCCTTGGAGATTATCCTTTATAAGTAGTTTATGGCTCAATCTAGATTTTTTGTTGTGCCAGATAAATTTAGTGATGACAGATTGTAAAGAGACTAAGACGGAGTCAGGGAGTTGCATAGGAATCGATTGAAAGATATAAAGTATGCGAGGAATAATGTTCATCCTAACCACATACATGCGTCCAAACCACGACAAGGGTTTATCCAGCCATCTATCTAAGTCTTTCCTGATAGTTAACAGTAGATCCCTCAAATTTTTAGAAGCCCATTCAGTGTAATCTCTCGTAATTTTAATTCCTAGGTAGACTATATTGTGTTGGGACCATTTATAAGGGAAGGTAGCAGTCATGGATTGTATCGTTAATGGCGGTAGGGAGATATTAAGAGCTGCAGATTTTGAGAAGTTGACTTTAAAATTGCTAAGGTAGCCAAACTGAGTTAATAAATGGTTGAGAGTTGGGATGGATGTGGGTAATAAAAAAGAGCAGATCGTCAGCATAAGCAGCTACTTTATGATGACGAGTTGCAATGGGAACGCCTTTGATGTCTTGATTCATCCTGACATGACATAGAAAAGGTCCCAACGCGATTACAAATAAGGCTGGCGAAAGGGGACAGCCCTGACGCGTGCCATTACGAATGTCAATGTAGTCAGTCAGTTGACTGTGCGAATTCGGGCTATGGGGTTGTCATATAAGGCTTTAATCCACTGAACTGTTTTGGGACCAACACCAATGTGTTCCAGGCAGGAGAACATATAAGACCAATTGACTCTGTCAAAGGCTTTCTCCGCATCGGTGGAGAGGAGCATGAGTGGGGTATCGTGTGTTTTAGTCCAATGTAATATGTTGATCAATAGGTTGGTGTTGTCCCTGCCCTCTCTACCTGGTATGAAACCAACTTGTTCAGGGTCAATTAGTTGGGGAAGAACTGAGTTGATTCTATTGGCGA
Source organism: Xenopus petersii (assembly GCA_038501925.1). Lineage (NCBI taxonomy): Eukaryota > Metazoa > Chordata > Amphibia > Anura > Pipidae > Xenopus > Xenopus petersii. The sequence goes on along the minus strand of CM076678.1, from coordinate 118,732,559 downwards.
TAATTTTTGCAAGGAGTTTAATATCTCCATTAATCAGAGATATGGGTCTGTAACTACTAGGTTCATTGGGGGGTTTTCCAGGTTTTAATAGCAAGCTAATTTGTGCCTCTAAAGATTGTTTGTTAAAGCGGGAGCCATGTTGAATGGCTAGGAAAGCTTTAAGAAGGTTAGGGAGAAGTGTGTCTTTGAATGACTTATAATAGAGGGTGGTGAGGCCATCTGGACCACAATGAATTTTAAATGAAACAACTCAGATGCAGGTGAACTTCAGACTTTCAGCTTTAATTCAAATTATTGTGCACTGCATTATTTTACAGTTTTACAACACCCTGCCTCCACACTGTTGCTAGGGCTCAACCCCTGAGAAATAATTTGTATAATAAACAGTGGTTCTTGCAACTTAACCAAAGAACTTTATTTATTACAGAAAATAATCCAAAAGGGAGTTCAGATAGAGATCAGCAGGAACATAGGACAACAGTGGATAGGCATATACTCACAGTATCAATGGTTGGGAAACGTCCCTGGAGGAACGATAGCATACACAGCATCTATGAAGGTAATCCCAGCTTTCAGTCTATACTGTGGAGCACAATCTCTGACACTTAGCCTCTATTTGTTGGCAATTAGTACCCGGGATCATAATCCCACTCAACAATCTTTGGTGGAGCCTCAGCTGCTCGGCTACGTAGTCTCACTGTATATCACTACTAGAGTGATATATGAAAGTGAATCACACTATCCTTACTAGATCTGACCTTGTATAGGTTCCACTTCCCCCTTCCTGCCTGCTTGGGTGAGGGCATTAAAAAAATGGATGTGCTCAGGATATATTTTGTAACACAGTGCCATATAGTGGCTAATCCTGGGAAAGCCAGGAAGAGGAGCCTAGCTCCTGTATAACTAAGGGCCCCTTTGGTGACCAATCCTTATGGGAATGCAAAGTAAATGGGGAATACATTTATCAGTCCCCTGCACATCATCAAAGGGAGCCTTGAAACATCTTGGAGATATTTCCAATTAGACTTTTTTTCCAGGATGATGTCCCTTTACACACTGCTAGAAAATTCAGCAGTGGTTTCATGAGACCCGGATGCAGTCAAACAACATGACTTTTCCCATTATCAGATCTACATCTACAAACATTGTTGAACCGTTATGGAAAATTCTGAAGTGCACTGTGTGTGTGAAGTTAGCTTTTCAGTTTTAAGAATGGTCAGAGTTTCCATAAGGACTACTACCCACTTCCTATTAGGTGGATAATTTGGTAACCTTAAACTTGTGCAGTATTTAAAAGATTTTGCTAAAATGAGGTAATTAAAGTAGAAACCTTGTCATGTTCATTTCTGCTTATGCTGCAATGCATGTAATAAGCCTACAATAAATAACAGCTTTCTATGACTATTTTTTTTTATAAGCTAAGCCTGAAATATTTTACTCGTGTACGGCTTGCAAGTTTTCCATTCCACCCACGTCCTTCTAAAGGTGTGCTTAGTAAGTGGTTACAACTGGGCTGGACATACTTAATGAAAAGGTTAAGCATGTAATTACTAAAGCAAACTGTAAAGAAAAAACACGGCCTGACACGTCTGTTGTAGTTGTTTCCATAGTACTTTGCTAGATGTAGAAAGGCGGAACCAAACTTTAACGATCCCCATAGTTCAGAAGAAATGAAATTTAAAGGAATATGTGAATTTTTGTGACGTTGTAACAGCAATCACCTCTTTCGTACAAAGAAATTAGTAGCTGTTAATAGCAACAAGTAGAAATAGATATTGTTTTCTATGGGGCCTGTGGTCTATTATGCCCAACAAGTAAACAATTAATAGTCTCATTTTTAGATTGGTCTCTATTACTGACCGGTCACACAACATCAACTGTATATACATGTTCTGCTAACTTGGTACATTTGCATCTATTTTTGGCACTGATATGCTGGAATTAGTGCATGTTTTGTAGTAGTTCCATAACTACCAGGGGAACACCTAGGCCTGCACCACCTTGGGGCCTGTCGAAGTTGCCATAAGCATATCGTGGGCACCAAGGCACGGAACTTTTTTTCAGCGTATGTCCAGAAAATAATTATAATATGTCTAGAAATGCTAACAATAAGTGGATTAGAACTTCCAATACCTCAATTTAGGGCTGCACAGAATAATTGCCTTTTGCACTTGTCTGGGCATGGAAAGGAGACTGTCAATGGGAAATTTTGTCTGAACCAACTTTCGCCAGCGTCAGCTTCGCACCCATCGCACCACTATGGCAGGCACAAATACGGTATTTCACTAAGATTCGATGTTTTGTCCCTGGTATAAAACACTGGCGTCTTTTCACTAGCGTTACTTTGGCTGTGTGAGCATTTCATAGCGAAGATGCAATAACATTCATTTGTGAAACTTCGCTAGTGATCTTGCATTAAAGTTGCATTGATGTCTTTATTATAAATGTTGCTGCAAATGATTTAAGTTATCGGTTTATATTACACATGTCACAGGGAACCTTAATAAAAGCTAGTTTTATTTAGTATAATTCCCTACGCATAAGCCCACTGTGAAATGAATGTTCCATATGTTAGGAAATGTCTGTAAAAAAACGGTTATCCAAAAAAATTTTTTAGGACTTTTGCAGGCAATCACACTGAAAAAAGGAAAAGACACCAGCGTTTTTTGAACTTTGATGCATTTCCGGCTGGCAGGATATGATGTAAGTGACAGAAGATTGAGGAAGATCTAACTGCTTTACAGCACTTTGCCTGGTCTGAGGTGGCGAAGGCAACTCTGACGAAAGAGGTAATGTTCAGTAAAATCCGTATTTTAGTGATTTTGCTGAGTAACATCCGTTCACCAGAGAGAAAAGTCGCCTGGCGATAGAGTGTGAATTACCGCTAGCTACGGTCTGTTTCGCTAGCGAATTGGCGCGTGTGCCTGTTAGTAAATTGGTGATCTCCCTGCGGATGGCAACGTTGGCAAAAAGTAGCTAGCGTTAGCCACTTCGCTCTTTAGTAAATCTGCCCCATGGTGTGGAGACAGGTATACAGAGGTTTATAGGCAGAGAAAAGAGGTAATTGCTGAGCAGTTGAAATTCTGTGTTTCATGTTAATGTCCCACTGTATATAACACCGTATAATATGACATATAAACTGCCTATCACATGCTCTTAACAGCTCCTGTGCATCTTTTCAATCTTGAGTATTTCATCTTTGTTTAACTTTAGCAACATTTCCAAAGTAGCAGCTGGTGTGGAAAGTGTAAAAGAGAATCTATTTATATCAGAATCACTTTCAATCTTCTTTGCGGCATACTAGGATTAATTAGCAAATCCCCATCCCCATGGAGAGCCTAGAACTGCTGTTACATACAGAACAATGGAAAAAAAATTAATCCTGACTTGGAAGAGTTTACTACTACAGCCACAACAAATAGTAAAAGTGCAAGGCACAGCACAGAGGATGGTCTCAATCCTAAATAGTATATTTTTATTTAATTGTATCATTCTTTTTTTATATAGTGCTGACAAATTCTGTATCTCTTTTCCATTATTCACGGCAGTGTCCTGGCTAGTACTGAACCTAGGACCCCAGCAACTAAGTGCTAAAGACTGCATCACTGTACTGCCATTGTATGCTTTAACAATTTGGACTAAGAGATTGACACATTTGGGGATAAAACAGAACAGTTAAGGTGTCCAAGCACAATAAGATTCACTTGTTTGGAGAGGTCACCAAATGAGCGGATCTTTCTCGAAATGCCCACCAAAGGCAGGGAGATAAACCGAGTTAATCTGAACGTTCGGCCAAACGATCAGATTATACAAAAGAAATGGGCGCCAACTGCATCAACTATCCGATGCCGTCCTTGATCACAGGAATAATCCAATATTTAGCCAGATAGATCGGGGAGACCCGTCGGCCGCCCCCAGAGATGCCGAATTGGTCTAAAGGATTGATATTGGCAGCTTTTGCCCATGTGTGGCCACCTTTAGTTACTATTTAGTTGTGTATGTAAAGCCAGGAAGGATTAGGTCAGAAATGAAAGCCTTTTTAGGGCCAGGGAACACGCTGCTATTTCGCAATTTAGTCGCCCAACAACAAATCTCTTCTTCTAAGGGTGTTTAATCTCCCTGAACTGCCTTCCCGCTGGCTAGAATGTAAATTGCCGGTAAGATGTCAGTCGGATTGCTTCGGCTTTCCGAAGTCGTCCGAAGTTTCCTCGTGAGACAACTTTGGGCAACTTCAGAAAACAAAGCAATCCGAGTGCCATTCCGCCTGCAATTTACATTCTAGCCGGCGTAAAGGCATTTCGGAGAGATAAGTCGCTGGAGGAAGAAGTCGCTGGACGACTGATCTCCCAAAATAGCAGCATGTACCCTTAACCCCATACTGGGCACCCAACTGTTTTCTAAACATATAAGAACTGAGTGTTTATTGACTGACAGGAGATTGATGTCAATTGATTGTTGCTGAGAACACGATTCCCTCTCCCACAGGGATGACTGATTAAATGTAAACACATACAGTTTTCTGGAACCACGGTTCCTTATTTAGCTCTTGGCATGCTATCAACAAATGTAATAAACAATTGGCTGTTCAGAAACAGTTTAAAAGAGAACAGAAAGGCTCAGGAAATATATAAAGTGCTCACTTTTGGCTTTTCACTTTTTGGCTTTTGTGTCTGGCCCCTGAGGTGGCAGGAGTGGTGGGCCTGTTGGTAACTTGCTACCAGAACCTTATTATTAGGCTAGATTCCAAGACAAGGTATATAATAACTGAATAAGTGAATTTATTAGACAAAAACGGGAATGTTGGGAAGCTTGTCACAATGTCCCACTTGGCAAATATGAATGCTTCAAATCCCACACCTATTTGTCCGAGCTTATATGCTGGGCATTTACAGTAAGTACAGTAGTTTATAGGAATTTCCATGAATAGCATAAACCTTTCTGAACTAGGGCAGAGACACATATTAAGAGAGACACATATTTCCTAAGTTAATGGTTTCCTGAGCGCAAATGGAGCAAGCATTGTGGTCTATATCTGCCAACTGCAGACAGGGAGTATGTGCTGTATGTAGCTACAGTCCTGTCTTGTATTTAGATTTTATGATAATCCTTTGATATCTGGCAGCAGGGTCCAGACATTATATGGTCACAGTCCTATATTATCTTACTTGACTACCATTAACTCTCTCCTGCCCACCTGACTTAGGTTTGACTTTTTGGGGGACTGGGAGCTTCAGTTATTAAATCTAAACATTAACATAACCTTTCTTGGTTAGGAAGAAATAATATAATCAAAATTGATATTCCAAGACCACTTTATATAATTCAGACTATATGATTTCTATATGATTTCTTATTGCATTTAGGTTATTGACTATAATTGACACAAATACAACCTTGAATTGTCCTCTCCAAAAGATTAGGATGGAATCGTCCTACCCATCTGAACCCAATATATATAAACATCCCTTTTTACTGGAATAATTGACCAGACTTTCATAAATTATGAATTGAATACAGGTATGGGACCTTTTATCCAGAATGCTCAGGATCAGGGGGTTTCCAGATAAAAGATCTTTCCGTAATTTGGATCTTAATACCTCAAGTCTACTACAAAATCATATAAACATTAAATAAACCCAATAAGCTGGTTTTGCTTCCAATAAGGATTAATTATATCTTAGTTTGGATCAAGTACAAGGTACTGTTTATTATTACAAACAAAAAGAAAATAATTTTGAAAAATTTGGATTATTTGCATAAGATGGAGTCTGAATTCCGTAATTCAGAACTTTCTGGATAATGGGTTTCCGGATACTGGATCCCATACCCGTAGTAACGATGCATTCATTTAAATCCTTTAAAGGTGAAACATTATATCACACCTATGAACATATTTTAAAGTGGTTCCATTGGACACAGGAGAAGAGCTCTGAATGCTACTACTGCACAAGGACATGTATGCTAAAGGCTGAATTGTATATACTGTTGACTACACTTGACTAGTTATTGCTATATATATATATATACACAGTATATGGAGACATAGGGGCAAATTCACTAAAGTGCGAAGTGGCTAACGCTAGCGTAAATTCGCCAGAGTGATGTTATTTAGTTACTTTGCCGATTTACTAACGGGCACTGGCGTAAATTCGCTAGCGAAGTGGACCTACTCTAGCGCTACTTCGCACCCTCACGCCAGGCGAAGTTGCGCTATGGCGAAGGGACGTAACTACGCTAATTCACTAACTTGCGGATTTTCATGAACGTTAACTCTTGCGCCAGACTTGCCTTCGCCAACTGAGACCAGGCGAAGTGCAATAGAGTAGGTAGGTCTTGCTTCAAAAAAAGTTGACATTTTTTCTAAGTCCCAGAAAACACTGGCGTCTTTTCCTTTTTTAAGGGGGATTGGCTGAAAAAGATTGTACATTTTTTGGGGGTACCCTCCTTCCCCCCTACATTTCCTAACATATGGCACCTAAACTATAAAGTGGGTACATGTATAGGGCAAAATAACAACTCTATTTTATCTTATGAAGCTTTCCCAGCTTGTGTAGTGTAATGTATTTGGTGCTACACATACGTCCATTGTACTTTAACTTGGCGCTGTATGCAAATTAGGCATCGCTAGCGTAACTTCGCTTTGCTTGACGAATTAACGCTAGCGCAACTTTGCTACCATTCGCCTCCCTGAGCGCAACTTTGCATTTTAGTGAATTTGCGTAGCGCTGGCGAAACTACGCCTGGCGAAGTGCGGCGAAGCTGTCGCCGACGCAACTTCGGATCTTAGTGAATTTGCCCCATAGAGCTCCCCTCCCCATTCTCTGCTTTACTATGTAGCTTTTGTAAACCGTTCAGCAGCACATGGATCTAACCAAATCTATAGATATAGAAATTATTCCCTGTATTTAAATGATGGTGCTTCTTGAATTTGAAGCAATTTTATACCATATTTCATGTTAATTATTATTTTTTTTACCTTTCTAACCAAATTTTCTTGTTGATTTCTATAAGGTTTATAAAAAATGAAAAGGAACGGGAAAAAACAATGATTCCATTATAAATGCCACTTTTTCCCACCTATACTATGATTTTAAACAGGAAATAAGCTGCCACCTTTCTTTGTGGCACAATTAAAAATATCAGTTTATTTAAATGTAGGCACTGAAGCAAATTGTCACGTTTATTTATAACGAGAACTGCTTTCTTAATGTTTAATGCAATGTCCTTACTATACTTTTGGGCTTAATAAGTCAACTTGACAGTAAAGCTTCAATATTATGAAGTGAGATATTCACTAGTGAGACATTACTGCTTTTTTAAACACAGGGTTTCTGTAAGTGACTCAGTGTAAATCTCCTTTACGTAAGGGATGACGTAGTTAAACAAGCTCTTCATGTGACAATTTCCATGCCAACTCCTGTCAAACCCATGATCATGGTAAAATCTAGATACATGCCTGATTATAATGCTCATCCAATTATGGTGTAAATGTGTTTTATCCAGTGCTAAGTACCAATGCATGCCTTCCAGTTAACGTGTTACTGAACTTGTCCTTACAGTCTGAACTTCCCACGAAATAAGCATTATTCACTGTCTGGGGAACTATAGACTTCAGTCTTGAGCAGGCAGACATCTTGGTGATATTCATATTCACAGTGTGCTTCTTCTTTTGTTCTGAGTAGTACTTGTAGTAGATATAGTACTAGTAGCTCAAATACAAAGATCTCTTCAGATACCACGCAATAAAGTTCCAGGTCAAAACTACAGTCTATCTATAGTCTGCGTATATTAAGGGGCTGATTTATCAAAATTCGAATTAGAATGTTTACCCCCATTTTGCACTAAAACCTATTTCAAAAGAGTTCCAAAACTCAAATTTACATTAGATAATGAATAGGGAGCAAACAGTAAATAACAAACAAAAGGTTTACAGAGTACAATAGAGGGCCCTACTCACAAGAGTTTACAAACTAAAGGGTTAGCAGTAACGTAACTAGAGGGGGGCGCCCCGCCTCCCTCCATACGCAATTATATTCCCGGAAATCGGCGGGGCGCGAGCTGCAGGGGGGCCCTGAGGGGGTGCGGGCCCTGGCCCAATTGCACCCCCTGCTCCCCTGGTAGTTCCGCCACTGAGGGTTAGGGTACAATTGAGACATAGGAATTTTAGGAACAAATTTGTGATTTATAATATGACTAATTACGGTACCTTGAATAAGCTTCCCTAAACAGGTAGGTTTTTAGGGAGCGTTTGAAAGTTTGGAAGGAGAGAGTCTGACAGCTTGAGGCAGAGAGTTCCAGAAAATGTAGAAGCTTGAGACAAGTCTTGTAGACGGGAATGGCCTGAAGTGATGAAAGGAGAAGAGAAGCGAAGGTCAGAAGCAAAGCGGAGGTTGCATGAAGGATTGTATTTTGAAACCAAAGTTGAATTATAGGGAGGGGCTTCATTGTTCAGGGCATTGAATGTGAGTGTTAGTAATTTGAATTTGACTCTAGAGGAGATTGGGAGCCAGTGAAGGGACATGCATATGGGAGCAGCTGATGTTGAGCAGTGAGATAGATGAATGAGTCTAGCAGCAGAATTTAGAACTGATTGGAGTCATGAAAGGTGACTTGTTGGAATACCTGCAAGGAGTAGGTTGCAGTAGTCAAGGCCGGAGATGATATAAGACCGGATAAGTGTTTTTGCTTAGAGGTCCTAACAAATACTGTACATCAGATATTAAACTTGACTAGATGGATATTATCTAGGTACATGTTTGGCATCATTTAAATGTGAACCACACTAATCAAGTGCTTAGGGACCTCCCCTTATATTTCATAGGTGTCTGTTAAGCTTTTAATGTCCCATCTTGATTTGTGTCTTGATCTTACAGAGAGATGATCCCTTCACATCTGTTTTGGCTTTTTAAAGGGCAAGTGGTTTCCATGGTCAACACAACAAAACTAGTAGCTTTCTTGAGACAAGTATTTTTTACTGTACAGAGCTGGCCAACATCCATTGGCTAGATTGGTACAGTAAGCTGTTCACTTGTCCCCCAAAGCTAATGCAACAAAGAACGTGCCCTTGACTTTAAAATAAATCTGTTGCAGCATGTCAAGCATGTTACACACAGATAGGGGTCTATTTATCATGCTTTGTAAAAAGAGAAGTGAAACATTACCGGGATGTTGCTCATAGCAGCCAATCAGATCTTTACTTTTGTTTTCTAACTGTTGAAATCGAATTGCTGATTGGTTGCTTTGGGCACCTTCATCAGTAATGCTACACTACAGTTTTTACACAGCATGGAAAATAGGCCCCATAGTGGGGCCTACCCTGCATAGATGCCTTTCTATTGTTCATATTTTTAGAGAAGATTGTCCAAACAATCAGAACTGGAAAAAGTGAAGAGTATCAGCGGCTCTTGATCACTTCCTTATCTGCACTGTAATATTCATGGATATGGTTTAACAGCAGATACGAAATTCCTACCTACCCAGTTGTATTATTAGCATGCCTTTGAACATTATTATCTCGATAACTAATTAACTTTCTTTTCTTGATTATAATGGCCATAGTCTTAAAGTTGTTTCATAAATAGCATGATAAAACTGCATTTACTGTAGTTCCTATTTAAGTAGCATAGTGATTCACATAAAAAAATGTAAGAAGAATGCATAGCAAACATCTTAATGGCAGTTTTAAAATATGTAAATGAATTGAAACAAAACTATTTTGTAACAGAAATCCTCTCAGCATTAATGAGAAGGACACCAAATAAGAAGTTCCTGTACACATATTTAAGGGAAGATCTATGATAATGCACTTGCTATTTCTTTGGTGTTTAGGCTTTTCAGATCACAAAGGATGTCTATGGGACATAGTTGTAAAACCTTCTTGCACAAGGTGAATGACAGTGTTATGTCTTGCTTGCTGCTGATTAATGTCTGTGCTATCAATTCATCAAGCTGGCGTCCAAACACGAACAAAATTCCGTATACTAATAACTTTATCTTATCTAAATACTCTAGTCGGGAGACGTAAATATCATTACATGCAGTTTCCTAAAATAGCTTATTGTTTGTTAAAGGCTGGGTATAAGTCACTTATAATTCAGTGAAATATTTCTCTGAAAAGTGGCTCTTCTTGTATCAAACAGAAGCACGTTATATAACTATTAGCACGTTATATAATTATAAGGTGCAGTTTGAAATAAGCACATTAACCCTTTAGCTCCATGGTTAAACTTCACAAAAAATGTGCAAGATAAGGGCAACGGCACAAAAGGAGATTTTTCACCCTGATAAATCTCCTCTTCTGCGGGCGACAAATATCCTCCATGTGCTTAAAATGATAGTGACACTAAAAAACTACTTTTTAAAATATGAATGAACATTTTGGGCGTTATTTATCAAAGTCCGGATTTATCTCAACATTTTCTGCTACAAACTCTGATCAAATCTGCTTGGGCTTTTTAACACTTTTTTATTATTACATTTTCCCGAAATTTGCTTTGCGGGAAAAAAATCCAATGATTTTTTCGTAATTTTTTTAAAACTTTGGAAAACTTTGGTGTATTGCCCGAAACCCAGCGCACACCAAAAAATCATTGGGACTTCTCCCTTTGACTAATATGCCACCTTGACAGGTCTGAGATGCTGGATTTTCCATTTCCATCCTCGGAGTTTCTGAAAAGTTCGTGATTTTTCAAAAGTCCGATTTTATTTAAAAAAAAGCACAATTTTTTTGTTATTTTTGCATTGGGAGTTTAGTAAATAACCCCCTAAAAGTTACCTAAAGGTCATGTCGATTGTTTTTTGCAGAGAGGTTTGTTTTTGTAAGTAATTGTTAGTTGAAGTTCCTAAACCTGACTGTTTTGCCAACCTGACTGTCCCATCTCAGCCTGTCAGTTAAACTTTCTAATGCTAATGGACTCCTGTTGCTGCACAAATATGGCAGCCCCCTCATACAGGAACATGGGGAGTCAGATAGGCAATGCAAAAGCATCCGGCAAATACTTTATGGAAAAATTATAAGTAGCGTGCAAAGCCAATATTAGGATAGGTGTCAAAAATGTATAATTTCTGGTGCCAGTATCTTTTTAATGTATAATGTAAATTGCTGGTGGTAAAATGTGAGGAGGCACTTACCAATAAAAATAAGACAGCATTTTCCCGTTTTCCTGTTTTAACTCCTTGTCACTTTCCCAAATGGCAATTTACTCTGATTACAATTCCATGGACACATAAATGGTTTACTATTAACATTCATAACATAGTAATGACTTGTTGCCAGTGAATGCCTTTTTCTATGAACAGTAATTTTTGGTGATATATACTTGCTTGCGATTCCCCCCCCCATTCTTTGTTCTGTACCCCTGTTATTTCTAAAAAAAATATAAATAAAGATTTGAAAAAAAAAAACAAGACAACATAGCAATTGGTGGAGAACCAAAAGATTACAGGGTCAGATTGGGCTGGTGGGAAATAATCCAGTAGGCACTGGCCCGTAGTGCTGTGCACACCCAGACCTACTCCTTGAGGTATCAAATATACACAACGTAGGGATGACTGGGTATTGGGGTTATTTCTAGCTCTTCATCTCAGTAAGACACCCCCTCTCCAGGTGTAAAACGATAATCCAATTGAATCAAAGGAACTGAGAGAAAGCACGCAGAGCAGATTTACTGCTAAGTGATTTATTTTTCACAACATGTTTCGGGCTGCTCGCCCTTTATCAAGTGACACATGTTGTGAAAAATAAATCACTTAGCAGTAAATCTGCTCTGCGTGCTTTCTCTCAGTTCCTCTGATTTAATTGTACTACTCCTTGAGGTACACTGTTGACCCCCAAATCCGATTGTGGCAAGCTAAAGCAAAATGGGCCAGAGAGTAAGGCCGACTGATTTCGTCTGAGTTTACGTCTGGGGGGGTGGACTCACAATTTTTTAGGCCCTCGATGGGTGGAGGGCCCTCGTCAAGTGTAAAGGCCCTGAGGTGGCAGCTCAGGTGGGTCCCGCACACCCCAGTCATACACAACACTAGGGGTGGGTGAATAAATTCGGCAGGCACAAATTTTCGCAAATTTCAGTCTTTCGTGGCCATAAATAAATTCGAAAACTGCAGCAAAAATCCGCTGCGTCAAAATTGTCACGTGTATATTTGTTTTTCTATTGACAATAGCTTTTGATATGCAACGATACTCATTGGTTTCCACACCACTAACTTATGTCAACACTGTCATCTTTGTACCTATTTGATATTGACCAGAGGTTTTTTGTTTGAAGGGCCGATAGTAGAACTTAGAACTGTCTTAGACATAACTGTGTCGGGAACTTCGAGCACATCTCCCTTCCGCTCCAGCTGGTGTGATGTCTTAGTAGGAGCTCGGAAAATGGTCTGACTGTAGACACGGTACTATGTCATCTTATGTACCGCTGTGATATGTTGCTTTTATTATGCCTTTCGTTCTGTACTGTGGATTGTGTGAAACCAATAAAAAAATTTATTTTGAAAAAAAAAAAAAATTGTCGCGTATCAAAATTCGCCCATTGACTTTGGACAAAAGCCGCGTGTATAAAAATTGATGCTCAAGTCAAAATACACACGTCAAAATTATTTTGATGCCCATTGATTTCAATGTGTTTCGGCACAGATTTGCACATCACTACACAGCACCAATGAAGGCCCAGACATGCTCTGGGCCTGGAAGATGCCACATGTGTTATGTTGCAAACCTAGAACAAGAATCAAATGAAATAGGTGAGGCTGAATATACAGGGGCATGAGGGGCAGAAAAGGGGACCAGATAAGCAGAGATCATCTGTTTTCTGGTAGCAGTAGGGGGCATTCAATATAGCATCTTTCAGCCCATCCTTCCTCTACACCAGGGATCCACAACCTTTTGAACCCGTGAGCAACATTCAGAAGTAAAAGGGGTTGGGGAGCAACTATCATGAAAAATGTTCTTGGGGTGCCAAATAAGTGCTGTGATTGGCCATTTGGTAGCCCTTATGTGGATTGTCAACCTACTCTGAGGCTCTGTTTGGCAGTGCACCTGGTTTTGTACAATCAAAACTTGCTCCCAAGACTGGAATTCAAAAATAAGAACCTCACACCTTCCACTAAAAATTTAGAGCAACAAAACTGTAGCAGACAAAGAATCTGAAATGAGATCTAGGTCAGGTTTCTGCATGGCCTATTTTCATTATCAAATATGATTTAGTAAAAAGGATGCTCTGTGTTTGATTGTCAGCTTCTGTAAGCGAGAGCCCTGCCATTGTTTCATCTGTTATAAAATACATCAGGTACAAAGGTATCACGCTTATAATTGTCCTCATTAAGCATCTGTTCTGCGTAGTGTCTGGTGCTCACAAAGGAGATTGTTAGGAAAAACTGCAAAGGCACAACACGTTCTAAGACTTCCACATGCTGTGTAACTGCATGGTTTATTCATACTTTGTACTTGTAAAAATTACACTATAACAGAAACCCAACTGAAGTTTGACTTTCAGAGATCCCTATGTAGAGCACACGTCATACTTGCGAGAGCTTGTAGGTTCATGTGTCTGACTTGACTGCACTAGAGCACAGCTGTCCAGCTAAAATGAGGTACATAGAAGCTTTTAGTGAAAGTGGAGCATAGATCTTAAAGGAATAGTTCAGTGTGAAAATAAAAACTGGGTAAATAGATAGGCTGTGCAAAATAAAAAATGTTTCTAATATAGTTAGTTAGCCAAAAATGTAATGTATGAGGGCTGGAGTGAACAAATGTGTAATAAAACAGCCAGAATCCAACTTCCTGCTTTTCAGCTCTATAACTCTGAGTTAGTCAGCGACTTGAAGGGTTGCCACATGGGACATAACTGTTCAGTGAGTTTGTAATTGATCCTCAGCATTCAGCTCAGATTCAAAGGCAACAGATATGACCCATGTGGCCCCCCCTCAAGTCTCTGATTGGTTACTGCCTGGTAGCCAGGGTAACCAGTCATGTAAACAAAGAGAGCTGAAAAGCAGTTCTGACTGATATGTTACACATAAAATCACTCCAGCCTTTATACATTACATTTTTGGCTAACTAACTATATTAGAAACATTTTTTATTTTGCACAGCCTATTTATTTATCCAGTTTTTATTTTCACACTGAACTATTCCTTTAAAGGGATACTATCATAGGAATTTTTTTTTCCAAAACACATCAGTTAATAGTGCTGCTCCATCAGAATTCTGAACTGAAATCCATTTCTCAAAAGAGCAAACAGATTTTTTTATATTTAATTCTGACATATGGCTAGACATATTGTCTGTTTCCCAGCTGCCCCCAGTCATGTGAATTGTGCTCTGTTTATCTTCAGTCACTCTTTACTGCTGCGCTGCAAGTTGGAGTGATATCACCACCTCCCTTTCCCCCCAGCAGCCTAACAACAGAACAATGAGAAGGTAACAAGATAGCAACTCCCTAACACAAGATAATAGCCCCCTGAACAACACTCAATAGTAAAATCCAGGTCCCACTGAGACACATTCAGTTACATTAAGTAGGAGAAACAACAGTCTGTCAGAAAGCAGTTCCATCCTAAAGTTCTGACAGCACATGGCCAGGCAAAATGACATGAGATGGCTGCCTTTACACCAATATTACAACTTAAAAAAAATACACTTGCTGATTCAAGAATGAGATTTTAGAGTGAAATTGTAGAGGGAATCACTTGCAGTGTAAACAGTGTAATTTAGAAATAAAAACAACTTCATAAAAATCATGACAGATTCCCTTTAATAAAAAATGTGATACAACACAAGACTTGGTATTTTGCATTTTGGACCTTGACCAGTACATTATACACAACCCCATATCTCTATTTTGCAAAAACTATTAGTACGAGTGATACATGTTATGAACAAGTGAATAGGCTGGCACTGTATTTATTTAATGTTACTATTTAGTGTAAAGAGGAATAAGGATTTAAAGGGATACTGTCATGGGAAACAATTTTTTTTCAAAATGAATCAGTTAATAGTGCTGCTCCAGCAGAATTCTGCACTGAAATCCATTTCTCAAAAGAGCAAACAGATTTTTTTATATTCAATTTTCAAATCTGACATGGGGCTAGCCATATTGTCAATTTCCCAGCTGCCCCTGGTCATGTGCCTCTTTAGGAGAGAAATGCTTTCTGGCAGGCTGCTGTTTTTCCTTCTCAGTGAGACATGGGTTTTTACTATTGAGTGTTGGTGTTGTTCTTAGATCTACCAGGCAGCTGTTATCTTGTGTTAAGGAGCTGCTATCTGGTTACCTTCCTATTGTTCTTTTGTTTGTTTTGCTGGGGGGGAAAAGGGAGGGGGTGATATCACTCCAACTTGCAGTACAGCAGTAAAGAGTGATTGAAGTTTATCAGAGCACAAGTCACATGACTTGGGGCAGCTGGAAAATTGACAATATGTCTAGCTCATGTCAGATTTCAAAATTGAATATAAAAAAATCTGTTTGCTTTTTTGAGAAATTGATTTCAGTGCAGAAGTCTGCTGGAGCAGCACTATTAACTGATTCATTTTGAAAAAAATTTTTCCCCCCATGACAGACATTCATTATGAACAATGATTTTCTGCTTTAATATATTCAAGTCATTTCTTCTGTTCTGATACCAGATTGATGGGGAAGTATTAAGAAAAATTAATAGAGCTTCATCTCACTGCAATAAAAGACGTTCTAAATATAATAAAAAAAAATTTGCACCATTTCTGAAATAATCAAGTAACTTTACACTCTCTATCTCTCAGCATCTGTTTCTCTTTATTTTCTCTTCATGCAGGAGTCGGAGTCAGATTTTGATTGACAATTAGGTCTGATACATCTTTTGGGCAGAGGGCTGTCTTTCTAGTAGATGTGTTAGAGCCAACTCATATAACCGAATCCCTTTGCCTAGAGCTCACTCAAAATAACTAGAAATACTCTCTCTCTACATACAGGATTTGTGCCAGAGTCAGCTTTCTTAGATTTTGTTTGTGCTGGCGTTTACTTATTTGAGTTAACTCTAAGGGGTAAATTTAGAGTGATGTTCCGCCACTAGAGTGAAATTCCACAGCTCTCAATTTATTTCTACGGGATTTTGAAAGGCGTATTTATCAATGGGTGAAAGTGAAAGTTCACCCTTTGATAAATACGCCTATAAAAATCTTATAGAAATGAATGGAGAGTGGCGGAACTTCACTATTAACTTCACTCTTTGATAAATATACCCCTTAAAGCAGTGATCCCCAACCAGTAGCTCGCGAGCAACATGTTGCTCTCCCACCCCTTGGATGTTGCTCTCAGTGTCCTCAAAGCAGGTAGTTATTTATGAATTCCTGGCTTGGAAGCAAGTTTTATTTACATAAAAAAAGGTATTGTGCCAAGAAGAGCCTCCTGTAGACTGCTATTCCACATAACAGCTACCAAATAACCAATTACAGCTCTTATTTGGCAACCCAAGGGATTTTTTCATGCTTGTGTTGCTCCCCAACTCTTTTTACATTTGAATGTGGCTCACAGGTGAAAAAGGTTGGGGACTCCTGCCTTAAAGGAATAGTTCAGTGTGAAAATAAAAATTGTGTAAATAGATTTCTAATATAGTTAGTTAGCCAAAAATGTAATGTATAAAGGCTGCAGTGAACAGATGTCTAATATAACAACCAGAATCCAACTTCCTGCTTTTCAGCTCTATAACTCTGAGCTAGTCAGCGACTTGAAGGGGGGCCACATGGTACATTTCTGTTCAGTGAGTTTGAAATTGACCCTCAGCATTCAGCTCAGATTCAAAAGCAACAGAAATGACCCATGTGGCCCCCCTCAAGTCTCTGATTGGTTACTGCCTGGTAGCCAGGGTAACCAGTCAGTGTAAACCAAGAGAGCTGAAAAGCAGGAAGTAGTGATCTGACTGACATGTTATACATAAAATCACTCCAGCCTTTATACATTACATTTTTGGCTAACTAACTATATTAGAAACATTTTTTTATTTCGCACAGCCTATCTATTTACCCAGTTTTTATTTTTACCCTGAACAATTCCTTTAAGGTGGCCATAGACGCAAAGATCTTTCCCCGATATGCCATTAACGAGCATGGCTAAATCGGGGGTAATCTGAACGTGCGTCCGTATGGCTGAACGATCCGATTACGATGAGCAATGGGCCGCTGATCTACGCCGGACGAAAGATGTCGGCACTCTCCACATACAATCCGATCTGTGCGTCTATGGCCAGCTAAGCCCTTAATTCACGATTTTTTAAATAAAATCTTTCTTTTAAAAAATCATGAATTTTTCGGAATTTATTAAACCCCGGATGGAAAAGTCTGAATCTGAAGTCTAAAGTCAATGGGAGAAGTCCCAATAATTTTTTAAAGTGCACTGGGTTTGGGCAATATCCTGAAGTTTTCAGAGTTTTCGGGTGAAAATTATGAAAAAATCATGAAAATTGTAAAAATTGGATGAAAAAGTCCAAAAAATTTTGTGAAAATCAGATTTTTTCCTGCGAAGCAAATTTTTGGCAAAATGTAATAATAAATAAGCGTAAAAAACCCGAGCAGATTTGATCAGAGTTTGTTGCAGAAAATATTGCAATAAATTTGGACTTTGATAAACAACCCCCTATTTATCAGTTTTAATCATTTTAATCAAGTCTTGCTGCACCTTCAACTCTTCAATCCACACCACAAATCCAGTACAATACAGTACAGATATCGGGTAATGCACCAAATGTCTTAAAGGAGTTGTTCACCTTTAAATTTACTTTTAGTATGATATAGATATTGATATTCAAGACAATTTGCAATTGGTTTTAATTTTTATGTATAGTGTTTTTTCCTGTTATTTATCTTTTTATTCAGCAGTTCTCCAGCATGTTATTTCAGCAGCTATATAGTTGTTAGGGTCTTCTTTACCTTAGAAACCAGGCAGTGGTTTAAATGATTGAAAGGAATCTGAATAGGAGAAGGACTGAATAGAATAATAAGGAAGAAAAGCTAACAATAATGATAAAAATGTCTGCTGGACCCCCATCAAAAGCTATAAAGATGTAGAGGAGGAAGGCAAATCATTCAAAACATATAAAAAAGAAATAATGAAGGCCAATTGCTAGGAATAAAACCTTTTAAAACATACTTGAAGTTAACTTAAAGGTAAACCACCCTTTAAATAAATGTTCAAAACAAAAAAAGACGAATCAGCAAGTTTTAATGTTCTGGCTCCCACTGACACCTGAGCCAAACAAATCACAAAACAGCTCAAAGTGGAAGTGACAAGTGTCCCTATCACCTCTTCTACTGGCAACTGAATGAAAACACAGGCTCTGTGCAGTGCCAGCAAGACAACATTGTGCGTAAGCAATCACTTAGCAGCAGGACAAAAACACACACCTGCACGGAACAAAGCGGAATCTGATTGGCAGGGCTGAAAGATGAAAACATTTGCTCTAGTACAGGGCATGAACTCACCATGGCCGCACACATAAGCACATGTGATTCATTTACATTGTATATACGTTTATCTAAAGAACACTACACTACACATACCACGTTACATGCCCACAATGCAACTTACATAGGAAGCTACTGTATTATGCTTTGTGTTCTATTATATATTCCTTGTAACCATTTTCCTTCTTGGTTCTAGCCTTGAAGGAAAATGACTGCAAGGAATATATAATAGAGTACAAATTATTTTGGCTTAAATGGGACATCCCAAGGATTTTATTCCCAGATTTTCCATGTATCATTTAATGCTCACTTTTTTGCACCATTGTGTTTTGTTGACTATGTAGGGATGTGTAAATAGCCACCCCTAGTATTTTGTGCAGGCAGTCCCTCCATGTTATGGACACCTAATTGGGTCCTAAAATACAGTTGGGAGGGGTACTGTTGACTCTTGTTGTTTCCCACAGTGACCAGCAGATGGCACTGTGCTAGAGTATAAAAGGCTCTGAAGCCAGATTATCAGGGTCCATCTTGTGCTGGCTCTAGCCTGTGCAGGAGGCAAAGCTCAAGTGGAACCTAGACAGGTCAGGTCTAGTAAGAATAGGCTACTCACCTTTATAGATCACTCTAGGAGTGATAGTCAGTCAGATTATTTAGCTGAGCAGTCTGAGGCTCCTACGAGGATTGTAGTGGGATTAAGATCTCAGGGTACTCATTGCCCAGAAGTAGGGACTAAGTGTACAGACCCAGGGTAGATAGATTCCCCTCAGGTTCCACTTAGGGAAAAGGCTGAAAGCTGGGTGTACCTCCTCAAAGCTGCATGTATTGTTCCTATCTCTGAGGAGAATCATACTGACCAAAGGTGTTGTGAGTACTGCCTATTCAATGTATTGTATGAACCTGCAATGTTCTGATCTATGTACACTCCACTGAGAATTGTATACTGTGCTCAATAAATCTGTTATTTGGTTAAGTTATAAGAACCACTGGCGCCCAATTCTTTGCACCCTGATTACTGTTACAGTTGCACTACACCCTGCTTCCACCTCGATGTGAAGGCTCACTCCCTAAGATTTAAGGTCTCATCCGAAGCATATGTACTAGGAGTGAAGTCCATAGTAGAGTAAGGTGCACTCAATTTACTATAGCGCTACAACTAAAGCAATTGAGAAACTCAAACCTCCAGAGAAATGGATGGGCTGATCATTGTACTAGTATGGGACCTAATAACCAGAATGCTCGGGTCTTGGGTATTCCAGATCTTTCAGTAATTTCGATCTCCATACATTTATCGGCATATTTATTAAAGTGTGACATTCAAGCTCACCAAAGAAAAACTTTCTTTCACTTTCTATTCATTCCTATGGGATTTTTAGAATCTTATTCATCAAATGCTGTACTTATTCATAAATACGAGTCTAAAAATTCCATTGGAACGATTTCACACTTTGATAACTCCTACCCCTACAAAATCATGTAAACATTAAATAAACCCAATAGGCTGGTTTCGCTTCCAGTAAGGAATAATTATATCTTAGTTTGGATGAAGTACAAGGTACTGTTTTAGTATTACAGAGAAAAAGGAAATAATTTTTAAAAATTTGGATTATTTTGATAAAATGGAATCTATGGGAGATGGCCTTTCTAGAGACGTGTTTTCAGGTAATGGATCCCATGCCTGTATCTTTGACTGAAAATCTTTCCATTTGACCCTGAACCTAGCAATACAAGAATTTTTTCTTGGGTGTTTTTGTGCTTGAGCAAATTCAGGGGACCCACGATGAATGAGGCCTAAAGAAAGAGAAGCAGCTAAAATGTGCTAAATCACACATACACGGCTGAATTAAGCATTTGTGCCCTAGGCCAGCCTGTTGCTTGATGTTTTATTCTTCCCACGTCTCCAAACCTCCTACCTTATATTTTTGTGTTCCATCCAAAGCTATTATTTTCTATTGTGCTTGTACCTATGGTGCTCTGTTGAACCTCTGAAAGCAGATGAGATGCTGCATGTTGCAACCAGACGCTGCCCCCACCTGCCAACAAAATATAGTCAAAATTGGCCTAAAAGTGAGTATGTATAGCCATCTTCTAAAATATAATTTCTCTGCCAGGTAAAGGCATAAAAATAAATTGCTGAACATTTAAAATAGATGAAATATGAATCTCCATTGTGATGGAAAATTACTATTACTATTAAAACCTATGTTAAAAAAAAGATATTTAAAGGAAAATGAAAGATCCAATCCGATCCGGGATGCCTAATGTTAGGGCAACCCCCAAGGATAACTTGAAAATGAACTCCTGTTAGCAGAAAAATGCACTGGCTTGGGGCACTTGCAATACTCGTCTTTCTTCGCCAGAGCATGCACGCGCAATCGAGTTAAAAAGCCAGACTTTAACTAAAAACTGCCTTTTTGCTCTACTGTGCATGCATTGGCTGCTGTATTTTAAAGAAAGAATAAGGCAGGAAAAGGATTGCTTGCTCACAAGGGTCCTAGGCCGTCGCAGTTTTCTGCTAACAGGAGCATAGACCCGGGGTATCAGTTGAGTAATTACAATCCTTGGGTGGTGCCCTAACATTTGGCACCAGAATTCGATTGGATCTTTCCAACTCCTTTAAAAAGAGGGCAATGGCTAACAGCAGTACTAACAACATTATCCATTGAAAGAAAAAAAAAATCCTTTGTAATATGTTCTTGATGTATCACAGCAAAAAAAGTGAAAAAAAAAGAAAAGCAAACACATCAATTCTTTTCCACCAATATGTTTTGCAAATAAAACTCTACAAAACAGACAGTGCAAATGAAATTCTCACTTGGTGCAAAGCAAACAGAGATAATAAATGCCTTACCTAATTTCCATGGCATGTGTTGAAAGTCCCAAGTAAACAGGATATTGAAAGTTTCCTGAAGTTAGTACAGCTGCAGCAGTTTAGCTCCAAATTTCTGCTCGTTTTAGAACTGTGTTTACAATGGATATGGATTTGCTGCTGAAATTGGCTAGTGCCCCATTTTCTTTCTGCTAGACTGGACTAATCCAAACCAAATATAAGAACCTGAATTTTTATTGTGAGGAACCATCTGTTTGTGTTGTTTTACAGTTTGTGGTATCTAGAGGCCTGGGGCTCTTGTTAAGGTCAGTATTCATCTGCATGGCAAGATCTTGGATATGCATGCAACATGGTTTACAATTTTAACTATAAATAATACATATATATTTAAAATAAATAAATAAATAATAATAATAATAATATATATTATATATATATATACGTTACCAACAAAACTATACTCCAAGGTCTTTGTTTAAGTGAAAAAATCAAGTGTAAACTTTATTTATCGACGTTTCGGCTCCATCAATCGGGCCGTCTTCAGCACCCAGGCCATTGCTCTTTTGAAGTTGCGAGTGCACCAGATGGGACTCGATTGAGATATATATATATAAATATATATATATATATATATATATATATATATATATATATATATACAGTATTATATAAGTTGCAAAGTATAGCACTCAACAAAACTTAAAGAAAAAATTTATTAGAAGCCCAACGTTTAGGTCTCTAACAAACTGATCCCCATCCAGGCAGTTGGTCTTTAGTGAGTAGGTCTCTCTCATTCTCTCTCTCTCTGGGGCAAATTTACTAAAGGGCGAACTGACTAACGCTGGCAAAAATAGCGTAACTTTGCTAGCGAAGGAGATAGACTCTCGCGAACTTTGCTCCCTAATGCCTGGTGAATTTACGATGTGGCAAATGGACGTAACTGCGCAAATTCACTAAGATGCAGATTTTACTGAACGTTACCTCTTGCGCCAGACTTGGCCTCGCCACCTCAGACCAGGGGAAGTGCAATAGAGTAGATAGGACTGCCTCAAAATTTAGTCCCAAAAAACGCTGGTGTCTTTTCCTTTTTTTTTACGGTGATAGGCTGCAAAAGAGCGTAAACATTTTTTGGGGTAACCTGCTTCCCCCCTACATTTCCTAACATATGGCACATACACTATATACTGGGCTCATGTGTGGGGCATTATAACAACTCTATTTTCTTTTATTAAGGTTTCCTGGGCTTGTGTATTTGCTGCAACAAATATGTCCATTGAACTTTAACTTCCCGCCGTATGTAAATTAGGCAACGCTTGTGCAACTTCACTTTGCTTGGCGCAGTAATCCTAGCGCAACTTCGCCAGCGTTTGGTCTCACTAGGGGTTGCAAAAGAGAATCCACATATGCTGCTATTTTTTCCGTTAGTGATCCCCTGGCTGATATGATTGGTCTGCCTGGGGGTTGTACTAGGGACTGGTCTTACCGGATGTTCCACGTATAGCCCATCACGTTAAGCCTACGTTATCCATCTAGGTGTGCATGATTCATCCAGTAGAATCTTAAGCTGCTTCTCGATTCTATGATTTATGGTGCACACACAAACAAAAAAAACATACGCGCTAGGTCACATAAGCCAACTAATGGGCAAAATATTGTCTTTTACTCCCACACATCTTACTGTTACAGTTAGCGCTAGTGTTTCTGGTCAGGTGATCTCTAAGGCAGCACAGAGACCATTATGAAATATTAGCTCAAGACAAAATATGTATAAAAAAGCAATATATATTCAAATATACATTTCAGTTTCATACGTTTTTTTAATATGCCACTTAATATGATATAAATCTGTTGCATGAGTATTCCTTTTGGAGGTATAGTTTTCCTTTAAGATGCAACCCTGCTCCATATTATTGTGATGTTGTTTATATAGGGTGAATATGTGTATAATGATCAAGCTCCACATTTGAGATACTGCATGTTGACTCCACACTTCTCAACCCTTGTAGCACAGGACCTCTGCACTATAAATGCTGTCTGTGTTTGTGTCTCTAATTTTCCTGCGTTGATGACACTTCCCTAGACATTTTGTGTCTGTCTTATGGCAAAATGACTCTCAGTCAGACTGACTCCTTGCCAAATGAATAGAGAATGGGAAGCTGAACAATACAGAGACAGGACACAGCAAGCAATCCAGATTTGGCTTTTGTGTGTGATCCCAGGGGTGTAATGAGCTATTTCCTTATCTGAACATCTGTTTTACACACATTACATAAGCCAGGAATTTAATAAAATCTGAAATAATAGACACAAAAAATAGTTAGAAAAATTTAGAATTTGTTTCCTGCTTTACCCTGTGTGAGTTCAACAACAGCCAAAATAAAGAACAAAAAGAAATGGATGTTATATAACCATAAACGTAAAATTACCTTGAATGGTGTTTGCCTTGAGCCACCATTTTGTGATGGTCTGTGTGCTGCCTCAGAGATCACCTGACCAGAAATAATGCAGCTCTAACTGTAAAAGGAAGATGCATGGGAGGCAGTTCTTGTAGCACATACTACAAAAAATTGTTTTATTCAATATATTTTTATAGAGACCTACATTGTTTGGGGGGTATAGTCTTCCTTTAAGCAATTGTCAGCTCTTGCATGCAGGGCCCTCTAATTCTACTTTCCTCCTTACTATCACCCTTTATTTGTAGGTATTCATGAATACATTGCTGCTTGTGTTTGGCAATGCTGTATTCACGGGGGGTGGGCTGGCAGTGTGACGTGTGTGCATCCATAGACATTCCCTCTGAATGACTTGCTAGGTAGGGAGCAGGTCCGGACTGAGAATTAAAATAGGCCCTGCCATTTCAGGTACACAGAGGCCCAGTCAGCCCCCACCAGCCCACTAAATACTGACTTTCTATTGTACCTTATAGCAGCCCCTCTGGCATTTGCCAGAACCCACAGATTGCCAGTCCGGGCCTGGTAGAGAGACACAATGGGCACAAGAAGCAACAGAGCCTTGTACTAACTGCCTGCCTATGGCAATCCTTACCAACAGGGCCCTATTATTCCCACAGCTTTGTGCTCTGCAGCTTATACCATTTGGCACAGCACAGTGGAGCCCAGTATCCCAAACCCAAATGCAACATTATCATAAATGAAGTAAAAACTACAATTTGCAAAAGGTGCTGGAGATGCTGGGATGTGTAGTTGATAAGCTGCAGGGATGTTAGTTGGACACCCCCGAGTTAAAGTTTATACAAGATGCAGTGAGTTGATATTAGGGAAAAGAGAACAAAATGGGAATTGTAAATCCTTGTGTTGGAAAAACATTTTCTTTGGCAAGAACCACTGTCTGCATTCTGTAGCATAACATTAAAAAGAGATAACGCTAGGGAAGATATGTGCACTCTGGACAGGGAGTCTTTTATTTCTTCCTTTTTAGCCCTGTTGTCTTGCGTGCTTTCCTTTTTTTGAAACTCATGACCTTGATCAGTGTTTAAAGGAAGGTACTGACATCACAGCATGTGAATTAGCATAGAACAAGTCTTCCATTGTTCCTCCTACTTCTGTACTTGGGCCTGCTTCATTTCACACAACATCAAGAAGGCACCAGTTTTCATGTGAAAGATAGGTGCTATTTTAGGAATTGGCACAGCAGCTATTATGGGAAATCTGCCTTATTAACTGCATAATTATGTAATATGCTGATAACAGATCTTCAGTTGCGGAAGTGGGTCATTTTAATCCCTAAGGCTACATGCTAAAAACAGAAATTGCATATTTGAGGTTTCACTGATGTCCAGGAATCATTCACTTCATTCATTGCTTCTTACAATTTTTTTGTCAAATAAAACCCCCAAATCCTTCATGAAAGATTCAGACGATCACAAAACCAAATCCAAACCCTAATTTACATATGCAAGTCAGGGCAAAGAAGGGTGAACATTTTTTTACTTCCTTGTTTGTGTGACAAAAAGGCATGTGATTTTAAGGATTCGGATTGGTTAGGCACGAATCCTGGCCAAAAACTGAACCAAAATCCTGGATTCGGCACATGCATAATATTAAAATATTTAAATCTACATTATAAAGATATGGGGCCTGTTATGCAGAAAGAGCAGGACTTGGCGTCTGTAATTTGGGTTTCCATACTGCTAAAACATCATTTAGACATTTAGGGGCAAATTTTCTATGGGTCGAATATCGAAGGTTAATTAACCATGGATATTCGACCATCGAAGTTAAATCCTTCGACTTCGAATATCGAAGTCGAAGGATTTACCGCAATTCGTTCGTTCGAAGGAAAAATCGTTCGATCAAACAATTAAATCCTTCAAATCGAACGATTCGAAGGATTTTAATCCATCGATCGAACTAATTTCCTTAGATCAGAAATTTCTAGGAAAACCTATGGGGACCTTCCCCATAGGCTAACATTGGTGCTCGGTAGGTTTTAGGTGGCGAAGTAGGTGGTCGAAGTTTTTTTTATAGAGACAGTACTTCGACTATCGAATGGTTGAATATTCGAACGATTTTTAGTTCAAATCGTTCGATTCGAAGTTGTAGTCGAAGGTCTAAGTAACCAATTCGATGGTCAAAGTAGCCAAAAAAATACTTTGAAATTCAAAGTATTTTTTATTCTAATCCTCGAGCTTAGTAAATGTGCCCCATATTAAACCAAACAGGGGTTTTTACCTCCAGTAAGGACTTACTATATTTAGTTAGAATTAAGTAGAAATTACTATTGTATTATTTCAGAGAAATTTTTTTTTAAATGTGAATTATTTGGTTAAACTGAAGTCTATGGGGCAAATTCACTAAGATGCAAAGTTGCGCCAGGCACAACTTCGCCGCACTTCGCCAGGCGTAGTTTCGCCAGCGCTCCGCAAATTCACTAAAATCCGAAGTTGCACACAGGGGTAGCGTAAGGTTGCGAAGTTGCGCTAGCGTTGATTCGCTATGTAAAGCGAAGTTACGCCAGCGAAGGCTAATTTGCATATGGCGCGAAATTCAAATTTCAATGGAGGAACACGTATCAGCACTACAAATGCCTAGAAAACCTTCAAATCAGCAAATAAAAATTTTATTTTGCCCTACACATGTGCCCACTGTCTAGGTAAGTTGCCATGAGTCAGGAAATGTAGGGGGAAGGAGGGGAGCCCCAAAAATATTTTCGATCTTTTTCAGCCTATCACCCATCATGTAGAAAACACGCCAGCGTTTTTTGGGACTTTTTTTGAAACAATCCCTATCTACTCTATTGCGCTTCGCCAGGTCTGAGGTGGCGAAGGAAGTCTAGCGTAAAAGGTAGCGTTCAGTACACTGCGCAAGTTAGTGAATTTGCGTAGTTACGTCGCTAGCGAAAATTCGCCTGGCGTAAGGGTGCGAAGTAACACTAGCGAAACTATGCCAGCGTTCGTTAGTGAATTTGCGCAGTAACGAAAATGCCAAACGCTAGTGAATTAACGCTAGCGTTCGGCGCTTCAGCGCTTCGGCGCTTAGTGAATTTGCCCCTATGGGAGATGGCCTTCTTGGGATTTGTAGCTTTCTGGATAACAGACAGTGTCGGACTGGGGGCCATAGCCCACTGGGGCTTCTGTGTCAGGCCCCCCTGCGGACCCTGATTGCTGCTGTCTCAGGGCCTCCCATTCGGTAACTCTTCTCTCCGTGCATCAGCACTGTTTGGATGCGGCAAAAAATCTATGTGCGCTATTGCGCATGCACGCTGATGCGCTTGTGCACTTGCGCATTTGCGCCATGAGCAGCGGCGAGGTAGTCAGAAGGGAGGCCCTGAGGCAGTAGCCCCAGGGTTCGTCGGTGGGGCCCTGAGACAGAAGAAATCCAGGTTGCGGATCTGGGCTAGCAGGGTGAACTAGAGTCGGGGGTCCACCGGGTTTTTTCCTTGATAACAGATCCCATATCTGTAGTGTTTTATTATTTCTGTGAAAAATAAAATTATTTGTAAACATTTGAATTGTTTGTTTAAAATAGAGTCTGTAATTGGGAGCTTTCTGGGTAACAGGTTTTCAAATAACAGGTCTCTGCATAAAACACACTTTCATTGTACATATTGCTAAATTTAGAACAGCATTTTAACCAGCCAAATTCTTATGAATGAAAACCTTGAAGAAAAAAAGAACGTTGCCTTAATTTTAATGTAATGGCAGTTTATGGAAGAGCTTTCCATTCAGAAAATTCTCGCCACTTCCTTTTTAGGAAATGTATCATTGCTCTTTGGTAAGAACTACAATAGACCATGGTGCAAATTCACTAAGCGCCGAAGCGCCGAACGCTAGCGTTAATTCGCTAGCATTTGGCATTTTCGTTACTGCGCAAATTCATTAACGAACGCTGGCGTAGTTTCGCTAGTGTTACTTCGCATCCTTACGCCAGGCGAATTTTCGCTAGCGACGTAACTATGCAAATTCACTAACTTGCGCAGTGTACTGAACGCTACCTTTTACGCTAGACTTCCTTCGCCACCTCAGACCTGGCGAAGCGCAATAGAGTAGATAGACATTGTTTAAAAAAAAAGTCAACATTTTTTCTAAGTCCCAAAAAACGCTGGCGTGTTTTCTACATGATGGGTGATAGGCTGAAAAAGATCGAAAATATTTTTGGGGCTCCCCTCCTTCCCCCCTACATTTCCTGACTCATGGCAACTTACCTAGACAGTGGGCACATGTGTAGGGCAAAATAAAATTTTTATTTGCTGATTTGAAGGTTTTCTAGGCATTTGAATTGGTGATAGGTGTTCCTCCATTGAAATTTGAATTTCGCGCCGTATGCAAATGAACCATCGCTAGCGAAACTTCGCTTCACTTGGCGAATTAACGCTAGCGCAACTTCGAAAACTTACGATATCCCTGTGTGCAACTTCGGATTTTAGTGAATTTGCGGAGTGCTGGCGAAAATACGCCTGGCGAAGTTGCGCCGCCTTAGTGAATTTGCCCCCATGTGTCTGCCTCTAAGTTCCAGCTTTGGCATCACTCTGGTCTTGCAAGGAACCTCCATTTAAAAAGATAAGAATATAATAAATGAATGTCCCTCCACTGTAGTCAGTTTAAAGTTGGGGTTGACATGGTTAGGAAACCCTGCTTTAAGAAGCTTGACTCAGTTTGTCTTGGAGGGCATTTGGTTACCCTCTTTTAAACACAGGTTACTTCGAACCCAGACACAAGTGCAACCAACATTGATTTGAATAAGAGACTGGAATATGAACAGGGGAGGTCCTGTATAGAAAGGTGAGTAATAACAATAAATAACAATTAATTTGTAGTCTTACAGATCATTTGTTTTTTAGATGGTGTCAGTGACCCCCGTTTGAAAGCTGGAAAGAGTCAGAAGAAGAAGAAGGCAAATAACTTAAAAACTATAATAAAGAAAACATGAAGACCAATTGAAAGGTTGATTAGAATTACTCATTCATAACATAGTTAAATTAATGTAAAGGTGAACCCCCCTCTTTAAGTTTACTTATAGCCTGCACAGAGTGATACAATACAACTATATAAGTATATGTGTTATAAGAATTGTTTTGAAATCAATTTATGGCCAAGATAAGAGATAAAAGTGTGAATACATGTACAATATAGGAAAACTAGATATATTCATGCTGGGAATATATCCAACATTCACATTATTACAATATTATGTACCTACTGTATAAGCTGAGCAATAGAAAGCTAAAAAGTTGTCTTATTGGAAAGTATGTCACTAGGAAATAGAATAAATAGAAGTGCAATGAACTGAAATAGATGAGGTTATATAAAAACAGGATATTCCAGTACTATTACCTTCTATTTAACATACCCAGGTTTCTAGATCAATAAACCATGCAATGTCTGTTTAAGTTCACTGACCAGACAGCGTCTGAAAAAGTTAATTCCCTTCTACAATAAGAATTTTAAATGAAGCCACAATTTATAGAACATAAAACAGTTACCCTCAGCAAACACAGACCAGAGATCGTCTGCCTTCTGGATAACTTTTAGGGGGTTATTTACTAAACCTTGAATTTATCTGGTCTGGCTTTTTGGAGCATAAACTGGAATTTTTCGTGAAAAAAAACTTGGATTTTTTGAGATTTATTATACCCCAATCCTGCAAAAAGCCCAACTCTGAAAATCCACCATCTCAGACCTGTCGAGGTCTTGTATAAGTCAACTGGAGAGGCACCAATCTCCCAAAGTTAGCCAGTAAATCAGAAAAATTCAGGGTTTTCGGGTAAAATCACCTAAAAATCAAGCGATTCAGGAAAAAAGTCTGTTTTTTTTTCTCAATCTAATTAATTCGAGTTTCTTTAATTAATAGATAAAGTCAAATTGCCATTGGGAGTTTGGTCATGGTTTTTTTTTAATAAAATAATGAGATTAGACCCAGCCACTGGTGTACAAGTTCCTCTAGGATCACACACTCAACTTCTATATTTGTCTGTGGAGTTTCAAATTGCTAATTCAATTAACCCTGAACTATTTTTCACTCCTAGAGTATCTTAACATAGGAAGTAGCCTACCACTACCTAGCTGTCTTTCACAGAATCCCTTCTTCTTGATTTCCACTGATGTGTATTTTACCTAAGGGCTACGAAGCATCAACCTCCTCTACGAGTGGAGGCCAAGATAACAAAAATGGCAACTTCCTGTCTTTTTAAGTAAAAGGAAACCAACTTAGATCCCTGCATTAATGGGAACCTCCCCACTACTCACAGGGAATGGCTACACTGCAATGCTGCTACCCCTTCTGCCACCAATGGTTAAGACAAACCAACCCTTTCATTTAGGCTACAGGACTAACTAGGGAATGGAGAACAATAATACGAACACCTTACTCAATCCTTACTCAGCAGCACCATCCAACCTCCTCTATGTCTCTGCAAGAACATAGTGGTGCTACCTGCTCTCTCACTTATGCTAAAGACAACCCAGCCTTCTCAAGGTGTAAAAATGTAAAAGAAGTATCCCTTAAGAACATTTGTATGAAAAAGAAAAGAAACTGGAATGTTAAAAAGGTTAAGTGGATCACTCTTCTAGCTGAGTCTAGAGATGAAGTGGGTACTTGTCCTCTGATTCTGGAGTGCCCTGGACAAATGCCTGGTTTAACCCAATTATTAAAGTAGCCCAGCGTTTCATTCCCAAACTTTTAAAGAGGATTTGCTTTTATACTCTCAGTGCTCAGTTTATGTTTATGCTGGTATGTGTTAAAATACATAAAGTCAATATTGCTTAAACATAATAAATTCATAAATATTCATAAATATCGACCAGATTTGTTATGTGTGAAGCTGAAAGCCCCAAGATTAAACACAGACCGGACAAAGTGTTCTCATTGCATTTGACAGTAGAAAGAGGTCTTTGTTTGTACCTTCTCATAGTGCCACTTTGGAGCACATGGTTCAGGTACTTTCTGGTGCTGTGACATATTATCTAAAACCCATTACGTGATTGTACATTCCACTTCAGATGGCTTTCTGAAAAACAGTACAAAGTGTTATCTCTCATGCATTTTGCCCAATAATACTACAGTGTTTCAACACCAGATGAAAACCCTCTCTGCACAGCTCCCTTATCCTATTACTTATGTTTACAACTAAAAGGAATTTCTGCCTTTGCTACGTACATTTACACGCTCCCTTCCTGACAGGACAGATTGCAAAGTTCCATCAGCTTTTGCAAGTTACGAGAAGAGGTGATTTCAAGTAAATTATATGACACGTAGAGAACTCATTTGGGAGATAACAAATTTGTTCTGTAAAAACAGGAACAAACGTCTTAAAATTGCAGAGGACAATCTCTGTTTAGGCTGAAAGGGCAGGTGGCCAATTCAAACATTTGCAGGGTCTGTTTGCACGTTAGATTGGCTAGAATGGAAACTGTGCTCTGAATCCCACGGAGATAAATGGATAGACTATACACACCTTTACATTTACAACAGTGTGATCTCATTCAGGAAATATATTACTGTAAAGTATATTGAATGAGCTATATGTGTGTATAATACACAAGAGTTATAGATAGTCTGTAAATTATATCCTTATAAACAATGCTTATTGATGTCATTGATTATACTCATTGCTAAGTGATGTCATTTCTGTCACATGACTCACTGAAACTTGTATTCTTGTATTATAATATTTTACCCCCTGTTGTAAAATATGAGGATATTAGAAGTCACCTGGGAGTTCCATGACTTGTATAAAAAAATATAGTCATGGAACTCCTTATAATATAGTTATAATACAGTAAAACCTTGATTTTACATCCCCTAATTTTGAGGTTTCCCTAATTTTACATCATTGTTTTGTGATCCCACCTATATATTATGCATTATAAATGTCCCTGATTTTACATTTCCCCTGATTTTAAACCATTTTATTCTGGTCCCCTGAAAAAAACTTAAAATGGGGGTTCTACTGTATCCTTATATTTCACAAGGGGGAGTACTTATTTACTACAGTATATAAACTTTGATGACTAGGAGTGTTGATCAGTTTACAATTGTCTACCATGTAGCCCATGTCACTGTTGTCTACTACCATGCATAATATTTGTCTATTCTCTTTAAAATAAAGGCAGTGCTATTTCATTAATTAGCAAACGTTATATAGTGATTATATCCACATCTCCTAAAACTCATATCCTTAAAGGAGTTGTATTGCTTTAAACCACATGCCTGAAAATTGACATACAGAAATAGCTACAGTTAAAGAAAAGGAGAATATGTAAAATAAGCTTATGCAACAACTTCATTTTAACACATTATATTATAAAGTAGTTTATTTTCTTTATATGAACCTGGTTTTGAACTGTATTAAAAGGGGCATAGATTCAGAGGGGAGGGGGTTATTCTTCCCCTTTTCAGAGTGCTGGCAAGGCCCCATCTAGAATATGCTGTGCAGTTTTGGTCCCCTAAACCCTTGCCACTAATGTGCATTCATGCAACTTACTGTTTTATTACTATAGTGAAAATGGAAATAATCTTAAAAAAAAAGAATTGCATGTTTTTTTTTTGTTTTTTTTTAAATGAACTCTATGGAATATAATGAGTTATATAATAGATAATGAGTTTCTGGATAAGGGTTCCCATACCTAGCACTATTACTATTGTGGCCACCATATTTGTGTTGAATCACTATTGCTGCCGTGTTAAAATGGGAAGTATGGTGCATGCCGCTATAACAGTGCCTATATAAGTGCAGGGCGTACTAACAACATTATCCAAATATATATGCTGGGTTTTAGTTCTATTGTTCTTGCTACAATGGATAGAATGTAGTCTACAAAAACAACCAGCTTACTTGCAGTAGTATATCAACAAACTTAGGGTATTTTGTGAATGCAAATTAAGTAGACCAGAACATTCTTGTTAACTTCTTATTCATGCCCCTGTGATCCATTTCAATAGTAATGTTTCCAAGTATATCTCCAGCAGATGGAACATAGTGGAAGAGTGTGAATGAAATTCTGTTTCCTTTCCAAGCAGGAGGAATGGTCTGGGGTTTTATAGATATAAAATGGGACATTCTCTTATCATTGACTTATTAATATTTAAAGAATGTGCAAAGGTGTTCCAAATGTCTCAGAATTCAAGCTGCGTTCATATGCTATCATGTCTTTGATAGACTTTAAATTAATGTATTTCTGAATATCAGTGCTTTTATCCTACCCTGGTATTGACTGAAGTAGCTTATTTATGATTGTTTACTATTGGAATTACAGTGGGGAAAGCCAGTATGTGCTCAGCTCTACAGGATTACGTATCATTAGTTCAGCACTTGTTGTGTCCTTGATTTTGCCCGCAAGATTACTGCTAATGATGTAATATGAACCTAGGTAGTACTAGTACAAAAATAGATCCCTTGCTATGCTGTTCTCCTTCAATTGTTACTATATGTTTTAATTTTGGAACATGCACATGGTTCATCAATTGCTCACGTTTGAAAATGATATCTAATGGTGCATCATGTTTTCCATTGCAATGTGGAAGATGAAGAAATGAAGAAGAGTCACCGGTCTTCTTCACTTCCTGCAGTTCTGATTGTTTGGGTTGTTGATTTAAATAAACAGAATGATGCAAAGGTGGTCATACTGTATTTGGCCGGATACCATGTGGGATTGGAAGGTTTATGGCCACTTTTATAGTGTTTTACACTCACTTTTAATATTTATCCAACGCTAGACAATGGTGTGTTTTATGGTAGGTGTTTCTGTCACAGTTATTTACCTACTGTGCGTGCTTGATTCATGCTCAGAATTGAACATTTCACTAGTCAGGTTTAACACTCTTGTTGCTATCACTGGATCAGGCTGTGGTTGGGAAAAGAGGATCCCAGAGTTCTCCATCTTCTTTAATCTATGAAAAACCTATTTATGACCTCCCTCTTTATATGTTTTTTGACATCTTTTGTTGCCTCCCTACTACTGCAATTGCTGACAGCATCTATTAGCGTTTGAGATTGGGTTAAGGGACACGGGCAAGAATATAGAAAAGAGGCACAAGGGACATAGAGGAGGGCAAAAACTTATCTTGCATGATATTAATGGAAAAGTATACCCCTCCTTCTGACATGTGCTCATTCATGCAGTCATACCATACAGACTATCTTGTGTTTGTACAGCGTGTATATATTTTCCCTTCATGCATTCAGCTTGTTTCTCATTATAATTCCATTGCATCACATTAAAACCCAGCTTGTAGACCAATGGACTGCGAGGAAGTACAAATTAAGTGATATAACCACATTTCAGCTTGTGATCATCTTTTCACCTTTTTATATTCAAGAATTTGCTCTTGTGCCTGGAAAAAGCAGCTGGATTTTATTGATTTCCAGTACTTCGAGACTGGATTCCCACAGGCTATGTCTGCTGTGCTAAAGTTGGGCAACAAGTTAGATGAAATCATAAAATGGTATTGTATGGGAATAATCCATGAATAATCCAATGAGATCACAGTCATCTGTGTAGTCACCATTCCACTGACATCAGAATCAGAGAAATCCGGGATTAGTTCTTATTACGTAAAACCACAGAAGACTTGGCAATACAATTAAACCCATTCCTAAAATACAAAGGCAGGTTACAATTTTAAAATAGTAAAACCAACGTGTAAGAGAACATTTGCATATGCAGGAAGCTTCTATAGTATAATTGTTGTAAATTGAGGAACATCTCAATTAATAGATGACACAGGACAACGTAAACTTTTCAATACCGAAATGGCAACTTGTTAAAACAGGGGATTGTATGTCGGAAAATAAAAATTACAAAATAAAGCACACTAATTTAAATTACAAATAACCATACATTTTACACCAAATTCAGCAAATAATTTTTGGAACCCATTGCAGAATAAGTCTTCATTATACCAACACAGGTGCTATTTGTGAATTTGCAGAAATTGCAGGGCACAAATTCATAGTGAGACATGTGCCAATGATGCTTGTGGCAAGATGCTGAAAGCATGCATTTGTACCAATACTTATGTGAATAGTGAATGGGTGAACTGCCAAATGTAGGGGAATCACTGTATGCCATATTTACTTGCCTCCACAGAGGGTATGTTAGCAGTGGTAACTACCTTTACAGTAGACCCAGTGGTTGTGGGGGAGGAACCTGGACTGTGGGGTCTGCTGTATCATAGTCCCCTTCCGACCTGTCTTTTACCTTTAAGGGTCTGGCCACATGGGCAGATTTGGGAGATTAGTCGCCAGACGTCAAATCTCCTATTCTTCGCACAACTAATATTCCCGATCTGCCTTCCCCTGCTCTCCGCCGGCTAAAATGTAAATCTCCTGGGGGTAGGCACACGGATCGCTTTGTTTACCGAAGTTACCCGTAATTGCCTCACGAGGAAACTTCAGAAAACGAAGCACTCCATGTGCCTGCCTCCAGGCGATTTACATTTTAACCGGCAGAAGGCAGGGGAAGGCAGAAGAGGGGATTTGTCGTCTGGCGACTAATCTCCCCGAATCTGTCTGTGTGGCCAGACCCTAAAATGGTGAAGAGGTACGGAGCGAGTGGGTCTGGAAGGTGTCCAGAGAAGGGAGATGGTTTGTGCCGTGCCCCCTCAGTAGAATTTTTGGTGGGGGGGCCTGACTCTACCAAATAATGCCACTATGGGTAACCCTACATTTCGTGTGTAGGGAATTACACAAAATACACATGAGTCCTTAATAAGTTCTACCTGCTAGGAAATATTCTAATTATGCTTCTAGGCTAGTTACATCTAGAACAAATAATGGTTAGGTTATTGTAATGCCATTAAAATACAACAAGAGGGATATGGGTGGGAATAAGGAGGGATGTAGTAAGTCTCCTGAGACAATTGCACCGGAGGTATTTCACTGACTGGCTGTGCCCCTAGTCGACTGTACTGTTTGGGTCCCCAACCTTTTTTACCCATGAGCCACATTCAAATGTAGAAAGAGTTGGAGAGCAAAGCAAGCATGAAGTCCCAGAGGATGCTGGATAAGGGCTGTGATTGGCTATTTCGCAGCCCTTATGTGGACTGGCTCTACTTGGCAGTACACATGGTTTTCATGCGACCAAAACTTGCCACCAAGCCAGGAATTCAAAAATAAGCACCTGTGTTTAGGCTACTGAGAGATACATTCAAGGAGTTGGCTAGCAACATGTTGCTTGTGAGCCACTGGTTGGGGATCACTGGCCTAGGGCATCCAGTACCTGGTGGTGACAGGAAGACAATTTCTCTGAATTGAACCACTCTCTTTAGGATTATCACCAACATTCAACATTTTCCTTACATATCCATGAACAGCTGAAATGAAATAACATTGTAGCATAAAGCACTCTGACCCATGCTCTAGATAAAGGAATTTAATTTACAGGGCCGGTCAGTATTTGTGCATGTGGAATATATTACACAAAACATTTGCTCTCCATTTAACAGCCTGCCCTGTGTTTTATTAGCAAACATTCCCTTTACACATATCTGGCTTTGCTTCAAACAGTAGCTATATTTCATTTCTTCATGGTTTCATGTGGTCGCTATTTACTTTGCCAGAAGAATTATCGATTTTCATACACAACCGTATCTTATTTTTTATTTATCTAATCTCTTGAGAGTTACCTTTGTGTCTTTGCTGGCAATGTATAACTACAGAGAGCATATGGCTAACTAGGGCTGATTAAAATACACTCCTGTTAACGATCTGTAACAATAAATAACTATCAAACCATAATAACTGTATTCTAAAGAGCAAATGTTTGTTTCCAGCATGACAATCTAAGAATACTTTATCTATGTGCCATTAAATAAAATGTTTGCACATCTTTTTCTAGTACTTGTAGTTATTCTAAAGTGTGAAAGTTCACCTATTGCACACCAAGGGATTCGTTTACTACCATTGGTAGAAAATATAGTGTTTTCAGTTATCAGTAGCAACCAAACACTTGCATTTAAAGGACTATGACATGGGGCATTTTGTCTACTGCTACCAACTTGTGGATAGAAATGCAGAGAGAATGTCCTCACTACCTGTTATGGTTCCTAACACTAGTGGAAGTGCTCGGTATGATGCATCAAGAGTTGTGATAGGCCAACCTTGGTGTCAAATCGCTCAAGCATCCAGGTCCTGCGCTGTGTTTGTCCAGTAGAGTGCTGTTTATTTACTAGTAATAAGAGTAATGAGAAGAGAAGAGTGGCAGACACCATAAGGACAAATGTCCTTATGGTGACTTCAAACTTTTAAATTATTTTCAAATAAGTATGGGCAGATTTATTAAAATGTGAGTTTAGAGCTTCATAAATACAAACTCACCCACCTTCCTATGGGATTTTTAGAACTGTATTTATAAAATGTTGAGTTCTAACTTTCACCCATTTGTAAAAACAATTTTAAAAATCCCATAGGACTGTATAGAACGAGTTTTATTTATTAAGCCCTAAACTCACATTTAGTAGTCACTAATATATATTGAGGTTCTAGGGCAGTGCTCCCCAACCAGTAGCTTGTGAGCAACAAGTTTTTGTTGCATAAAAACCATGTGTACTGCCAAACAGAGCCTCTTGTAGGTTGACAATCCACATAGGGGCTACCAAATGGCCAATCACAGCCCTTGTTTGGCACCTCAAGAACATTTTTCATGCTTGTGTTGCTCCCCAACTCCTTTTACTTCTGAATGTTGCTCATGGGTTCAAAAGGTTGGGAATCCCTGGTCTACGGTATGATCTAAAAGTAGTGATATCATTGAGGAGTTGACTTTAGCAAGATTGCCAGACCCTCACTCGGTGCAGTGGCCTCTAGGCTACTTCACATCCAGCAATCCAATTATACGGGTGTTGCTGTGTCTGGGCAGACTATCGGGTCTCTTCAGCTAAAGAATTTTAGAAAGATGTAGATCGCACCTCCATTAAAGCATATCCTTTATTGTTTGACTATTAGAAACATAGGATCAAAGACCGCATAATTGCCTGACACATTTCGGACTACACTAGTCCTTAATCATAGGCTAAATGGTATGTTTTACAAAACCATTTAAATACATAATGATAAAATCACATAACATTTTCTGTCCAATCAAAATACAAAGTCACAAAATAGCAGAAAACTCCTGTACTCAAGCATTTCCCCAAAGGAAAGGGCAAGGCAACTCGTAAATTAAACGGAATAGCCAAAGAATCAGCTAATGACACAAGGGGTAGATTTATCAAAATGTGAGTTTAGAGCTTAGTAAATAAAACCGCATCCATGTTCTGTTCATTCCCATGGGATTTTTAGAATCGTATTTATCAAATGGTGAGTTCT
Source organism: Xenopus petersii (assembly GCA_038501925.1). Classification (NCBI taxonomy): domain Eukaryota; kingdom Metazoa; phylum Chordata; class Amphibia; order Anura; family Pipidae; genus Xenopus; species Xenopus petersii. The sequence continues at coordinate 118,694,541 of CM076678.1, read as the reverse complement.
TTCACCCATTAATAAATACAAAAACATGGATGAGATTTTATTTATTCAGCTCTAAACTCACATTTTGATAAATCTACCCAAATGTGTACTTTCTCCACCATTGGAAAAACACTGGTTGATAAAAATTGTATTCAGCCTCCTTCCCAGCATACAGGCAGAAGGGGGCAGATTTTGCATTTTCTACACCAGCAGAGTAAACACAAAGGGGGTTATTTATCAAGCTCCGAATCTATCTCATTATGTATAAGATAAAAATCTGAGCAACTCCAAATTCCTGAATGGACCTTATTTATCATTCAAAAAAATAGGTTCGGGCAAAAACACGAAAATTTCTGACATTTGCCTGAGAAGTCCGAAGTTTTTGGACTTTTAAGCAAAAACCACACATTTTTCGGACTTTTTGGCCCAAAATCCAGAATTCATCAGATATCGGTACTGACAGCAACGCAAACAAACCCGAAAGCTTTGAGATGCTGGCTTTTCGGATTAAGAGTTTTCATACCATCGGACTTTAATAAATCCCGAAAAATTCGGATTCTTTTTTAGGGTACGAAAAATCCAAATTTTTCGGATTTCGGGTCATTCGGAGCTTAATGAATAACCCCCAACATGTGCCATTAGCCTGGGGGGGGGGGGTTCACTGAATTATATATAATTATAATGTTGATTTATGCCAACTACAATCTTAATGGGCACAGTATGTTTTTTTTTATTCCAAGTTAAAAAGCATTTCCAATCAGGGTTGTTTCCAGTGAATACCAATTGTGCATTTAAAGGTTCACTCATTAATATCAGAGGAACAGGACTTCTGTCTGATGTTCTGTCCTTAATGGCTTGTGACATTTCCTAGAGGAACCATAGCACATAATGCACCGGGCATGGTTTCTTCGCCTAATGCATTATTCATTTAGTTTGTTTAATAAGAAGATGTGGATGCTGGGCTCTCATCCTCCTTTTAACTCCCTTTTTGTTGTTTTTCTGGCTGAAAAAAAAGGCTGCTTCAAAAATATCTTTTTCACCTGTAAATGATCAGTTGGATTGATTGAAAACCAGGCATCCAGATGTACATGTTCCAACACTGGGCCAAGCCATCTCAGCCGCCAATAAACAGAGCTATATATAGACAGAGTGAAGTAATCTGACCAGTCAGACAGAAAAAAAAAACGAAGAAGAAAAGCAGCAATGCTATATTTAGGCACTTCCTTGACACTGCAGTGAATTATGTGACACCAGATATGTATAAGGCCTGCAGGCAAATAACTATAACAATCTTTGTTGTATTCTTTCTGTATGCTTCCCTGCAGCAAAGGATTTGTTAAGCACACTTGGGAGAGATGGAATGCAGGCCTTGCCTTTCGTGAAACAATAGTGTTGTTTTTATATAACTATGTTGGACTTAGTCTGCCCTTCAGCCCATTCAGAAGAAGCCATTTTGATTAACCCTTTCTCTATGAAAGGGCAAGGTACATAAATATAATATTTCTCACTTCTGTTCTAGGCTAGGATTGTTATCAAAGCAGATGAAGCCTCAGTAGTATTGCCATTATATGTTTCCTTGCTTTTCAGTGGGCAGTATCGAAATTATGGATATACCAAATCCACTATATTGGATTTGGCCGGACCCCTGAATCCTTTGTGAAATATTTGGGCCGAATACTGAACCGAATCCGAACCCTAATTTGCATATGCAAATCAGTGAGGGGGAGGGAGAAAGAGAGCCGCATTATTTTAAACATTCAGATTCAGTTCGGCCAGGCACAAGGATGTTGTCAAATCCGAATCTTGCTGAAAACAACCGAATCCGGGCTGAATACTGAATCGAATCCTGGATTTGGTGCATCCCTAATCGAAATGCAAGAATGATTTCTTTTGTACCTGTAGCAGGGCATTTATTGCTTTCAAAGTCATTTGTATTACATGTGTATGAGACATGTTAATATTTTATCTCTCGTGAGGATTCTCCATAGGCAGCTGTAAAGGAATTGTCTGTTAATGGCAGCCGGTGGCTCTAAAAGAATTCTCATATAAGATAAGCATAAATGTCATACACACCTTGTAAGCACAACTATCCAGAAATGGAATGCAAATTGTACAGCAAAAATGTATCTTTGTGTACTTTTCCATCTGCTTATGGCAATGCAAATATGGCGCTTCCTGGCTCAGTGCACTGGAAAGCAGTAGCAGTAGACCAAATAAAGGACACTGCTCAGCTCTCTTTAGCCCCAACCCTTGGCCCTTAGTTTGCAGACCTGAACCTTGCCTGCCCCACTATATATATACTATATAACTGCACACCAACCCCTTGGATGTTGCTCCCAGTGATCTCAAAACAGGTGCTTATTTTTCAGTTCTTGGCTTGGTTGCATAAAAACCAGGTTTACAGCCAAAGAGAGCCTCCTGTAGCCTGCTAGTCTACATATGGTCTACAAAATAGCCAATCACAACCCTTATTTGTACTTCAGGGACTTTTTTTATGCTTGTGCTGCTCCCTTACTATTTTTACATTTCAATGTGGCTCACAGGTAAAAAGATGGGAAACCACAGCTTTAACCTTTTGCTAACCCTGTCCTATCATGGCCCTAGAGTTCTATATTCCAAGTAGAGAAGAAGCACACCACATACTCTCCAATACTCTCTGTCTTTTTTCACTGATGTGATTTACACACTATGGTCAGACATATTCAACAGCCCTCGCCCTCTCGAAAATACCGCTGCCGGAGCTATAGATGATAAAATACTTCCAGGTTGCACTTTTGGCATCCTGTACTTAAGTTATTGATGGCAATATTATTTGTAGTCATATAGTATGATTTGTAATCATAAATTGTAATATGATTTGTACATTATACAACAAACACTGCTTTAGGTTTGCATTTTACTGTTTACATTGTTCACTGATATTGGTGGAATGATTGGCTAGGAATCTTGTTTTCTGCTATAGGAAAATGTTGCTTGGGATGTAGCAGAACAGTTTGTGTGGTCCTATTATGAAATCAGCTATAATTACTTATTTAATTACTCTGAGCTTAAAGAGGTTTTGTCTTCAAAATAAAAAAGAGTCTATTTGCAGATGAAAGCAATATTTCATGCAGTGGTTTTGGGGGGGTGGGGAGTCATCACTTCCTTTGTTTTTTTAGGTAAGGCATTTTTGGGCATTTGTGTTAGGAAAAGTATTTATGTAACTTTGCTTTAAATTTGTGATTTCACATACAGCAGTGGTTGTCTGACTTTTTTATTGCAGCATTTTTTTTGGAACCTCCTAGTTCATAGTGTTTTTTGGGACCCCATAGCAAGTTGAGGCATAATAGCAAAACTTTGCTATATCAACCTGGAGCAGACAGTAAGGGGCACATTTACTAAGCTTGAGTGAAGGATTCGAATATAAAAATCATCGAATTTCAAAGTTTTTTTTGGGTACTTCGACCATCGAATAGGCTACTTCGACCTTCGACTAAGACTTTGATTCGAACGATTCAAACTAAAAATCGTTCAACTATTCGACCATTCGATAGTCGAAGTACTGTCTCTTTAAAAAAAACTTTGACTCCATACTTCTTTAAACCTACCGAGCTACAATGTTAGTCTATGTGGACCTTCCCTTTTCTAAGCTATTTCTGATCGAAGAAAAATTGTTCGGTCGATCGATTAAAATCCTTCGAATCGTTTGATCGAAGTATTTGTGGTAAATCTTACTTCGAAGGTCGAATATCGAGGGTTAATTAACCCTCGATATTCGACCCTTAGTAAATGTGCCCCTAAGTGTTCCATTAGTAAGTAAATCTCACGTTAACTGGCCTTTAATATGGACCCCCACCTGCTGCTCTGGGCCAACTTAGTAAGAGCAATCCTACAGTTTGGGAGCCACATTTAAACATAAAAAATTTTGGGGAGCAATTCAAACATGAAAAAAGTTCCTCAGACCAGACGAAGTGCAATAGGCTCTTTTGGGCATTGCACCTGGTTTTTATGCAATCAAAGTCAGAAATCTAAAAATAAGCTTCTGTTTGAGGCCAGTGAGAGAATAATCAAAGGGCTTAGTGAGCAACATGGTGCTTGCGAGCCACTGGTTAGGGATCACTGACATAGAGGATACATTTTCCTACTCATGTTAAGGACCAAATCGGCCCCTGGCCCAACAATCAGATTATATTAGGAACCTTTTATAGAAACTGTTCACTATACCTCTAGTTCCTCAGTTGTGATAATTGTTACACTGTTATTTTGGATAGTAACAAAATATCCCTTTTAGGGAAGCATTATTTGCTCCTGTATTAAACCTATACCATCTTGCTTTATGCAGGCATAAGCAGCAAGCAGTGGACTCACCACTGCACTGCCACAATAGCATTTATGATTTCACATACCTATTTCATTGTAAGGATCAATAACGGCCATGACTGCAGTATGTAAAATCTCTAATTTGCATATATACTGTATATATGCATTTATTTATGTTTGCAATAAATATACACAGTTCATATACAAAATGCCATAATCTTGCAAACTAGGGTTAGGTGCGAGTGCAAAAGTGTTGAAGGAAGCAAAATGTGTGCCTTTAGATCCCCAGGCCCCACACCCAAATAAAAATGTAATGTAAGGATGTAAGCAGAGGGCCCCTAGTGTCTTGCTTCCACTTGTACACCCAGGCTTGTATGTTCTAAATAATGAGCAAGCTATAGGTGTGCAAGGGGATACCCATGTGGCACCCACTTCTCTGTATTTCACTTTGTGGAACTGCTAAATGCAGGAAGGTTTACCATACAGAGTGAGATATAGATATAGTGCTGGCTAAACCAGTCAGTGCCGTGTTCATGGGGAAAACATTAGGTCTCTGTGCTACAAAATGGAGGTCACAGTCAGACCTGCAACAATTTGCAGAGTGTGTAAAGCGCTAAAAAGTTAGATTGCAGATTTTGCACTTTGCACACTGCGTTAAACTTCGCATATGACCCCTAATAAGCTGGATGTTTCGAAACCTTCCCAGATTTTGAATGCTAACCTTGGCCATGTTCTATCACCATAGTCAACCCTAACTTTAGAGCACTACATTGCTAACCTTGGCCCACAGTCATAGTCATAGGATGCCACAGAAATCTTTTTTGGTCCCACTGTTCGCTATGATATTCATGTATTTCTCTTGTAGGGACAGGCAGAGTTGGATCCTTACTGGAAATATAATAGAAAGCCTAGGTCACTGAAGTAGTATTGGCTCTGAAAATGTTGCAATTTTAAGTAGCATTTGAGACCAATTGAGTCCTAGGGGCAAATTTACTAAAGGGCGAAGTGGCTAACACTATCGAAAATTCACCAGAGTGACGTCATTTTGCCACTTCACCGATTTACTAACGGGTGCTGGCGTAAATTCACTAGCGAAGTGGACCTACTCTAATGCTACCTCGCTCCCTTACGCCAGACGAAGTTGCGCTATGACGAACGGACGTAACTACGCTCATTCACTAACTTGCGGATTTTCATGAACGTTACCTCAGACTTTACTTCGCCACCTCAGACCAGGCGAAGTGCAATAGAGCAGATTGGGATGGTTCAAAGAAAGTTGACATTTTTTCAAAGTTCCAAAAAAAACGCTGGCGTCTTTTACTTTTTATAGGGTGACAGGCTAAAAAAGATTGAATTTTGTTTTTAGGGTACCCTCCTTCCCCCCTACATTTGACACCTAAACTATACTGTGGGCACATGTGTAGGGCATTAGAACACATTTATTAAGGTTCCTTGGCCTTGTGTAGAGTAATGTGTTTTCTGCTACATATACGGCCATTGTACTTTAACTGCACGCCATATGCAAATTTCCGAGTGCTAGCGTAACTTTGAACCACTGATCGTGTGCAACTTCGCAAACGATTGGTAACTTGTGCACAACTTCGGATCTTTGTGAATTTGCGCAGCCCTGGTGAATCTACGCCTGGCAAAGTCAACACTGGCGCATCTTCGGAGGTAAGTAAATTTGCCCCCTAGTGTCTAGTGATATACTGTAACTCTCCAGTCAACCAGAGTGTTACAAAGAATGGAGCTGGTGTAATTCCTCTATTTAGAAAAGGTTTATGGCATTGTCCTTGCTGGTAGTTCTGAGCAAAATCTGACCATCTAAGGAGCAGATGAAACAATATAGAAAATGGTAACATGCATTTGGGGATTAAAAATATGCAGGCTGCTTATACCTTTAGTAGCAAGAAGGTAGTGAATCCCAGGAGGACCTAGGAATACTGCTGCATTCATTAATTATGAGACTGATATTAAAAAGGTTATGAGTAAAAGAACAAACAAGGGTAATTATTCCCCTTAATAAATCAATGATAAAGCAACATCTATGCAGGTTTGGCCTGCAGTACAAAAAAAGTACATGACAAGGGGACTCCTCAATTTGACCCTTGCTCCTTGAGCCATACCACTGAACCTCATTATATATACCTAAATGAAAAAGAGAAAGAGATGGGTATAAAATGGCCACAACATTTAATCACATTTTATCAAATTAATAGGACCTTTATTTAGAAATGTATTTCTCAAAAATGTTGCAAAAATGGATTTATCACACATCCAGAACTCATGTACAACTGTGATTACCATATATATAGGTGAATGTACGTAAACACTGTTTAGAAAACAGACAAATGTACAGGACAAAAGGGTTATGCAGCACTGAAAAGATTATGCAGCCAAGGTCTGGCACATCCAGTGGCGTAACTAGTTGTTACTGGGCCCCATAGCAAATTCAATTTAGGGCCCCAAAATATTTATAAGTTGGCCTATTTTACCAAGATATATTAAAATTGCTAATTAATTAGGGTCTCACTGGGCCCCCTACACTCCTGGGCCCCCCTGCAACCGCAGGGTCTGCTTCCTCTATAGTTACGCCCCTGGGCACATCCTGGTTGAACCCACTTTGCATTCATTCCTGTAAGAATAAAAGTATATTGCATGAACCAGGAAGTGTTCCAGGATTAGAAAGTAAAACTTGGAAGGGTATAATGGAACTAAAAGGATTATTTTGGCACATCCTGGTCAAACTTGCTTTGTAACCTAGGTGCCTCATAATCAATTAGTATTTGTGATGCGGTTACAATTAGTGACGTTTGTTCCAGGATGTTGGTGTTCAGGTATGTAAGTGAAATTATTTCTCAAACCACTGTTGTACTATACAGTTCTGCTCAGAAGAATACAAACCGCATACCTCCCAACATTTTGAAACTAGAAAGAGGGAGAAAAAGATTTGCCGTTCGGAGCTCAGCACATTTTTTGACCATGCCCATTTTTGTGGTCATCCCCCTAATTACCATGTTCATTTTACAAAATTTGGTAGGTTATGAAAATTTTAACACATTTCTGAGTTTTTTATGTGTTACAGTTTTGCTAATGAAGGTGAATTGCCCTTAAAGTTGCAAATCACAGTTTCCCCAAGAGACCCATTTATCTTAAATTGTTACAAGTGTTTCTTTGCTTATCTTAAATTGTTACAAAAGTATCTAACTGCACCTGCCACCTATTCTGGGTTCTCTGCCAAAAGCCAATTAGGTAAGAAACTTTGTATCTTTTTTCTGGCTGTTCAGTGCAGGAAATCGAAGAGATAGTTGGGACATTACAATCTCAGGAATGCTGGGTTGAGCTGTCAAAATAAGGACTGTCCCGCAAAAAATGGGACAGCTGGGAGGAATAATATAGCACTGAGAGTAAATGCACTTGCAAGGTATATATTCTCTTAGAATGTTCCAAAAGAAACCAAATGTTCTGTAAACATAGATATGATTAATATTAGCACTCAAACAGATCCCCTCCATTATTCCCTGTAAAATAAACTGTCAAAAACATTATAACATTAATTGCTATCATATTGCTATATAACCAGTGTTATTTTTCAAGACATAGCCGGGTCATTTGTCAGTAACACATACTTTTTTTCCTATTTAAAGATCTAGAACATTTCAAGTTTGATTTAAAATGTGGATGAAACGGTTATTTTAAGGCAATAGAATGTTTATGTTATACCCAAAATACAGCGATACACAGCAAATGGTGATAGAAAACTGTATTTGCACCCAAAGCACTTTCATTGTTAGATTAAATCCAGCATAAAAGGATAACATTCTGTTTTAGGTTGCTCGGTAAATTTAGCCATAGGAACCAGACAGCAGTTAGATTTGTAAACCTGAGAGTTGCAGAGAAAAATATATATAGAGGTACGGGACCTGTTATTCAGAATGATCAGGACCTGGGGAATAATGGATTCCGTATTCTTCATACTTTAAATCTACTGGAAAATCATGTAAACATGAAATAAACCCAATAGGCTGGTTTTACTTCCAATAAGATTAAATTATATTTTAGCTGGGAAAAGGAAATACATTTTAAAAATCTGGATTATTTGGATAAAATCGAGTCTATGGGAGACAGCCTTTCTGTAATTCTGAGCTTTCTGGGTAACTCTTCTTAGAATATTGCTGTCTACATCATAGTAAAAGTTAATTTTAGGATGGACAATCCCTTTAATGGCTCTTTGTCAGTACAGGTATAGAAATAGTAGGCCCTATGTATAACCTCAAAGGCAGAAAGTTAGGTCTTAGCTATAGCCCCATATTATTAAAAAAATATTGTCACCCAAATTATATAAGTGCAAAAATACTAATTGTTTTTATGTAAAAGAACATGGTGCATTTTGTACTGATTCTGTTCCATAATAATCCGGTATATCAGAAATCTCATCACTATTGTGTTTAAGAAAATATGGTACTGTGCCATGTTAGTGAAGCAGTTACAATTACAAGTGAATGCATAACAAAAGTACAAAATAACAAATGATTCTGCTAATCACCGTGTATTTATGAAAAGAGAGTGGTGAAATAGCTTTTAATTGCTTCTTTGTATTCCAAGAGAATAAACAAACATTGTGGTTACACACTCCCTACAGAAGAAGTTGTCAGATGAGGATGATCTGGTATGTTTACTCCCGCATCTCTGTTTCAGGACAGCTCAGGTAAAGGTAGGGCAAGGAGGAAGATGTGAAGCTGAGGCACTAATACCACGAGAGGCAAAGTTGCAAGATGTAAAATTAGTAGGTGCAAACGTGAGCCCCCTCAGGGCTCATTCCAACATTTTGTTGTGAGCTGTAGAGCATAGCGTTGGTGGATCATAAGGCAGCCTTGTCCTTATTGTCTGCCATAGGGCATGTGGTAAGTACAGGACCCCATTGCCGTCCACATGTGAAGGATGGACAAGTTAGGGGAGTGGTAGAGGGCAGGTGGGAGAACATGTTTGTGCCCCCCCCACTTTCCCCTGATGAATATCGCATGGGCAAACACACCCATCAGGGAAACTAGGGTTTCAACCTTCTGCCTCTACGCAGACCAGGCAGGGGTGGGGTCAGATTGATGACATCAGGAGATGGGGCAGGTGATGGTTCGGGGGTGTATGTGTGATGTCGGGAGCAAGGTTATGACATGGTGATTATAGATAGGCCACAACATTAATTCTAAAGCCATGTCCGGATTTACTTATTGGGAAATCCGGGCAGGCAGTTTTCATCTGGACAGCCCTCCCAAAAACTGGGTGTCACGACCGGCACCCAATACCAGAACAAGTGCCAAGCACCCTGGTCTCGGCTCGGCTTCACCAGTAGTGTGACCACCGTTGGGCTTCGGGAGGAGCCCTCAGCTTACTTGGGTGCCACCTGGACTTAACTATAGGTGCAAGGTGAGATGTTCTGGCTGGCAAAGGGGCACGGCTGTTAGCAAAGTCTTTTGGGCTGAAGGTCACGGTACAAATGGAGCAGTCAAGAGAATCGTCAGAAAGGCAGGGTCGAGGCAGGCAGATATCAAGGATCGTCAGGCAGGCAAGGGTCAAACCGAGTTGTCAATCAAGGGGTTAAGCAGGAAGAGTTGTCGTAGGCAGGCAAAGGTCAGGATACAGAATGCAGAATAGTCAGGAACAGGCTGGGTCAAACAGGGGTAATCAAACAGACAAGATACAGAACAGATCGGATGCACAAGGCTCAGGAACCACTAGAACCAAGTTCTATCACGGGCATCAGTCAGCAGTCTGAATGGGCCTTTTATAGGGCAAGAATTTCACGCCAAAGAACGTGCGTTTTCGCGCCAGAGTGTGCTGGCGCAATCATGCCCGTGCGCCTGCGCCTTTTAGAGGCGCGCAGGCGCCCCGCGCGCTCCCTAAGAGCACTAGTGACGCCAGGAGGAGGAAGGAGAAGGAGCGCAGCAGCATGGCAGCCGTCCATGCCGCCGTACTGCTAGACCACCAGGTATTTTTATTACACTGGGCTGTGTAGGTGAAAGCCTGACAGGTTGTAACCATAAGAGCAATGCAAGTCTTTGCCCTCCATTTTGTACAGCAGACCCTTCTGCAGTAATCTCTAAAGCACAAGGCACGGTGCAATTTGCAGAAAACATGGCCAATTGTGCCCATTTATTTTGCCCCCTGTACTACACTTAATAAATGACATAGACCGACTTTTGGAGGTGGAGTGCCTTTACCCATAACATGGAAGAGAAACTACACCGAGCAGGTATTATGCTTGCAATGGCAGTGGTTTTCAAGAACACTGAATAGCATCGATGGGGCAGCATGGTGCCAAGTGAAAAAAACCCAGGTTGCCATGGTTTTGCACTCTGCGCCAGATCCCATCCTGAGCACTCACAAACATCCTTTCTGGAGGAATACAGCGCTGACTGCATTTAGTAGCACTGTATTTGTATGGGGAATGTCAGGAGAAGCTGTGAAACTGTGAAATTAGAATTAAAAAAAGGAAACGTGTAATACATTTCCCTCTAAGACCACAAATTCAGCTATACATGTCACAATAACAAAGTGGAAGATGATGCTCAGAAAAGTGTCCCATGGTGTTTTTTTTTTACACTTCTCACCTGTGACTGTAAAGCATGGAGGCATGACGGTGTGATGTCCATATCAGATCACAGCACTGTAGCCCTGTTTTCTTTTGCTGTTGTCACAGACCTGTCTTACAGGGCAGGAAATTAATTCCATTGTTCAACTGAAGTGTATCAGCATAAAAATACAATTCTAGTACTGCCACTCTGTTGTTAGTTCTTTTCAGTAAGAAAACTTGAATGAATAATTTGTTTCCAAAAACAAAATGAGTGAAAAGAAAACATTAGATTATTTTAAAGTTTATTTATGTAAAAAAAACTTTGTTAAAAAAAAACATTAGGGGGCTGATTCACTAACTTCGAATTTCTTGAATTTCAAAAGTTTTTTTGGGCTACTTCAACCATCGAATGGGCTACTTCGACCTTCGACTACTACTTCGAATCGAAGGATTCGAAGTAAAAATCGTACGACTATCGAATTGTCGAATAGTCGAAAGTACTGTCTCTTTAAAAAAAACTTCGACCCCCTAGGAAGGTCCCCATAGGCTTGCCTAACTTTTTTTGATCGAAGGATATTCCTTTGATCGTTGTATTAAAATCCTTCGAATCATTCGATTCTAATGATTTTATCGTTCGATCGAAGGAATTATCCTTCGATCGTTCGATCGAACTATCTGCGCTAAATCCTTCGACTTCGATTTTCGAAGTCGAAAGATTTTAATTCCTAGTCGAATATCGAGGGTTAATTAACCCTCGATATTCGACCCTTAGTGAATTGGCCCCTAGGTGTCACATGTTTGGTGAGGCAGGGTGTAAAGTCATTACAGTCCAAAATGGAGTGCAATAAATTGCGTTTTCCCTATGAATACAGTGCTGCTTGTATTCTGCGGTGCTGTATTTAGGAGCAGAACTGGGCAAAGCTGGCCAGGCACCCTATGCAACTAAGCAAGCCACTTCTCCCCCCTCCCATATCCACGCGTGAACGCATGCATGGTTATTCACACAAAAGAGGTACGTGCCCAGTGTCCCCTCACCTTTGCATCCTCTTCTGCCTACCCCTAGTTACAGAGGATTGGACTGGGGAGGTATGCAGGCTTGACTGTGGCTGGTTTTAAAAACTAGATCTGGCAAAACTTAGAGTAAAACTGAGAGAATGAAGAGTGGGGTCCTGGGGTGTGCAAGGCCTGGATTGAGAAGACATCACACATTGGGGAACAACTGAAATGCACAATCCTGCAATGAGTGTAGGAACTGGCACTATGTTTTCCAAACATTTGTTGGGTCAACAATTGCTAGCAGGGAAGCCAATTCACATACAATTGTTCTGTTTACTTAGGATAAGGGTAACACAAGTGTATTCCTGCACCATAGATGCAAAAGTGTTAGAACAGTTACATAAAAAATGCAGAAAACTGGAACTACTGTACAGCAATAATCCAGTAACTGCATCACTCTGATGATTATAGTGCTATTTCAGCGTTGTGATTTTATTGGCTCATTAGCTAAAGTAGACAAAAAAGTGGCAATGTTTCGGGCCTTGCAGGGCTCTTTATCAAGCCTCTTGATTCTCTTGACCTATGGCAGGTTGGACTAATCACTGCTGAGCACCTGATCCGGAAGGATTGTGCACGAGGTTTGAGCGCTCCATTTCTGTGTGGAACTACTGTACAACAAGACACCCACAAAATTTAAAAATCCTCCCAAGCTACTTGCCATTGTAAATAAAAGGTTAATATTAAAACAATATTGCTAATTTACTCTAAAATGAATGTGGGTGTTGAAACCCAATCCTAGATTTAGAACATCAAACACTATTGCTCATAGATGAGAGCACAAAGAAGACCTGCACAGTGCGCCTGCTTTATTTCGTTTTAAAATATTGCATGTATTGAATATTGTAACACCATTGTGATCAGACATCACAAAATCAGGTAGGAGTGTGTCCACTGTTGTTATTACAGCATTAATCCATCTCTGAGAGCTAACTGACAAATTTAAAGGTGGATATATTTCATTAATTCCTAATTCCTACTTAGGACCTGGTAGTAACCCACTGAAGTTGATAGGACACATTCAGGCAAAGGCTTTCTGGCATGAAGAATAGTATAAAATAATGTGCACAAAGCTGTGGCACTCTGATATTTTTTGCTGCTTTTTTCAGCTACCTCTTTTTAAGCCAAGGACACATGATGCAATTTCTCTGCTATATTGAATATTTTAGAAATTTGAAACATTTTCTTCTGACCCTTGACTGCAAATACACTGCATCAGCCCATCAGAAGTGATGGGTGAATCTATCCTGTTTCACAGGAAAACACAATGAAACTCCGGAAAAATTAGTGAAACTGCGTCAATGGCGTCAAAATAATTTTGACGTGTGACAATTTTGTCCAAATGCATTAAAGTCAATGGGCGTCTGAAAAATGTTGTCAAGCGCCAATTTTCAAGCGTGCGCCAATTTTGATGCGCAACATTTTTTTTTTGCCGTGGCAAATTTTCCACCGCAAATTTGCCCATCACTACCCGTCAGTGGAAACACAAAGTGGGTTTTGGTTCAGAAATGATTGCATTTTTACATATTGCCTCAGGCCATTTCATTCATTTCTGTGAGTACAGTATTTTACCAGTGGCAATTCTGATTAACTTCAATAAAAAGATATTTAAAAGGATTCCCCTCACTTTATCAGCTCCAATAAAACATATGCATTTGGGAAAGATGCCATGAAAGGTAATCACTCGTTTTTAATGTCATGTCCAAAGAAAGTCGTATATACAATTCTGTGTTGGATAATCGCCTATATATGAGGTTTATTCAGGTAGTAATGAAAAGTAACCAAAATGGATTTAAGGTTTCATAATTATTGGTGCAAGATTGTTTAATTAACAATGACATATTTCAATCAATGTCCTTTACTGTGACCTGATCTCTCTAAACTTATCCAATATAAATGTATTCACTCATTCAACTAAAGTTCCTCTCACTAGAATATAAAGTGTAAATGAGCGCTGCTGTCCATGACCTTTTCCAACCTGTCTTGTTTCTTCGTATGCCCTCGAGGGTTATGTGAAACATTAAAGGAAATCTAAATTTAATTTGTCTGGCATAACTTGAGAAACATTTTATACGTCTGACTGACAGTTTCCCAGTATAATTAAGCAAGACATTTCTTTTCATTTGAGTGATTCACACGTGAATAACTACCAACATTATACAAATTTTAAGAAGCAATATGAGAATGCCTTGGGAGGATGACTAACAACCTTCTTAGGAACTTTATTGACATCTGAACTCGGCGGCTTGGGTGTTATTGCTGCTAAATGAAACAAATCTTAAATATGAGATCTTGATCAATGGAAAGGATTGCTCAGTGTACCATGCCAATAACTAGTAACTGGGAGCTGGTCTGGTGACACATCTTTGTGAGTTTACACAGATAAAAAGGGAAGGTTTAGACATAGAAAGACACAGATATCTGTTTGCTTCTTCCTGGACGCTTTATTGGATTTCATTATGTTTTAAGGGACCATACCTTACATATGAGAGCTTCCCTCAATTCAATTCATTACGAGAATAAGTTGTCTGGCATTCTGTGTTCAGAGTTGTCATCAATGTGCACTGATTTTTCTGCAGCCTTGTAGCACAGAGTTTCCATCAGTGCCTGTTTCCCAGGGACCATGGTTTCTGGGGGTGAAATTGGACTCAAAAAGTGTCCCGTCTGCAGCTGTGGCTCATAATGTCTCTATGTTTTGGCTCACTTGCTATATGGCAGCTGCTTTTGTGCTGATAATGGCATTGTTGAGAGCAGAATTAGAGTATAATACTCTTGCAAGTTTACCTTATGTTTTTCATTTCATGGAACCTTGTAGGAAAGTCGTGCGGTCGCTGCAAATAAACACCCTTGCGTTATTCGAATTTACGCCATTTTGCTAAATTTTGGAAATGTGAAAAGAGGCAGAGTTGTGCAACATATTTCGCCCGTAGAACTGTTATAGTTCCAGGATTTTAGCATGAATATCTGGTAACCTTAATGTGGCATTTCTACACAATAAAGTTTGCACTTGCTGAAAAATATATTTTTATAAATTAAAATCATGTGCATAATGTTATTTAATAGGCCTCTACCTAAACGAATAATTTTCATGTTATTTCACATGTTGAAAACAATCCAGTCTAGTCTAGTCGGTTATGTAACTCACCACATGCAATGCAGAAAATCCTCCCTCTCTCAAAGGAAAACTAAATCCCCACACAGATGAACCTATGTGTAGAAATATACTGTTACAATGATTTAAAATATGGTTAAGTTGCTCTGTTCATAAAGGAATCATTGACTTGGAAATGTAATGAAAATGATGCATGTAAAACAAATATGTATTGTTGAGGACAAAAATGTGCATTCTGCAAAGTAATAAGGACAGATTCACTAAACGGCGATGTCGCTAGCGACTATTCCCCAGAAATCTAATCGGAACATTGCCAATTCACTAACAGGCGTAGAGGACAATTCGCTAGTGAATGAAACCATCGCTATTGTTCGATCGCACCCTATCGCCAAGTGAGTTTTCACTCTGGCGAATGGTCGTTACTCCACAAATTCACTAAGATGCCAATTTTACTGAACGTTACCTCTTTCACCAGAGATTACTTCTCCACCTCAGATCAGGTGAAGTGATAAAACAAAGCTACATCCTCCTCAATCTTCTGTCAGTGACATCATATCCTGTATGCCAGAAATGCATTAAAGTTGTAAAAAACACTGGCGACATTTCTTTTTTTAAAGCGGGATTGCCTACAAAAGTCCGAACTATTAGATTTATGTGTGAACAATTTTTTAAAACTAATTTGAGGGGCATGAAACATATTTTAAGGGTGGGCTCATGTGTAGGGCATGAGAGGATTTCTTCTGTCTTTATTTTGGCTCATTGGACATGTGTTTGAAAAAGTTACTACTTCAAGCATTTGCACCAACATTATAATAAACATGGCCGTATGACTTTTAGGTACCCACCCTATTCAAATTAACCTAAGCATAAAAGTGCTAGCGACGTTTCACTAGGCAGAAATGAACGCTAACGAAATGCTCGCCCAGCCGAAGTAAGGCTAGTGAAAATTCGCCAGCGTTCGGCTGCTGAGACCCAACTTCGCATTTTGGTGAATTAGCGTAGTGGTAACGAATTTGCACCTGTTGAAGTGGCATGGAATTTGCAATTTGGCAAATCGGTCGCTGACGAAAAATTGCTCCATAGTCTGTAAATTTGCCCCATAGTCTGTTTTATCGGATCGGGGAAAAACGTTATTATACCGAGCGAAAATCAGAATCGTATGATTTTTTTCTGAATAGTTGGATTTTCAGGGCTAATTCCAGTACAGACCACAGAAATTTCCAGATAGGATAGGCACCTCTCCCATTGACTTATATATTACCGTGGTAGGTTTGACATGACGGATTTTCTGATTCAGACCTTTTGCAGCCTCTGGGGTTTTATTTACTAAAAATTTGGATTCTATAGTAAAAAAAAAAACCTCACTTTTTTGAGTTTTTGTCATTCGGACTTTAATAAATAACTCCCTTATTGTACTGCGAGTTTAAATTGCACATAAAATCTGTGTCTACAAAGTGCATTGATGTTGCTACTAGTTTTTTTTATACTGTTTTCTTCAGACAAAGTCGTTTTTTCTGTTGCAGGTCAAACAAGAAAAAGATCTGATTCTTATATAGATGAGGGCCAGTGTCCTTCCTGTGTAGTGAGCAGCCAGTGGGATATCAGTAGGCATCACTATTACTGCAGAGTGTGCTGACCTTATATGCTCTGCATTGACAGAAACGCTTACTCATTTCCCACTGGCTGGACAAGAATGCTGCTAATGGCGAAGTGTCTTGCTTTGATTTGTCGTAGCTAAATTCTTTTGCCTATGGATCCCTTTTAAAATTATTTAAAGTATATAATTGTTATATGTTCATGTGAAAGCAGAACGCTAGGAAGATGATCCTTTCTGATCTAATTCATGTCGCTTTATATTTATAACACACAAAGTTTCCCAAGCTGTGATATCCATCTGTAGCTTCACCACATTTTCATGGCAAATTATATCTCGGAGGAAGATAAAGCATTCAGAATATCATACAACAGCAAAAACAAGACTTCTTCTCCTTCTCAATGAAAACACAGCAAAGACTTGAATAAGGTCTTTGATGAGACGTTTATGAGAACTGCCTGGGGATGGTACACGTGTTCATTGCTGTACATATAACAAACACTTTGTCAAATGTAGAGGAAATGTACACAATGTCCCTGGCCTGGAACCATTTCTAATAACATCTTCACTGGAATTTGGGTTCTGGGGAAAAAATGTTAAAGGGGACCCGTCACCCAAAAAAAATGATTCAAAATCCAATTTTATCACATTGGTCAAGCAAAATGAACTTTAATTACACTTTATAAATTATTTGAATCTTGTTTCCTTCAGTCTGGGAATTCATAATTATAACAAGCAGGCAGGAGCCATTTTGTGGACACTGTTATTAAGGCAAGCCTTGCATCATCTCAGAATCTTGTTTGTGAACCAGAATGGGGGACCTGATGTCCATCCCCATGCACTGGCTACAGAATTAAATGGTAAAGAGAACAGAGGGAATATGTGGAGAGCAGTGACATCTAGGAAGTGCTAAATGGAAAGTGAAAGTAATTGTCTGCCCCGCCTCTATGCCCAGGGCATAGAGGCGTGGCAGACAATATTTGATTGACAGCTGAGATTTTTAAATGAGCTTACAACAGCTATGAATGCTTTAATAAAAAATAGAAATTGGATTTCATGTTTAATTTGAAAAGGACTTTAATTATACAGATTTGTGTGTCTGGGTGACAGGTCCACTTTAAGATGCAAATTAAATTAATAGTTGTACAAATTATAACCAAAATATTTCCTGAACAATTGTTTCTAACCTAAATTACTGAGTTATTTACATGTAAGCATGGGATATATATGCATTACATATATACTGTATGTATATAATCACATACAGTATGATGCTGGCAATCAGTATAATTCAGTTTAGAAGGCCTGGATGCAGTAGCATAATAGAGGACCCACACTCACAGATCTTATTAATGTTAAAGCAGTGCTGAGCATGCTTAAATGGTACCTGTTACCCAGATATAAAAAGACGTATACAAAGGGGCAGATTTACTAAGCTCGAGTGAATAATTCGAATGACAAAATATTCGAATTTCAAAGTAATTTTTTTGGTACAATGACCATCGAATTGGTAGAATAAAAATCCTTCGATCGATCGCTTAAAATCGTTCGAATCGTTCGATGCAAAGAATTTTGTCATTTGATCGAACGATTTTTGCACTAAAATCCTTTGAAAACGATCTTCGAATTCGAAGGATTTTACTTCGAAGATCGAATTTGAGGGTTTTTTAACCCTCGAAATTCGACCTTTGATAAATCTGCCCCAAAAAGTCATCAGTATAATTCAGTTTAGAAGGCCTGGATGCAGTAACATAATAGAGGATAAAGCAGAGCTGAGCATGCTTAAATGGGACCTGTTACCCAGATATAAAAAGACGTATACAAAGGGGCAGGTTTACTAAGCTCGAGTGAATAATTCAAATGACAAAATATTCGAATTTCAAAGTAATTTTTTGGGTACTTCAACCATCGAATTGGTCAAATTCGATCGAATCGAATGATTTGAACCATTCAAAGTAAAGATCGTTCTACCATTTGATAATCTAAGTACTGTCTCTTTACAAAAAACTTCGACTTCATACTTCGCCACTTTAAACCTACCGAAGTCCAATGTTAGCCTATGGGGACCTTCCCCAGCACGTTTCTAATTTTTTTGGGTCGAATGAAAATCCTTGATCGATCTCTTAAAATCGTTCGATCCAAAGGATTTTATCGTTCGATCGAACGATTTTTATTCGATCAAAGCTTTTTCGCTACAATCCTTCGAAAACTATATTCAAATTCAAAGGACCCTTGATAAATCTGCCCCAAAAAGTGCTTTTCATATTCAACACAAAACCCACATTTTATTTTTATTAAGACATCCATACCTGTTATAAAAGCATTTAAAAATCTTAGCTGTCAATCATTTATTGCCTGCCCCTCCTCTTAGGAGGCCCTTTATGACATTGGTGTTGCACGCAATTGGCTGTTGAGAAATTTGGGGACCACAATTGCACTTGTGCATGTACAAGAGCTCTATCAATTTTTCAGTTTTGAAACTCACTTTTCCTGTAGATATGTTGTTTAGGAGGCAGATTTATCAACGGTCGAATTTCTGGTTTATGGGAGTTTCTAAAAACTCCAATATATTTCGAGAGAAAAAAAATGACCAATTGAATTTTATTAAAAAATTTTAATTGTTTAAATTTGGGTGAATAGGATTGACCAGCAAACTCGAATCCAATTAGATCAAATTTGATTTGAGTTTTTTTTTTAAAAAAAAATATATATATAAATTCAATTTTCAAAAGTCCACCAAACTACTCCAAATTGATTGTAGGAGGTCCCCTATAGGCTAAAAAACCAATTTGGCAGGTTTTAGATGGCAAATAGTCAAATTCGATTTCTTATAGGGACAGTATATAATACATTTTGAAATTCAAATTTTAATTTTTTTTTTCAAACTCAAATCGAATCTGCCCCATCATATTTCGAATTGAAAAACTTCAAAATTCGAATTCAAAAAGACCAACCAAAATGAAGTAGAAGTTTTTTTTTTTGTTTTTTCTATTGAATAGGTCCATATTCGCCAAATTCGAATTACACAAATCGAAGGAATAGTGCATTTGATTGAAATTCCCTAAAAAACTTTGATTTTTCAAAGTCCGCCAATTGACTCCAAATAGGTTCTAGGAGGTCTAGAAGGCTAAAACAGCAAATCGGCAGTTTTTAGATGGCGAATGGTCGAAGCTGAATTTTTAAAGAGACAGTATATCATAAATTACTATATTGGAATTTTTGCATTTTTTTCAAATTAGAAACGAATTTGGACTATTCCCTAGTCGAAGTACACAAAAAATAACTCGAAATTCACATTTTTTCATTTGCAAACTCACCTTGATCTTTGATAAATCTGCCCCTAAGTGTTCTTTGACTATTTCATATGTGCTATGTATTCTATAGTATTGCCATCAAATTCAGTTTTTCAGATTAAATGGATTTTGAAGGTCACATGGTGTAGCAAATTGCAAGCAGGCTCTAGCTACACTTATATTTAATGTTATTAATCTTTTTTATTAACCAAATTAACATTATTTAAAATGTGCTAAGACCTTGCCCGAAGAAGTATGATATAAATATCCAGATCTTCTTCAGACACTTTTCAAATTACCTTCAATTTGTTCATTGCTCAAACACTGTTGTTTTTTTTACAATATACTCGGAATGCAGATAAGATGAATGCTATTGTATGCTTAATCTGACAAACTGGAATGACAGAGTTTTTACAACACTGTGTATTTTTAGAATTGTCAATTATCTTTGAACATCTTTTAAACTTATGCTGCAACAGGTGCACGAGGGACATAGCAGTCTGACATTTTTTTTAAAAGAATGGTCTGTTCTTTCTTGGTAATTTACTCAACTGTTGGCAGTAAATAAAAAGAATTTCAAGAACACTGAAACAGTTTGTTTTCCTTAGAACAAGATAATAATTCCTGTGAATTCAATGTTTAAGAAAAGTAAAATAAATCTTAAATCTGGAAAAAAAATATTATGTATTATTATTTATTATTATTGAGTGTTGGCCTTATATATCCAATCTGGTTTAACAGTTAATTGTCTGGTACAAAACTTAACAAACACAGAAGTAGCTATTTTACTACAGCCTCCATTTCATATGTAAAATACTGTATATGTACAGGTATGGGACCTGTTATCCAGAATTCTCGGGACCTGAGGTTTTCTGGATAAGGGGTATTTCTGTAATTTGGATTTTCTTATAATAAGACTTCTAAAAAATAATTTAAACATTACTCAGTAGGATTGTTTTGTACCTGTAAGAATTAATTATATAGTATCTTAGTTTGGATCAAATACAAGGTACTGTTTCATTATTACAGAGAAAAAAGAAACCTTTTTCAAATATTGAAATTATTTGATTAAAATGCAGTCTATGTTACACAACCTTCTAGATAACGGGTTTCTGAATAAAGGTTGCTTTATTCAGAAACCTGTCATCTTGGAATACCGGAATTACAGGAAGGTTATCTGCCATAGACTCCATTTTATTGAATAAAAATTTTCTTCCTCCATCATCTCTCCAATTTAAACAGTGAAAGCAAATAAACAGTAGATTTTTTTGGGGTTATTATCATTTTATATAGTTTATAATAGACATGCTGCAGGAAATGTTTCACGCAAAGTATTTTCCAAGAACCCCATTTTAAAATACTGTATATCGTTGAAACAGTGATCTAGATGACACTAGTGCCTTGTGTCTGTCGCCTCTAATATTCTTGTATTGTGCGGTGTTGAAGAATAATCCTTCTTCTCGATCACAATAGATAGTTACATAGTTACATAGTTAAATTGGGTTGAAAAAAGACAAAGTCCATCAAGTTCAACCCCTCCAAATGAAAACCCAGCATCCATACATACACCCCTCTACTTTTAATTAAATTCTATATACCCATACTAACTATAGAGCTTAGTATCACAATAGCCTTTGATATTATGTCTGTCCAAAAAATCATCCAAGCCATCCTTAAAGGCATTAACTGAATCAGCCATCACAACAGATGCAGTTCTTTAGTGGAAGTCCACTGAACAGAGGACTCAGTCCATCTGCTACTGGTTTTCCAGCAGACCTGGTCGGCGCGCTGACCGATATTCAAGTCTTCTGCTGATATTGGTCAGCTTGTCTCCCACAACACATGTACAATTAGTTTTGTATGATATTATTGGTGCGTCTATGGCCACCGCAACAACTGAGACAGTTGAAAGCTGCTCCTATTCTACTGAATGGGAATATCAAAAGTTATGGCTACTGGATTGTTCACCTCCCATAATACACAATATGATGTGCCACACTCCATGTGATCCGCAGTTCAGCGATGACCGAATCATCCAACGGAATCGCTACTAATTGCTTTGAAAAACGGCTTTTATTTACACACAATATGGGGCAGATTTACTAAGCCTCGGGTGAATATTCGAATTTCAAAAAGTTCGAATTTTGAAGTATACTTCAACCATCGCATAGGCTACTTCGACCATCGAATTGAACTTCGATTCGAGTGATTCGAATAAAAAATCGTTCGACTATTCGACCATTCTATAGTCGAAGTACTGTCTCTTTAAAAATCCTTCGAATTCAATACTTCGCCAAGTTAAACCTACTGAATTGCATTATGCGCCTATGGGGACCTTCTACAAGCATTTTCTAAGTTTGTGGCATCGAATAAAAATCCTTCTATCAATAGCTGAAAATCGCTCAAATCGTTCTATTTTTATTCGATCGATCGAATACTTATTTTGAAACTAAATCCTTAGAATCCATTATTCGAATTCAAAGGACTTCGATTCAATGGTCGAATTCGAGGGTTTAACCCCTCGAAATTCGACCCTTGATAAATACCCCCTATGTGTGTAAATATTGACCAACTGCCGATGTAATCACATATTGTGTGTAAAAAAAACCTGTTTTTCAAAGCAATTAGTAGCGATTCCGTTGGATGATTCGGTCAGCGCTGAACTGCGGGTCACATGGAGTGTTGCAAGTTCTGGATTGAAGTTGCCGGGTTACCGCGGGAGCAGCAGCCGACAGGGATACGCTACACAGCAAGAGGGTGAGCTCCGCTTATTTTCCAACCCTTACTATTGTGGGATAATGTGCCACAAGCTATGCTCTTCCTATTCAGTAGTATAGGAATGAGCTGGCAGGTGTTCAGGATGTTTGGCTCAGATCTTCCAGAGAAAACTGTGGCAATTAAAACACAAATATGTGTGCCATTCATTTAAAGTGCACACATTCAAACACACACACATTTATTACATGAATAAAATAAAACAACCACACACATTATTATTCTTATATATTTTTACAATACTACTAGAAAAGTATATTTTTATGAAAATGGTTTATATAGATGAAGCAGTATTTTATATATGGGCTGCTTTTTGCAACAAATTATTAGAGACCTGCAATGGTCAGGGGTATAGTATCTATTTAACCAAGACTTTACTTTACTTTAACACTAAAGTGTTGTATTCAATTCTGCAGAAAATCACTGATGGGGACCTGTTATCCAGAATGCTCGGGACCTGGAGTTTTCCTGTTAACGGATTAATTTAGATCTTCATACCTAAGTCTACTAGAAAATCATGTAACATAGTAACATAGTAACATAGTAAGTAAGGTTGAAAAAAGACACATGTCCATCGAGTTCAACCTTTTTTTTTTTTTTTTTTATTAACTACCTATCTGCCAGTTGATCCAGAGGAAGGCAAAAAACCCATCTGAAGCCTCTCCAATTTGCCTTAGAGGGGGAAAAATTCCTTCCTGACTCCAAAATGGCAATCGGACTAGTCCCTGGATCAACTTGGACTATGAGCTATTTCCCATAACCCTGTATTCCCTTACTTGCTAAAAAGCCATCCAACCCCTTCTTAAAGCTATCTAATGTATCAGCCTGTACAACTGATTCAGGGAGAGAATTCCACATCTTCACAGCTCTCACTGTAAAAAACCCCTTCCCAATATTTAGGCGGAACCTCTTTTCTTCTAATCGGAATGGGTGACCTTGTGTCAGCTGGAAAGACCTACTGGTAAATAAAGCATTAGAGAGATTATTATATGATCCCCTTATATATTTATACATAGTCATCATTTCACCCCTTAAGCTCCTCTTCTCCAGCGTGAACATCCCCAATTTGGCCAGTCTTTCCTCATAGCTAAGATTTTCAATACCTTTTACCAGCTTAGTTGCCCTTCTCTGTACCCTCTCTAATACAATAATGTCCTGTTTGAGTGATGGAGACCAAAACTGTACGGCATATTCTAGATGGGGCCTTACAAGTGCTCTATACAGTGGAAGAATGACCCCCTCCTCCCTTGACTCTATGCCCCTTTTAATACAGCTCAAGACCTTATTTGCCCTTGATGCTGCTGACTGGCATTGCTTGCTAAACAGTAAATAGTAAACAGTAAATGAACCCAATAGGCTGGTTTTGCCTTCATTATGGATTCATTATATCTTAGTTGCGATAAAGTACAAGGTACTGTTTTATTATTACTGAGAAAAAGGAAATCATTTTTAAAAATTTTGATTATTTGGATTAAATGGAGTATATGGGAGATGGGCATTCTGGATAATGGGTTTCCGGATAACGGATCCCATAGCATACAAGAATCTCTTTTTCTGTCCGAAATACTCTGCGGATTTCTTCTATAAGAAATTCACTAAAAGATGTACAGTAGAAGCAGGGGAGGGCCCAATAGTGTAAAACACTTCTTTATTGAAAAGCTTATTTTTTCCCAAATGATATTTATATCTTATAATTTATCTTATAATATTTGTCTTATAGTTATTCTAATGAATTATTATGCATAATGAAACACATTGTTATTATTTACACACTTTAAATAAACATTGGCCTTGCCAATAAATTAATTTCCTACAAATTGCCCATCAGACCTGATATCACCTAAGCACCTAGTAAAGGTGCCTGTATATTTGTGGGAGACAGAAATATATCCCACCCCTTGCTACAGTGCATCGGATAAGGTGCATATTGACTCATATTAAATATTTGGAATAGGCATGTACACATTGAGCAAATGTTAATTTTAACAGGGTGTTTCATTTACATAGCTTTAAATCAATGTTGAAACAAGGGATAAGAATAAATTGCTCATGTATTCTGTGAGCTAAGCTTGGCATTACATCGCTTAACTGTCTAGTGACAATTGCCAACAGGGCATTGGTATTTTATTGACTTACTGGATTATTTTAAAAGATTTATGACTTGTCTACATGCTTTGTCTATTGTGACATTTTCCATTACATTACTGAACTGTATTAAGGAAATGAACATTGAATTGTGTGTCTGTTTAGTGAGGTGATGAGGATGTGCTGCTGCAGGAAGTTTACAGGATAAGGGAAGGAAATAAGATCAAATGTCAGGCTTTGTAACAGGAAGTGTATTGTATAAGGTCTTATACCTTTGGCCTTTTTTCATTATGTAATAATAATAAAAATGTATTTCACTCTAGTACTGAGGTTAAGACAATGAGGACTGGGTTTGTATATTTAAGCATAATAAATTCCATAAGGGGGCCATAGTTACTTTGATTATATAATAATTTAGAACTGGAAATTACATTGTGTTGTCAGAAATGGTGGACAGAACCAACCAATAGCTATTATTAGTGATGAGCGAATAAATTCTCCAGGAGCGAATTTGTGGCGAATTTCTTAGTTTTGGCGAATAAAGTCTTCTGCAGCAAAAAATTCACAGTTGAAAATTCGCTGGCATCAAAAAATTTTGGACGTGCGCCGGAAAAGTCGCTTGCGTCAAAACCGTTGCGCGTCAACATTATTCGGACGGCCATTAACTTTAACGCCAGTGTCAAAATTGACACAAGCATCAGAATTGACAAGGGCATCAAAACTTACGCGGGCGTAAAAAAGATTTTTTTTTTGCCGAAGTGATCCGGGACAAATTCGCCCATCACTAGCCATTATTAAATTTCCTTATCACCAGGTATATAAATGCTTGTTCTTTTGTATGTGGATGTAATCTGAGCCTAGTGAAGCCCAGTACAAATAGTTTTTCCTTTGATACTTAGCTATTTCTTTTTTATTCTATAAATAATGAAGAGCTAATTCCAGAGCTACACATGTATTCATTAATACTACTGATACAGATTAGGTGATAAAAGTATGTATACAAACCAGTATAAAGACTGAAAATTAATCAGATTTCTATAAAACCAATAACTGCCATTTAAAGAAAAACTACAGTAAACTGTGTATATTTAATATGAGCCAACCAAAATGCCTGGTAATAAGGCTTCTCGCAATACAATCAGAACTAGTGCATCAGTTTGCAAAATTAGATTTTTGCCCTCCTTATGCAAACACCAATTAATATGCCTGACACAGTGTGAGTGCAAAAAAGGTTGCAATCTGCCATTTTATTTGCACCATATCTACTATGTGGGGCATTACTGCAGGACTCTGAGTCCAGAGGTTAAATAAATGTAGGATTTCCACCTGTCCAATTGACCCAAACTGCCCAGTTTTTTATGGGCTGCCCGAGTCAAAACTGCCTGCCCCAGTTTTCCTGATTATGAAAACCGGGCAGAATTCCCTATGTTCATAGCCCTGCCCCTGACATCACAACCCGCCCCTGACACATCATGGCTCTGCCCCATTACAACACGTCCCCACCCCCTGCCCGGAATCTGATAAAGCAACCCGAAGTAAATTACCTCTTGTGACCACTAATTTTTAAAAAATTACATTTTCTCAAAGCTACTCCAATTAATAAGACTCAAGACTTTTTTTTTTTAAAGCACAACATTTGTGACATCACAACACATTCCGGAAACAAGTGGATATTCCTATTTAAATAATGACAATTTGTGAACAAAAATTAACCAGTTTCAATTGATAAATCAATAGTAAATCCATTCCGTAGAACCCAAATGCACCCATTAGAAACCTACTTTTTTCAAGCTTCTTTGCTCACAAAATTTTTTACATAAATGTGCTAAAATGAACAAAATATGAAAAGTGGAGCTCAAAATTTCTGACTGATAAACTCTTAAATTTTGATAAATGTGCCCTGAAGTGTTTTGATATCAGAATTACTACAACCAGTAACCTCCAGAAACCTTTTAGAATAACTCGTCTTCAAATGAATCACAAACAGATGTAATTATCTGATAATTACGAAAACATTTCTTTTGAATATTCCTCTCTCTTTTTAAAATCGATTCTGACTTATTACAGTCCGAATTTATCACAATATTTTCTGCTACAAACTCTGATCAAATCGGCTCTTGGTTTTTTACGCTTATTTATTATTACATTTTCCCGAAAATTTGCTTTGCGGGAAAAAATCCGATTTTCATGATTTTTTTCGGATTTTACCATCCAATTTTCATGATTTTCAAAATTTTTTCAGAATTTTCACCCGAAAACTCTGAACCCCGCGCCCATCAAAAAATCATTGGGACTTCTCCCATTGATTTATATGCAACCTTGACAGGTCTTAGATGCTGGATTTTCAGATTTGGACTTTTCCATCCTCGGAGTTTAATAAATTCCAAAAATTTGGGATTTTTTAAAAGTCAGATTTTTATTAAAAAAAAATCACAAATTTTTCGTGATTTTTGCATTCGGAGTTGAATACTGTGCAACATAATGTCGGCTTCAGTGTAAGTGCACCCATGTTTACTTTGCATCCTCTCTGGAAACTGATAAATTCTCTTCATCTATCTAGAGTTTGGAAAATAACAAATTATTTATCACACTAGAGTGTTAAGTTCCAATATGGAAAAACAATGCCCGAATCCTTTCTTACCAAATGTGATACATACTGTATAGTAGTGCTCAGTGCTGCTGAAGAACAGCTGTGTGAACCAATACACTGTAGGAAATGAATGTGTTTGACTGCTCAGTCTGATAAACTGCCACCTTTACCAGCTTTGATACATCTGTCAATTAATTTAAACTTTCCTGACTGACAGGAAAATGCTCTTGGGTTTTGAGAAATCCAAACACAGATTAAACTTCTGGGAATCCTTCTGAATCATTGATATATCAGCTTTAAGCTGACCATACATTAAAGCATCAACTTGGGGCAAGATGACCAATGTTGGGTGATATAGAGGGGAATTTAGTCTATTGGAGAGAGGACCACATCAATTAACCAATGCAGTCCTCAATCCGACGGGAAAATGAAACCAGAAATTGGTCGGCAAGGGCCTTTTGGAAGGCCACATAGTCAGGCCATTAAGCTGCCAATATAGTCTGTGGCAGTTTTTCACAGCACCTCTATGGCCGTCTTTAGTCTTTGTAAACTAGTCTACTAAAGTAATAAAGTGGTTGCTCAACTGAAGATGTTTAATGAAATATCCAAATATAATAATAAAGACTTCGGTTCTCCTGTTAGAGGTCATCAATGCAGATTATTATTTTGGGTCAGCAAATAAGAACCACTAGGCACGTAACTTTATATATGATGACAGTCTTCATAATTCAGATTTTGCTGGCTGCTGACCTATTAGAGAAGCATGGCACATGGTACATGCAAGTTGTATAAAACAGGACTGACACAATTCCATTTGCTAGTTACTATTTTTTTTTTTTATTTTTGCTTTGTGAAGAGCTACAGATTTATTAACACAAGTGAGAGGAAGGAAGATATGGCAAATGGATAAATATTGACTGATTCAATTATTGAATGCTTTGAGTAATGGATTCTAGGTAAAAAAACCATCAAAATAACACATGATGGGCTAAAATGGTTAAGAGATTTACCAGCCGTAATGATTTCTAAAGCAGAAAGAACAACAAATATCGTGTGCTGGTAATTCTTGGAACTTTTTAAGCTAATGTGTACACTGAGTTTTAATAAACCACAGATAAACTGCTGTAGAGGTTGTACCGTCTTCATTTGAACAGTGATAGTGGCTACTCAAGGCTTCTTTTAAATGTGGAACAGTCTTTGCATGGATTACATTAATGTGCTATGATATTTTTTTTTATCAAGAATGAAAAGGTATATGATTTCATAATATCAATAATATCATATACTGTACCTATACAGTACTGCATATCCTAGTTGTGTTTTATAAAGAAAGTTACACTTACCTGAAATATATGAGAAAATGATCTTCCAGTAGGAATCCACCATAGTGGTTAAAAAAAGGACCAAAAATTTTTACAGAGAGCTAACAATGTTTTTTTGAAGCTTATTTTGAGAATCACTGATTGATATTATGATTTAAGGCCAGATTGAGTACAGTGAAAAAAAAAAAGTATCGGATGATTGATCACATGAAAACTTCACCAAAGTCTATGGGAAACTATGGAATTGAATTAGAAGGGAAGTCTATCACTTTGAATTAAACCTAACTCTTAAAGGGGTGGTTCACCTTTATATTCATTTTAGTATGTTATAGAAGGCCTGTTCTAAGCAACTTTTCTTTGTTACTTATTTTTTCTATAGTTTTTTAATTATTTGCTTTCTTCTTCGGACTACCGCTTTCAAACGGGAGTCATCGACCCCATCTAAACACTCATACTTTGTAAGAGTACAAATGTATTTTTATTGCTACTTTATATTCCTCATATTCCAGTCTTCAAATCAATGCATGGTTGCTAGGGTAATTTGCACCCTAATTCTGCAACCAAATGCAGAATTTTGAAAAATATTAAAAATTCATTGAAAGCATTTTTAAAACTCAAATTTGTGAGGTTTATCAATTGAAAATGAACTGATTCGTCATCTTAAACTTGGAGAGCTTCCATTAAAGTAATCAGGAGGTCTCTTTTCAACATTCAAGCTATTTTGTCAAGCTTTTTTTTTAATAAGTCAAATTTAAAAAAAATTGTGTAATATGTTTTTTTGGCAATCAAGTTTTTCTCCATAAAGTAAATGAGCTTTCTGATCTAAAGGTGTTTTTTTGTAAGTATACTAGTGATAGTGAAAAAAAAATGATTACTTTTTTTTGAGAATTTTGAAGAAAACTGAATTTGAAAATTAGTAGATTGGCATCCTCATATCAAGCGAAACCACGGTACCACTTCATTAAAATGATTTTTATTGTAATCTGGGGATTACTATACTCTGCCCTCTGTAGAAATGCAAATTTTTCAAATGCAAATATTGACGTAAACCTGGATATTTCATCCAAATTAACATCTACTGGAGTAGAGCCTCTACCTTGCTTTTCTCCAGTGTAAGACAGAAGGAAACAGAATTAATGCGCTGCACAATATGCTGAGCTCTAAAAATACATGTTACTAATAATAAAATAATGTCTTATAATTAATGTTTAATTAAACTGAAAGCAGGAGAGAGAAATGGAATGGGCAATCACAAATGTATCACACTCAACCTTGTGTGTGTTTGCACCTTTTACAAGAAGTAGGCTTATACTGGGTGTAGGTTTGTATGAAGTGAGTTGAGACTGAGTAAAAAGCTTATAAGTTTGAGGATAAATCTGTACATAGGCAGGACAGGACATTGTTTCATTCACTGCAGAATACCATAATTGAGTTAATTTAGAAAACATGTTAATCCAGTGGAACTAAAAGAAGTTGGCCAACAATACCAAATCAACCTATTTCAACCTATTTCCAAAGACACGGCTATCTGATTTCTATTTTTAGAATATCTGTTAAATAGAAGCACGTGATTCTAGTAAAATTTAAATAGAAAACATGTTTATTTTTGGGGCTGTTAACATTCATTATGTCTGAAATGTTCCACTTGTATGTTTTAATTGCAATAAACAGACGTAGGAGTGCAGACAGCTATTAAATAATATGACCTATGCCGGAGCAGCACATTGTTCCTTTCCAAAAAAACAGAAGAGCTAAGTCTGCTTTTTAAATACACTATTCCAAATTACACTCTTTTAGGAAGGACATCCAAGAAGCTCCATGGGTCTCTAACAAATAGGGGAAGCAGTTGATTTGTCTTCTGTTTTTCCTCAAACACAAAGCCAGATGGACAGAAAAAAACAGAGCTGGGCACAGTAACACTGCCAGTATTTCCCATGAGCATGTTAAATACTTTATTAACTCCAAAGGACAAATTACAAGCAATCACAAGTGTTTAAATGCAGCAAGTAAACTGTTTGAAAATAACTTTCTTTCTCTAAACTACCGCCTCAAGGTTGTAACAATTAGTTGCTCTGCTAATAGAAAGGAGCAAAAATGCCAGAGAAGGAAAATTGCAGGTAAAATACAGATTGTGCTTATGTGAAAGGTTTTACTTGCAGGACTTCAGGTGATCTGGATCTGGAATCACAGATGGTTTATGTGGAGATCTGGGGACTAATGACAGGAAAGTCTTAATTGTACAAACAGACCAAAACTAGGAATAATTATGCATAAAATAACAATTAGCCCGTATATTTCCTTACATAGAGAATACTTCATTATAATTATACCATCTAAAATGTACCTAGAAGAGCAAACCTCTTAATTCCCCCACGTGCTATCACTGTGTCTCTATTAGAATGCTATCATCCAGTGAGACTGTATATCTGAAAGTTAAATTGGTTCCTAGTTCCAGCCTGGGGGCCTGGGGCCCAACAGGCTTCCTCTTCAGAGGCCACCCCCTGCCCCAACTGCAACCCCCCTCTGGCACCCCCACCTTGACCCCATGCATGGTGTTCCTTCTCTCCTAGAACTACTGTACATTTGCAACAGGGCATGCTGAGTGAGCACCACTTTTAAACTAGGACCAGCCTAACATGTGAGACTCACTTGTAATTCTTGCAGAGAGTAAGTGGACTCCTTGCTTCCCCTGTATATTAACAGAGCCCATGATAAAATGCTACAACATTTTATTACAGAAAAAGGTAAGTTACACAGCATCAGACTGGGGGCCTGGGGCCCAACAGGCTTCCTCTTTAGAGGCCACCCCCACCTTGACCCCATGCATGGTGTTCCTTCTCTCCTAGAAAAAGGTAAGTTACACAGCATCAGACCGGGGGCATGGGGCCCAACAGGCTTCCTCTTCAGAGGCCACCCCCACCTTGACCCCATGCATGGTGTTCCTTCTCTCCTAGAACTACTGTACATTTGCAACAGGGCATGCTGAGTGTGCACCACTTTTAAACTGGGACCAGCCTAACATGTGAGACTCACTTGTAATTCTTGCAGAGAGTAAGTGGACTCCTTGCTTCCCCTGTTTATTAACAGAGCCCATGATAAAATGCTACAACATTTTATTACAGAAAAAGGTAAGTTACACAGCATCAGACTGGGGGCCTGGGGCCCAACAGGCTTCCTCTTCAGAGGCCACCCCCTGCCCCAGCTGCAACCCCCCTCTGGCACCCCCACCTTGACCCCATGCATGGTGTTCCTTCACTCCTTGGGGCCAAGATCGAGGCAAGGGGTCAGTCAGTAGGCAGGCACGTTTCAGGCAGGTTGCCGGTCTGGGTCAATGGGGCCCACTGGGTTTATTTCATGTTCTGTTGGCCCAGTCCAGCCTTGGTTACACATCCTATTAGCTTGTCTTGCACACTTGATTCTCTTCTTGTTTCTCCTGCCCTCCCCAATCTCAACAGCTATTCTTATAGTGCCATGGAACACAGGGCTATTTCCAGCATTTCATTCCCAGATTGGCAGACATGTGCCAAATTACTTGCATTTGGACCTCCATTGACCTGAAAATTGCCTGGACCCTGTCTTTTGTGTCTTGACACAAAAGTCAAAGGTGACATCACCAATAATTTTGGTAAAGTTTTTTTGGCACCAGTTTAGGTCCACTACATTTTCTGTTATAATTCTTGTTTTTTGCACCAAGATATAACTATTGAAAAAAACAACAATAAAGATTGTTTTATGTGAATTTTTAAATTGTACTAAATTATGCCATTGTACCAATAAAGTAATCTTTGTCAATTGCCAGATTGATTTTCAACAACAAACTAATATTGATCTTTTTATAGTTATTATTATCAATTCATTCATTAATAACACATCTGTACATATCATTCTTCCTAATTTTTAATGTAAACTTTTACTGAAGCTAATCTGCAAGTATCTTGCTTGTTGGTTTGGGTGGTGCCGGTCTGAGTCTGTTTTTTGCACTTTGCATATCTCTCCACAATAAGCTTTCATATATCACCCAATTGAGAGTATTGTGAAGTTTTAGAGATGCCATCTTTCTGTCTCTGGTACTGGCTGGGGGAAGAATAATGATGTCCTGGGGATCGGCGAGTGATCTTAGAGGGTGAAACAAGATTGTGACATCTGGGATGGGACTGTGATGCTGTGATCAGCAATTGGTCAATGCTGCATCATTTAAGCAGAGCCTGTCCAGATTTCTAATTTGGAAAATTGGCCTGGCAGTTTTGACCCATCAGCTCTTGGGTTGTCTGGGTTCAACAGGTTAGGACTTTATAAACCTTGCAAAATGATCTAGTTAGAGTGTATGCAATAACATAATGAAACCTGTTTATGCACCAAAAATATCCAACTAGAAGTGATGACAGTTTTGTAAGCCTGCTCGTCTGAATTTCTTACTTCAATTTTAATTATTGTGGAAGTGCAATTTTAGTCCTGTTTACACCCCAGCAAATCACTGTCCTATTTACAGCCCAGCAATAAAAGGATTAAGGATATGACTAATGCAGTTTGACTTGCAGTTGCTGTAGGGTTGCCGCTACACACCCAAATGAACAAAAAGTTAATTTGATGAGTGACAAAAATTTTAATAAAAAATTCACCTGAATATTATTTTTTAGAAGCTTATTTTTGCATTGAAACCTCAACATGGATACTGCCTGAGAGGGTAAAAAAGGACCAGATCTGAAATATAAGTATTATTATTTTTATTATTAAAATGTATTTATAGAGCACCAATCTTAAGGGAAGGGAATAAGACACAAGGTGTGGGAGTGGGCAATATCAGAATTAAGTGGGTGAGAGATGTAGTATGTACATGTATTGCATTTGGTAGTTAAGCAGAGTGAGGGAAGGCTTCTCTAAAAAAGTGTGTTTTAAGAGATCTTTTGAAAGCAAAAAGGTTGGAAGAAAGTCGGACAGAACGTGGGAGAGAATTCCAGAGGAGGGGTGCAGCCCTTGCAAAGTCTTGACTGCAAGCGTGTGAGGAGGTAATGAGAGAAGAGTTGAGAAGCAGGTCAGTAGAAGAGCTTAGTAAGCAGTTGGGTGAGTATATAGAGATGAGTTCAGAGATGTAGGGTGGGGCAGAGTTATCAAGTGCTTTGAATGTCAGGATCATTAATTTGAATTTTATTCTGAAAAGTAGTGGAAGCCAGTGCAGGGTTGGCAGAGTGGCGTGGTAGAGGAGATGCGGTTGCTGAGGATTATGAGCCTTGCGGCAGTGTTCATTATGGACTGGAGAGGTGACTGTCTCTGGCAGGGAAGGCCAATTAAAAGAGAGTTAAAGTAGTCTAGACGTGATATAAGTGAATAAGAAATTTGGTGGAATCTTGGGTGATAAATGATCCTATTTTGGAGATGTTCCTTAGGTGGAAGTGACATGATTTAATTAAGGACTGGATATGAGGGGTGAAGGACAGGGCAGAGTCTAGGATAACTTCAAGGCACCGTGCCTGGGGAGACAGGGTGATAGTGGAGTAAAGTAAATTAGATTATGGCATTCACATCACATTGCTCAGGCAGCATGTTACTTTATTAATGTTAAGTAAAAAGGTTTGATAATGATCTATTTAAACAACTTGGTGAAACATGTATGCCATCTGATTCCAATCGTCATATAAATATGTGTGCTTTTGTGGATGGGAGGACACCACCATTTGAAGTATATTAGGGTACCCACATATGGTTTGAAAGTCCAATGCAGTGCCAGGTCAGGCTGGCCGGGCACCCTAAAGAACCAATGTGCACGCTCAGGCGCAAATGCTCACACGCGTATAAACGAAACCGGTGCTCATGCATGACATGGGCCCGTACTTGGAGTAGGTACGTGCCTGGCGACCTCCCAGCTTTGAACCCTAGACACGTGCCTCTTCTGCCTTAGAGTTCTGCAAAACCAGGTGGATTCTCAGCCTGTGTTTATGTGCAGACCCAGTGTCACGAACACGGTACTTCCAACCGCACGTGACTTTAGGTGTGGCTATCAGGGGTCACTCACTCAGTCTCTCACCCACCTTGCACACAGGTTAGGCTAACACAAAAGCACCCCAAACACCAACCAACACCCACAAAACTCATTCGCTGCCACCATCTATCATTCACAGGCGATAGAAACCTAATGTGACTATTCCCCTGTTCTCTCTAACAGGTAATAATTCACAATACACCAATTCATTCAACACTCTCTCACTATAGTCAGTTAGTTCCTACTGACTCAACAAGTTCTTCAGCATGTAGAGGGTTAAGGCTCACAGTTACACTCTTTCAGGCTAGGTTCGTTTAGAGCATCAAAGACAATCTTATTAAATTCTCTTTAATATTATAAAAGGTATAACAGTGCAAAATACAAAAAAGATGTTACAAAAGAGACATACATTCAATAATACAAGTACAAACAGTTGTAAAATAAAAGGGAAAACATGGAAAACCTATACTTAACTCCAAAGATATAGAATTCCTGGTCCTGGAGGCAAGGGGAAACAAACGGGATAACTTCCAATCGCAATTGGTCCTCCAAAGTAAATCCAAAGTTTAGTCAGAAGAGCTGACTATTTATTAGTGATTTCAGGGCATCAGGTAACTGCACACTCCCCCCTCCCTCAAGAATGTGAGGGGGCGTGGCCTAGCAGGACACAGATTGAGTTTTCATGACCTCCTGTGAGTAGGAACTGGACCAAGAATATCATGACCATAACTCCTTATGGGGACATAGGACAGAGATGATATCATATTCATTGGTTATTAATTCTCTCCTGGATTCCATAGATACTAAACATCAATACTGTGTGACCTGCCCCTGCCCAGATATCCATATCTAATACACAGAGTACCAAACCCAGTCATGTTTGGACTCGTTGGAAAGATGAAATTGCCTTGAACCCATCATCAGTTTTTTATACTGTTCGTACAACAGGTATGGGTTCTGTAAGGATAAATATATTGGAGTATACATTATATGTAACCTTTACTTCACCTTTGAGGGTCTTGCTGGGAACTTTAAGTTCTCCCTCCTTGGGCTTCCCCCCTCCCCATGGAATGGCTCTTATCAGCCAGGGCATGGAGGAGGGCATTACAGCTCTGACCCCTCTGACCATAGTGAAAAGAGGCCTGTTATGTGTCTGATTTAGATGCTGGTAGAAATATTTCTCATGATACCTTGGCCTGTTTTATTAACTATTACAGGCCTGTATCATGACACCTCCCCTTTTTAGAGTGAGCAAGGGGAGATTGACTTACAGGTCATCTACACTGCGCTCATGCTGGAAGGTTCTGATTGGCGTGACAAGCCATCTGCATTCCCATGATCACTCCCTTTCTTGTGTTGTATAGTGAAATCATATTGTTGGAGGGTCAAACTCCACCTGAGCAATTTCCCATTGTCCCCAGCCACGCGGCTGAGCCAGCTAAGAGGGTTGTGATCTGTAATAACTGTAAAGTTGCGTCCATATAAATAGGGTTGTAATTTTTGCAAGGCCCACACAATTGCCAGACACTCCTTCTCTATGGTGGCATAGGCTACTTCTCTTGGCAGCAGCTTTCTGCTCAGGTACAGTATAGGATGCTCCTCTCCCCGTTGGTTCACCTGGCTGAGAACTGCACCTATGCCATAGGCAGACGCATCCGTCTGTACAACAAATCTACGTGTAAAATCTGGGGCCTGCAACACTGGAGAGTTAGCTAGAGCATTTTTTAAGGCCAAAAAAGATTTTTCACAGTCTGGGCCCCATAAAATTACTTTGGGGAGTTTTTTCTTTGTCAAATCCGTTAGTGGTTTGGCTAGTGAGCTGTAGTTTGGAACAAATTTTCTATAATAGCCAGCGGTTCCTAGAAAGGACATGACTTGTTTCTTGGTTTGTGGAGTGGGCCAGGCCATTATAGCATCCACTTTCCCTATTTCTGGTCTAAGTGTGCCCCCTCCTACCCTGTGTCCCAAATACTGTACTTCCCTCATGCCAATCTGACATTTGCCAGGTTTGATAGTCAAGCCAGCTGCTTTGATTTTACCTAGGACTTGGGACAGGTGAGTTAGGTGCTCCTCCCAGGTGGGACTGAATACAGCAATATCATCTAAATAGGCTACTGCAAATTGTTCCAGCCCTTCTAGCAGACCATTCACAACTCTTTGAAACGTAGCAGGTGCGTTTTTCATGCCAAACGGCATTACGTTAAATTGAAATAACCCAAAGGGAGTGACAAAAGCAGATCTTTCCTGGGCATCTGCTGTGAGGGGGATTTGCCAATAACCTCTACTCAGGTCCATGATGGTTAAATAACTGGCACCTGCCAACTTATCTAATAATTCATCTATCCTAGGCATGGGGTAGGCATCAAAGACAGTTATAGCATTTAACTTTCTGTAGTCCACACAGAACCTGGTGGATTTGTCCTTCTTGGGGACAAGGACTACCGGTGAGGCCCAGGCACTATGTGATTTTTGAATTACATCAAGGGCTAGCATTTCTTCTATTTCCCTTTTTATATCTGCCTGTACCTCTAAGGAAACTCTATAAGCTGCTTGTCTGACAGGAGAATTGTCACCAGTATCAACATGGTGAACGGCAAGGTGAGTTCTACCTGGCTTTCCTGTAAAGGTTCCCTGATATGGGTTAAGCACTTGGGATAGCTGCGCTTTCTGCTTCTCTGACAGCTGAGGGTTATATTGCACATCATTTATGGACCCTGTTTCCTTGGTCACAGCTAATAAGTCTAGTAGAGGGTCCCTGTCACCCTCCTCAGAGAGACTGCAAACTGGCAGAGCATAGGCAGCCCTGTCATAGTGAGCTTTCATCATATTGACATGGAAAACCTTTTGCCTTCTTCTCCTGTCATCAAGGGACACCACATAAGTTACATCATTAATACGCTTCTGAATAATGTAGGGCCCCTCCCACGCAGCCTGAAGCTTGTTTTGCCTCATTGGTACTAGGACCCACACTTTCTGCCCTATTTCATAAACTCTTTCACGGGAGTGGCGGTCATACCACTGTTTCTGATTTGCCTGAGCCTGTTCCATATTTTCATGCACCATATGAGTCAGAGTTTGCATGTTCTCACGAAATTTCATGACATACTCAATGACAGAGACTTCTGAACTGACCATTTTTCCTTCCCAGGCCTCTCTAATTAGGTCCAATGGGCCCCTCACCCTTCTTCCATACAAGAGCTCAAATGGTGAGAAACCAGTGGAAGCCTGGGGTACTTCCCGGTATGCAAAGAGTAAATAGGGGAGGTACCGCTCCCAATCTCTTCCCTGTGAATCCACAAACATTTTAAGCATTTGTTTCAATGTCCCATTAAAGCGTTCACAGAGCCCATTAGTTTGTGGATGGTAGGGACTAGCAACTATATGTTCTACCTGTATTTTCTGACACAGGCACTGCATCAAGTTGGACATAAATTGAGTGCCATGATCTGTAAGCATTTCCTTAGGAAAGCCTACCCGTGAAAATATGCTCAACAAGGCATCAGCAACCTTGTCTGCCCGTATAGAGGACAGAGCTACTGCCTCTGGGTATCTAGTAGCATAATCTACTACTGTGAGAATAAATCTCTTGCCGGAATTGCTGGGTATGGCTAGAGGACCTATAATATCTACGGCCACCCTTTGAAAAGGTTCATCAATAACAGGCAATGGAATCAATGGGGCCTTCACAACATCCCCAGCTTTACCAACACGTTGACAAGTGACACAAGAACGACAATAGTTAGCAATATCAGTACCCATGTTAGGCCAATAGAAATTATGCGCTAAGCGAGCTTTGGTTTTTTGCACGCCTAAGTGCCCAGCTAGTGGAATTTCATGGGCCACCTTTAATAATGGTTCTCTAAACTTAAGAGGTACAATTAATTGTCTTTCTATCATCCATGGTTCTGTGGTGTCAGTCAGAATTAGCTCTCTATACAGCTTTCCCTGGTCCCAGTATACCTTTTCCTTGTCAGAATCAGTGGGGGGTCCAGCTGCAAGATTTCTCAGCTTTTCTAAGCTAGCATCTGTTTTTAGAGCTAATTCAAACTCAGAACTGCTAGTCTGAGACACCGGCCCTGTTGTAAAATTGATAACTGGCAGGGATTCCGTAACTTCTGAGTCTCCTATTTCAGTGTGTGGAGGGTCTGATACACTCAGGGGTTCCCCATTACTAGGTAAAGACTGACACTGGTTTGAGGCTTGTGCACTCTGCTTACGTGTCACAGCCGCAACAGATGGAATACATATACAGTCCACTTCATCAGAATTGCCTAAGGGATTACAGTAAACATTTCTATCCATTGTAACAGGAGATATATTCTTGGGCACCTCTGAATCTGTCACAGGTGGAGCTACAGTTAAACATTCATCCCCTTTTCCCTCCATCCTCCCAGATTGCATAAAGTCATGACACAGTACCTTATGATGTTCAGGAGTCTCCGGTAGGGGTGCAGATTCACTGGAAGTTGTTTCAGGCACATACTGGGATACCAACCTGCCCAGGTCTGTACCTAGCAACACATTGGTAGGAATGGTGTCTGACACTCCCACTTCCCTAACCCCTCTTCCTGCACCCCAATCCAGATACACCTGAGCCATTGGCACTGCAGGGCTGATTCCTCCAATTCCTTTAACATCCATGGTTTTCCCGGGAATAATGTCTTCGGAGTTTACCATCTCGGGCCGCACCAGAGTAACTTCTGCTCCGGTATCTCTGAGTCCAACAGTAATCTTGCTTCCTACAGTAACAGGTTGTAAGTTATCCGCACTATTTCCCTCTTTTCCAGCAACAAACAAAACAGCCGGGGATGAGCTTGTCTGTTTCCCAGTAGGTGCAGATTTCCTTTTCTCTGGACAATTTATACTGACATGTCCCACCTTGTTACATGCAAAGCATCGTCGGGGATCTAGTGATGCAGGCTTAACCCCTAATAAACTGGGAACATTTTTAGGTGGCCCTTGGTAGATAGGGGAAGATGGGCTTCCAGTGAACTTCCCTCCCTTCCAGCTGGGTAGAGAGGTTTTGCGTCCTTCTGGCGTCCGGCTAGCTGCATAAGTATCAGCAAGCTTGGCAGCCTGGTCTGCTGTTTTAGGCTCCCGGTCCATAACAAACTGCCGTACTTCCAATGGACATATGTGTAGAAACTGATCTTTGACCATCAAATCTGTTAAATCCTCAACTGTGGTAACATCCATTCCAGAGACCCATTGCTTAAAGGTAGTTTTCAAACTACTTAGGATATCTGCATAGCTGTCAGCAGGGCCTTTTTGTAGGGAACGAAACCGTTTCCTATATCTTTCTGGAGTAAGATTATAACGGTCAATTAAGGCTTGTCTGATAGCATCATAATCCCCATCGAGCTTTGGTGGTAAATCCACAAAGGCTTCCAGGGCTTTGCCTTTTAACCCTGGGGTAAGGTACTTTGCCCATTGTTCCCGGGGCAGTTGGTACTGTCTACAAGTCCTCTCAAACCCACGCAGGAAGGTGTCCATATCTCCATCCTTCTCCATGGTAGGGAATTTGTCATGAGAAATATGGAAAGGATGGGCCACCCTGGGCTCCATGGACGGTAGGTGTGAGTTTTGTTGTTGGAGCTTGGCTAACTCCAGTTGATGCTGTCGTTCTGCCTGCCTTTCAGCTGCTACTGCATCTCTTTCTGCTGCTGCTGCTGCTGCCTCTCTTTCTGCCTGATGATATTGCAGGATAAGCTGAAGACGCAGCTGGGGGTCATCTGAACCCAACAATTGCAAAGCTGCTTGCAGGGATGAATTCCTGTCATCCTGCCCACTGCAGCTAGAACTGTCCTCTCGCTGAGAGGATCCTGGAACAGAGTTCATCACTGGGACATCCTGAGTTGCATAGTCTCCTGACTCAGGTGTGTAGTTCTGCTGCTCCTTTTCCACCAAGGCACAAATCAACATTTCCTTTGATTTGTCCGCTGCATCAATTCCTCTTTGCTCACAGAGATTGATGAGGGTCTCCTTGGTCTGCCTCTTGTAAAATGCTGCCATCTTGCAACACTTTGCCAAAATAAAA
Source organism: Xenopus petersii (assembly GCA_038501925.1). Taxonomy (NCBI): domain Eukaryota; kingdom Metazoa; phylum Chordata; class Amphibia; order Anura; family Pipidae; genus Xenopus; species Xenopus petersii. The sequence goes on along the minus strand of CM076678.1, from coordinate 118,653,854 downwards.
GATAGAAAAGAAAAACAAGAAGGGAAGAGAAACTGTTTGCAAGTATGTCTTAATAAAAATAGTATGCACTGAGTTTGTCTTTGAAGACTGTAAACTCCTCGCAAGGATTTACAGTTCTTTAGTGCAAGGTTTAATGACTTAACCCAAGCACTAATGCTCTAAATAAAAAATATCCCATCGCTGCCACCAATCTGTCACGAACACGGTACTTCCAACCGCACGTGACTTTAGGTGTGGCTATCAGGGGTCACTCACTCAGTCTCTCACCCACCTTGCACACAGGTTAGGCTAACACAAAAGCACCCCAAACACCAACCAACACCCACAAAACTCATTCGCTGCCACCATCTATCATTCACAGGCGATAGAAACCTAATGTGACTATTCCCCTGTTCTCTCTAACAGGTAATAATTCACAATACACCAATTCATTCAACACTCTCTCACTATAGTCAGTTAGTTCCTACTGACTCAACAAGTTCTTCAGCATGTAGAGGGTTAAGGCTCACAGTTACACTCTTTCAGGCTAGGTTCGTTTAGAGCATCAAAGACAATCTTATTAAATTCTCTTTAATATTATAAAAGGTATAACAGTGCAAAATACAAAAAAGATGTTACAAAAGAGACATACATTCAATAATACAAGTACAAACAGTTGTAAAATAAAAGGGAAAACATGGAAAACCTATACTTAACTCCAAAGATATAGAATTCCTGGTCCTGGAGGCAAGGGGAAACAAACGGGATAACTTCCAATCGCAATTGGTCCTCCAAAGTAAATCCAAAGTTTAGTCAGAAGAGCTGACTATTTATTAGTGATTTCAGGGCATCAGGTAACTGCACACTCCCCCCTCCCTCAAGAATGTGAGGGGGCGTGGCCTAGCAGGACACAGATTGAGTTTTCATGACCTCCTGTGAGTAGGAACTGGACCAAGAATATCATGACCATAACTCCTTATGGGGACATAGGACAGAGATGATATCATATTCATTGGTTATTAATTCTCTCCTGGATTCCATAGATACTAAACATCAATACTGTGTGACCTGCCCCTGCCCAGATATCCATATCTAATACACAGAGTACCAAACCCAGTCATGTTTGGACTCGTTGGAAAGATGAAATTGCCTTGAACCCATCATCAGTTTTTTATACTGTTCGTACAACAGGTATGGGTTCTGTAAGGATAAATATATTGGAGTATACATTATATGTAACCTTTACTTCACCTTTGAGGGTCTTGCTGGGAACTTTAAGTTCTCCCTCCTTGGGCTTCCCCCCTCCCCATGGAATGGCTCTTATCAGCCAGGGCATGGAGGAGGGCATTACAGCTCTGACCCCTCTGACCATAGTGAAAAGAGGCCTGTTATGTGTCTGATTTAGATGCTGGTAGAAATATTTCTCATGATACCTTGGCCTGTTTTATTAACTATTACAGGCCTGTATCATGACACCCAGAATCAACCCCTATGCTCCTATCAGCTTTTTCATGTGCCTGCACCCATGTGCCATTGAGTTGGCCTGGGTGCAGGCAGATGGAGCAGATTTTGGCACAAAATGCATACTCTCAAAGATCGATGTCCATGTGCCTGTACCCAGGACAATTTAGTGGCTTTGGGTGCGAGCACATCAAAAAGCTGGAAGGACCGTAGGTGCTAATTCTCGACCTACATTAGGGCTCTTACACATGGCCAGTTTTTCCTGCGCAGGAAAAAACATCCGTGTAAGAGCCCTTATAGGCCAAGAATCTGCCTGCTGTGGCAGTAGCCTAAGCCATAGCTAAAAATACTTATCTCATTCAATCTTATTTAATCAGTCACTAGTTGCTGATACACTATATCTGCTAGTTTGTGGTGCATTGTCAGAGGTGCATCTTCGCTTATTGCTGTTCAGGCTAAATGCTGGACAGAACTAAAGGAAACTGCCCATGCAGTGTATGACCCGTTGTTTGTTTTCTGTCTGATAGTACCCTTCAACATTCATTCCCATGTAATGCAAGGAATTGTCTATAACTAAGATAGTATGGAAATTCCTAACACAAGACTGTCATTCTATTATGTTAACAAAATAGAAATGATTGTGTGTACTTTGCTCAAAAAAGTACAGTGCTGACTAGTTCTTTAGAAAGCCTCTAGAATCTAAAAATGTTGTCAAAAGAATTTTTAAAAAGAATCTTTAAAAGAAACTTTCTTCTCTGTGTGGTTGCAGGAAACCTGCCTAGTCTATTTTAAGGAGATGTGATGACTGTAATGCATGCTGCACTAGCTTCCTAAAACACCTATTAAAGCTGTATAGCTATAAATAGGATCATTCCTTAACTGCACCCACCTAAGGCACACAGGTGCTTGATTGCATTAAACTGCTAGCGTCAAGATCAAAGGTATTTCAAAGAGGTCTCTTTTGTAGAGTGTTTTTCTTTTAACCCTTTAAGTGCACTACAAACACAACTTTAAGGTGTTTACTGGGAACGAGTGACACGTCATGGTCAAAGTTTCTTGGCACGTGAAGGGTTAAACATTTATCTTCAGTGAATTCCTTTTAATGCAATCTTTTTCTTGAAACTGAGAATTATTTCCTGGATATGGCACCTAGTATTGTCCAAATTTCTGTATTTTCAGCGTTTTGGAGAGAGGTCTGTATTTTTGGAATGCAGTAGGTTTTAAAATAAATTGAGTACTATAGGTAGTTTGGTTGCAATGTGCTCCAATAGGCAATTCAGAACCTTAAACCGACTTCTGCTCCATGAGCGATTCTGGTCTCTTAGTCGCCCTGAAGCGACTAATGTGATACCGCCCCCTTCTCCCGATAGCTCTTACCTATGTTGAGCTTGAGTGGGTCCAGGGTGGGGTGCAATTGCACTCTCTTGCACTAGAAGAGCTTAATTTCTGGTTTAAAAATCGTAAATTTGTCTCTTTAAGGGATTGTTCACCTTTGAGTTAACCTTTAGTATAGAAAGGGTAAAGAGTGATATTCTGAGACAATTTGCATTTGGTTTTAATTTTTTATCTGGTTGCTAGGATCCACATTACAATAAAGAGCATTTGTTTTTTAGAAGGGGTCAATGGCCCCCTGTGAAAGCTAGCAAGAGCCAGAAGATAAAAGCAAGTAATTAAAAAAAAAAAACAAAAAAAAATAAATAATGAACGGCAATTGATAAGTTGCTTAGAACAGGCCATTCTATAACAAACTAAGGGGCCGATTCACTAAAGGTCGAAAAAGTGAGTGTTATTTATAGCATGCCTTAAAAATGATATAACTTCTTATATTTCTAGAATTAACGATCGATTCACTAAAAGTTCAATTGTCTAACTTAAGAAGCAATATTTTTATGTTCATTTTAGCTGAATTGTATGCGGTATTATTATTATAGCATGCGTTATTTTGTGCGATATTATATGGCATTTGATATTGTTACACGTTATTAGTGCAATCTATAGCACCTAAGACATTTGGGATGCCACTGGCAGAGAAGAAGTCTCTTTTTACAGTATTCTAGTCATTCCTTTCCCTGGGAAACGTAATATAATTCCATGACACTGAACGTAGTGCATTCTGGATCTGCCCAAAGTATCATGAAAATGTGTTAGTGGCTGAAGGCAAGGCTCCAGTTCCTTATAAAGGTCTTTAATTGCTGCCCTATAGCTCCTCACTACATCTTCCTCTATTAATCCATCTGATGCTGTTTAGTAACGCCTACTCCTTGGAGGTGTTAAATTTCACAGTAATTATCGCACTATTTGATGCTTTTATTGCTTAAAAGATGTTAGCGAGTAGTGCGTTTGGATTAATTTTATAAGTATCGCAATACAATTACAATACCGCTGTGCAGAAATATAGAATTAACGCTTGCGATATGTCTATTAACACATGCGAAAATACTTTGATGAATCATTCCTTAAATAACGCGTCTTAAATGACGTGCGTTAAGGAATAACGATATTTTGTGAATCGGCCCCTAAAAGTTAAATTAAAGGGGAAAAGCCTCTTTATATTTACCAGGAGCTGCTTTTTGCCACCCCTGGTAACTTGTGAGGCAATGTCGCCTGGCAGCCACACTCCAGATTGAGTCCATATTTTAAAGGAGAAGCAAACCCAAAAGTTAAAAGTACCCTACCCCCCACACTACATAGACCTCCTTCCCTCCTCCCCCAGCCTAAGTGTTATCCCAGGCAAATGCCCCTAAGTCTTTACTTACCCCTCCATGCAGATTCTGTCTAGTGGAATTCATGGGCGCCATCTTCCTCTCTTTGGTATTCTTCGGAGTGAGACCGGCAGATCTGTGCATGCACAGTTGGAGCAATTTTCTGTTTCGCGACAACTGTGCATGCGCCGAAACTCACGAAAATTGCAGAAGCGCCGGTCTTATTCGAAGATTACTGAATCGGTTGAAGATGGCGCCCGTGAACTCCAAATCCTGAATCTGCACCGAGGGGTAAGTAAAATATTAGGGACATTTGGCCGGGGTAACACTTAGGCTGGGGGGAGGAGGCAGGGGGGTCTATGTAGGGTAGGGGGGAAGGGTTTTTTAACTTTTGGGTTTGCTTCTCCTTTAAGGTTGCTTTTATATACTCCAAAAATACAGTTGTTTGGACAATGTTCTATCTTCAGGATATTGGGCCCTGATGTTGCCAGATCTGCACTAGTCCAATATATCTCCCTTTAAAAAAGGTAAAAACAAACCCACTGCCAGCTTTAGTCAGATATATGTTGCATTCATTAAGGATTCTTCAACGTTAGATTTTCTGTCTGTGTTCCCCTCTGGTGGATCTTTCTTTCCAGCACAGGAAAATATAAATAAGGGAAAGTGTAATAAAAACTGCCAAAAATTATTCAAAAAACTAAGATCAAAAACTAGCATTTTCACAAAGGGATATTGTTCTGCAAAATGTAACTGCTCATAGCGCATTTTATTTATTGTATTATATGAAGCTGGCTAAACAATGACTGCATAATGATAGATTTATGAAGGTTAATATAAAAGGCCCATCTAAAGTGAAAGGCTTTCATATATAGGGCATGTAAACACTTGCGGCTATTTTTAAAAACACTTTGCAGGAATACATTGAAGGTGTGTTTTGCCTAATGCATGAACCAGCCTTTTACAGTCACTCACTGCAAATATCTATTAATATGTTCTTTAAAAAAACAGGTTCTGCCAATAACTTACCCTAATGCATCATTCTATTTTTAAATGTTGCAGGTAAGAGCCTCAAGAAGACAAATCACCCTAGAGACAAGGAGTGCATCATAAACATTTCCTTGCTAAGGTATGTGAATGGGGGATTGTGCAATGCTCCACAATCTACAGAAAATAACACATGGACCAGCACTGTGCTGCCATAAATATCTGTTATAAAGCACAGGTGTAGCTAGGCTCCATGTAGTCAATCAAAAGTGCTTTGTATTGGGTATGAATGCACTGGTAAACATATACGGTATTGTCTGGCCAAACCCACAACTGAGGTCCACCTCTAGGCACTTAGGGCTGAGGAGAAGAACAACCTAACCTATCTGCCTTTTATCACTTTCCATAGAAATGTATATGGTATGTGCTACCTGTGGCAGACGGTAAACCTGGTATGGACAGGCATGGCCACCAATAGACTTGGTTTGGCTTAGGATGATTGTTTTACTTTTTTACTCTGTAGGAAGACTTTTTCAGTATTAAATTGCATGGGGACCTGTTTGTGGGAGCTAAAACATAGGTTACCAGTCCCTTAAAGGGGCACTACAACCATGAAGGTGTCCCACTGCGCCCAATAGTTCTCTATAGAAGCCGAGAAAAAACATAATTACACATAGAAACCATTACACCTATGAGAATTCTACTGCAAAAACGTAATTACAAATGCAAGAGAATCGACCAGTGTGAATGTTGATTCCTAGAACTACAGTATATCAGCCACCTGTTATCTTACACACAGAGATTATTGTTTATTAATATTATTGTTTTATTTCATTATACTACACTGGAATCATACATGGGGATAAAGGATAGACTTGTTCTGTGATGGGAAACTATGCATAAAGCTTCCAGCTCCAAATGCATGCAAGACCATGGAGCCAGATGTACACAGATCAGCTGGAATTCTCATTGGGGGATTGTTTTGCATGTTAATGCTGCTGAGGGCCCTGGAGAGCCAGGGGAGAGGTTTTTTGTGTACAATATGACTTTAAAGGAACAGTAACACCAAAAATGTTGGGCCTCGGGAGGAGCCCTCGGCTTACTTTGATGCCACCTGGACTTAAACGAGAGGTGCAAGATGAGAGTTCTGGATAGGCAGAGGGGCACAACTGTAGAGCAAAGTCTTTGGACAGAAGGTCGTAGTACAAGGTTTAGGCAATAGAGTAGTCAGATCAGGTCGGGTCGAGGCAGACAGAGAATAAACATAGTCAGGCAGGCATGGGTCAAACCAGGAAGTCAATCAGAGGGTTAATCAGAAGAGGTAGTCAGTATTCAGGCAAGGGTCAGGATCCAGAAGTCAGAATATTCAAAAGCCAGGCAGTGGTCACAACAGGAATCAAAAACAGGTTCAGACAGATTTAGCTTAA